>JAKTPU010000003.1:0-312018 GCA_030556285.1 Lipomyces yamadae | reverse complement strand
GGGACAAAATTCAGGGGCAGCATCGGGGATTGCTGTCGGCATTGTCCAGCCGACCGTTCCGCAAAGGCATTCGCCAGCGCCGAAATTCGTCTCCGTAATCAATAGCCGCGGCAAAATACAATGATATAAATAATAATAATATAATTAAGGCAAAATATCAGGATATGGTACAATGCAATATGTTGCATGCTGGCTTATTATAAAGCAGTAACTCGAAGACACGGTAGGGAAGCAACAACAATGCAAAAATGCAAGGAATTCAGAATTATTTGTCCGAAAGGGTGACGCGTTGCAAACATATCTTCTCTTCTCTTTTTACGGTCTACTTCTTAGGTATGAAAGAACTGAAATGAAATGCTCCTTCGCATAACGGTGCTTGTATCGGTCGGGAGTTGTAGGTGTCAGCACTGTGGGTCTTGTGTCACACTGTCATTCTTTACCTCCGCAGCTTTCCCCAGTTTCAAGCTTGACAGACAAAGCACTCAACAATGTCGACTTCAAAACCAACATTTAACCCTCTCCCCGCCTGCTCAGAGCCCTTTCTCATCACCCCGGAGACGAGAGTACGCTATTTACGCTCGCTGCTCTCGGATGAGTCTCAGGAATATCAGCGCAAGAATATCTTGTTCCTTATACACTTGTATGAAACTGGCCAACTGAAGGAGTTGCGGCCAGGGAAAATCACCTGGATTTTTGACGGGAAGATTGTTGATGGTATGCCCAAGGAGGTCCCTCCGGGTTCGGCGGTATGGGCCGAGGTTCGTCTTAGTCCTGTTTTGTGTTATTGAGCACTTTGCTTACTTGACGTAGAGTGTTGGTCATCAGTTTATGCAGACAACTTAGACACCGCAGGTAGTATCTCATATTAGCCGTAGCTATTGTGAGAACCTTCGGTCTGACTGTCGCAATTCATAGCCTTTTGTCCTCCAAATGGCACAGTCAGCGTCCTACTGGCTGCACGGTCTATGGGGTATGCATGAGGTATAAATTTAACGTTGGTCTAGGCCGGAGTTTGTATTTCTTAATTCTTCAGCAGATTTTTGCAAGATTTCGACTTCCAGCTGTTTACGGTGGTCAGCCAGATACTACTCTTGATGTCTCCATTATGAATGATACGGGGTCTAATAGACAGACTATTTTCACGACAGATTTGACGCTTCTGGGTTACAACCCAAATACCTACACAGGACGGATCGGTCCGACCTTTCTCTCAACAGCAAGTAGTGGCATAGCTCGCGAGCAGATTCTTCTGGAGGTGCAGATAACCAAGGCAGATGGAACAGCTTGTTCACATTGGTTTGAAGAAATTGCAGTAATAACTGATCCACAGCCTGGCATTCCGCAATATCGGCTCTCTGGAAATGCAATGCGTAACTTCCTTTATTTTGCACTGCTCCTGGAAATTCAACTCTCTATGTTGCACAGAAGAAGATTGTATCCCAGCTTCCGGTTATGTAGGTTTGGGTTGTTAGTACTCATGAGGAGTGGAATGAATGACGTCTTGCTCAGTTGCTGTTGTTATCCCGTCACTGCCAAATGTATCCTTCGCTAATTTTACTTGCTCGCCATCCCCCCTATGGGAGAGCATTGAAAGGAACGTTCTTCGCATAGACAATCCTAATCAACTCAAGCGATCGAACCGTGACCAACGTAGCCGCCAAGCCCAACTATAAATGTGATGGCGTAATTAGAACATAAATCCAAAAGCAGCCGTGATCGACATATGGTGACATACCGGAATGCTAAAACTTGAAACCGGACGCCTTCGGGAACAGCATCGAACAAATTAATGCGCGTTCCATAGTGTTGAAGCCCGTTTTGACGGCAAGGGCTAATTGTCGCGAACACTTAAGGTTGCGTCGCCCTCGTTATTTAGCATAAGAACGGAAACAGCTGCACAAACCCTTTAGACCTGTAACCCTGACCCTGTGTCTGATATCAATTAATCCGTCGACTTTGCATTAGATCCTTCTTTTTCAAATTCAGTTGTGTGGAGTGAAAATGATTCATGCGTTTCGTAGCACGCTGCTTCTCTGTGCCAGGGATAGTAGGATCAGGGCTTTTAGCGTACGCCTAGGACGGATTTTCTACACTTCGAGAGGTTCCCACAGTAATTTGTTAATCATTCCTGAGTTGTCCTGATGGCACCTTGGGTCGATTCCTCTGGGTACCTTTGCCAATATGTCTCGGAGTCAGCGTCATAGTTTGCCGCGCTTGAGCTTCGGCTTCAAGATGCGACTAGTCTCCTTCGGTCCCTTCTGTTTCTCTCGACTTGCCGATGGACCTCTGCGGTGAGCCGCTACGGAGCATGTACAGAAAGTCAAATATCAAAGTTAGCACGGCTGTTTTTGCGGATCTTCCTTGGGCACTCATAAAATTATATTAGACTATAGACAAACATTCGCTACCCAGCAGCCGCTATGCAAAAACCAAACCCCAATATGTACAAAGACGTCGTTCCCTGTTATCTACTCTGCATTCATAGACGCGTATAATATGTTTGTCTCCTGAATCGTCCTTCCGATCTGAAGCAAATTCCTTGCACAATCAACCGTCGTGTCGTCAAACGCGTTATGATATACCATGCCCTCGCCAAATGCGACGCGCGTCAAGCTGACGACCAATTCATATTTGGCGCCATACGGATTTAAGATGGCCTGGTTATTCGCAATTGACGACACTGGCCGGCTATCATCTGTTGGGGTCTCCGTGCCATAATGCATTCGGTGAAGCAATCGCACCACCAATGAAATTAATTCGGTCCTAATTCAACTTGTTAGCACTGGTTTTAATTTGTCACCCGTGCTACAACGTGCTTTAACCCACCTTGCAGCGCTGTTATGTACAAAATCAGTTTCATAGACCCTGTCCAATTGCTGCGAAATGCTACATATTAACCGGGCAGTAACCTTCGGATGCTCTGCCAACAATGCCTGACCATGCCTCGTGTTGGAGAGCGCTCGCAACGTGTTCACGATCTGCAGTCGGCAAGACACAATCTCGAGCTCGTACTCAATTTCATCATAATCCGGATGCCGCAAGTTTTCGGCCGCCTCTACCCGGACAATGGAAAAGCCAAGCGGATCATCGATTAGTAACCGAGCTAGGTGATCAACTATGTGAGCTTCTGCACTAGATTGGTCTTCTTGAGTTTGCAACACTGCACCGAACGACAATGGCAAGATGGACGCGGTGAGAATTCGGGACATAAATTCATGAAACCGGATTGATAGTCGCGGCGTAACGTGTGTATTGGCTAGAATGCGCAATATGAATTCAACCGAGACAGATTGCCAAAGTCCACTTATTCGGTTATTATGTTTACTGTAATTCCCTTGCCTGTCGTCAAGGACTTGCACTACTGACTCGAATAGTGAGAGCACGGTCAGCTGGATGGTCGCTTGCCAGTCCGTAGAGTGGAGAATAGTTCGGGATTCTAGTCGTACAAAGGTTTCCTGGCAGGCAACGATCACACCTTGCAGCATGGTCATCGAAACTAAATCGGGGTTATATGTGACAATAAATTTCAAAATGCTAAGGAGAGGATCAATCGCTGACGTCTACAATACTGGTAGTTAGATATTGACGCAGACGATACAGTTTCAACGGCCATGACTTACAGTCGTATTGTCTGCCACTTGCACGTGCCACAATTCCATAACACGTAATATCAGTGATTCGATAAGCACTTCAATAGTACCGATGTGCATGTTGACGATGCTGGTAATAGCCGTAGATAGCGATCCTGAGTACTTGATAGATCCGTCGTCGTGTTTTAGTTCAACTGAATAGTTTGAGAGAATGTCAAATAGTCTAGCACCACTTGGCTCGAGTTGGCAATCGTATAACTTGGTGACAAACTAATCAAATTCATTAGGAACCATAATCAACATTAAAGAGTACACAAATGAATTTACCTCGTAAAGCATCCTCATTTTCTCATTTGCTTTCTCCTGTTCACGAATGTTCTCGTTGGGAGTTGTTGGCATGCTGTCAGATCCATGAACGAACAGGACAGATCCCGTGGATGAGTCGCGACTGCTCATGGATTCCGTATTAATTGACTCTCTCAGAACATTCACATTCTCGTCAAGATCGGCCAGCTCGGCCCTTCGCCTCTTCCGGCCGAACTTGGTCGGCGACATTGGAATATCAAAGCCATCTCGTAATCCAGACGATCTATCCGGCTTTTTGGATTTGCGCGGACTAGGAGAACCTTTAAGTTCACTGACACCGGCTTGAGCCTCGCGCTGGGCTGTTCGTGCCATCATGCGCATCTTATCCATGAGCTCTTTCAGATCGCGTTCCATAAATGCCCGTTCGGCCTGTAATCGGTCGACCTCGCGTCGAAGTTCTGTAGTTTCAGACTCATGGCGTTGTCGTTCTGTGTCTTGAACACTTTTGAGATGAATTATTGCTTGATCATGGGCACCATTGATGTTTGTCATGTGGCTCCGAATGATTGAAATTTCGCCTCTGGCTGTTTGTAAACACTTTGCAGTTTCATCCCGGGCCTGTTGAAGTTCTGAATTCTGTTTTCGCAACTAGGAAATTTGGTTTTAAAAAAAGAATGCATGACAATGGGGGGAATAGTAATTTTGGGAACATACATGTTGAATTTGCACCACCAACGAGTCAATATCGCCGGAAGATTTTGATCCTTGCACATGACCAGGAGATGGCTGGTTCCATTCTTCGTTCAAATCCGCATTCTGGCGTACTAATTCACTCATTGCCTGTTCATCTCCATCTTGGTCCGCGGTGAGAAATTCGACCACCTGGGTAGAGAGCGTGTCGACCGGGACCCGAACCGATTCTGTTCTCGACCGACTGCTCACGACCGCTTGACTAAGTTTACGGGCATTTTCTTCGAGAACCTGCAACTCGTGTTCGTCAACAACAGCATCATCGAACCCATATTCGTCGTCCTCGTCCGCGTCGCCAACGGCCCTTGTGGTCGTTGCTGCTGATCCCAAAGATCTGCTGTTTCCGGTGAAGGTTGTTGGCATCGCCATTGATCCGTTCGAATTCCGGCCTTCCTTAGCACGTCACTACCGATTCCCATGGAAAACGTATATACGGACTGCAGGCATTTGGGGTGAATCCTAGGCCTACTCGACTTTGTCTCCGCGGTTTTGTCGCGATCAAACAAGTTGTTGGTGGGAAAAAGAATAAACTTTATAATAATGAAGGCGCTAGGCTGTATACAGGTAGTGCAATCGATTTTAAAGCTTAACTCTTGAACCTTATCGGTCTCTTGGGCTTGGGCAACGAAAAATTTTGTGTAAACCTCCCAAATATATTTTGAGTCATCAGCTATCAAGCTATTGGCGCAACCGGCTGGTATTTGAGCGAGCTTAGTCTGCATCGAACTACGAAACGGTCCTTTATTTTGGAATCTACTGTGTTGACGCCGGTAAGAGCGTTGCCTATATATATATATCTATCTAAGATATCGGCGAGCCCAAAAGTTCTTGTTTTGGAACAATGCCACCACAGCGAACACCGCACCGGACGCGATCGTATTCAGGCCCGCCGACATTCATGCCGGAAGCGGCGGTTCCGATATCGACGCATGATAAAAATAGTCAACGATTGATTGTTGTTCTTGCCCAGGCGTGTTTGGAAACCCACAAGGTGCCGTCACGGAACGGAGCCCAAGGCGACCGGTATGCGCTTCTGAATTGTGATGATCATCAAGGATTGTTGAAGCGCATGCAGCGGGATATTGCGGATGCGAGACCGGATATTACGCACCAGGTTTGTTTGTTTTTTTTTTTTGGTTCAGGCTTGTTTGTTTCGTAACTGACGATGCATTGTTAGTGCTTGCTGACGTTGCTTGATTCGCCGATTAATAAAGCCGGCAAATTGCAGGTGTACATCCTGACGGCCAAAGGGGTGCTGATCGAAGTCAATCCGTCGGTACGGATTCCGCGGACGTTTAAGCGGTTTTCAGGGTTAATGGTGCAGCTGCTGCACAAGTTGTCGATTCGATCCGTCAACTCGCAAGAGAAATTGCTAAAGGTGATCAAGAATCCGATTTCGGACCATTTGCCGACCAAATGTCGCAAGGTCACGTTATCTGCCGATGCGCCGGTCCAGAGGGTGCAGGATTATGTTTTAACATTGGATCCGGACGAGAGCATTTGCGTTTTTGTCGGCGCCATGGCCCATGGCACCGACGATTTTGCCGATGAATGGGTTGACCAGAAAATTGGCGTTTCACAATACTCGTTATCTGCCTCGGTCGCTTGTAGCAAATTTTGCCACGGATGCGAGGACGCGTGGGGGATTCTATGAGTTTTTTTTTTTTTAATTTGTGTGTGTATTTTGCTGGCATTCTGTTTTTTATTTTTTTGTTTGGTTTCGTCAAAACATGGAGTTTATGCGGTTTGTTTGCGTAATATAATGCAGATATATATTTATGTCGATATGGATGCAAGACATTTATTTTTTTTTTTTGAAAAAGGCTAAACAGCATCGACGATCTCTACTTTCCAGTTCAATGTTTCGCCTGCCTTGAATGGCGCAACCGCACCTGGACCTTGGCCCAAGAGCCGGGGAACCAGGTTTTTTTTTTTTTTTAACACGACAGTCCAATTTGGCTGGTTTTGGGACGACGGCGTTACCTTGTAAAATTGCCGACCAAAATCACACAGAAACCTGTCGAGTTTGTCGAGTTTGCCGAGCTGGTCAAACGCCTCGGCCACGTAAGCGGCGGCATGGGATTGCGTGAACACGCCGGCGGCCGCGTTTTTGCCCTTTTCTTTATTAGTGATGGGATGGGGTGCCGAATCCGAGCCGAAGAAGAATTTGGGACAACCGGATGTGGCAGCTTCCAGTAAAGCTTGCCTGTCGGTTGGGAACTTGGCAACCGGTTTGCAATAATTGAACGAATTGCCGGCCCAATTGTCGATCGTGAGGAACAGATGGTGGGCCGTGATGGTGGCCGCGACGGTTGGCCCGCAATCCTTGACGGCTTGGATAGCCGCGGCCGAGGTGCAATGTTCAAGCACGATGCGCAGTTTGGGGAACCGGGCGTGAATGTCTTTGAGGGTTGGCAGGAATTCTTGCTCGGCGTTGAGCACGTGGATGTGTTGGCCGGACGGACACTCGCCGTGCAGGTTGAGGACCATGTCTTCTTGCTCCATGGCGGCGAATGTGGGATAATACGGTGCGTAGGATGCGACGCCGTATTCTGAATTCGTGGTCACGCCGGCAGGGTAGCATTTGACGCCCGTGATGCCGGCCTTGGCAGCGTTGTGGATGACTTGCGGCGTGATGGCGGGGGAGAGGTAGAGCGTCATGAGATAGGTAATGGTCGGGTCGACTGCTTCTAATCTGGACTTGTATGCGAGCACGTCATCCACCGAAGTTAGCGGTGGAACCAGGTTTGGCTTGGTTTTCGTCGTTAGCAATTTTGGAAAACGGAACCCAAAGAAAGGGAGTTGGTCCTTACCATGATGTACGCGAGCGAGACACCACCGGATTTTATGGTTGGCACGACGAGTTTCATCATGTCTCCATCGCGAACGTGAACGTGGAAATCGGCCACTGGCCTTGATAGAGTAATAGTATCTGTCATTTTTGGTTTGGTCTTCAGAGGCGAGGTCGAAAAAAAGTCAGGGTTCGAAATCGAAAATTGAAAAATTTAGATAATGGTCGTGCGGCTTATGACGTTGGGAAAAGGGTACATTTTATAAAACATAACTACTTTACTATGCACTCCACACCAAGCCAGCGATTTTGTCGACCCAGGTTTCGACAAAAGCTGTGCGCCAATTACTGCTGGCAGCATCCGGGTTGGCGAGAATGTATTTTATGCGACCATCAGCGCCGATGACGCCACCATTACATGCAGCCCTTGCCAGGTCGATTTTGGCAAATTTCAAGCCGGTCGTGTTCTCCATATGGGCCAACATTCTTGCCAGCACGCCGCCGGCGCCGGGCGGAAGGAGGGCAACAAACTTGACGACATCATCGGGCTCGAACGCAAGCGTGATTGTTTTGAGCTGTGATATGCCAGTGGTGAAATCTAGTCGCACACCACTGGTTGCCTGGTTGCGATGACAGACCAAGACATGGTCCTCGATGAATTGCAAGATAAAAGTTGTCGATAACTTGACGGGACGGACAATGATGTCGAAATACATTTCTAGCCAGGTTATGAAGACGTCATGCAACTGGCGGCTTGCCCTTGTGAACACGACAAGCGCGCGGTCGTGCTGAGATGTCGTTGTCGGGACCAGCCGGACCAGGAGGACGAATTTGCACGTTGGAAATGAGATTGAGTGTATCGTCATGCCATGACGATGAAATTGACGCGCAGTCCACGCGCCTGCGCCTGCTGCGGCTGCGGCGCTGGGTGGATCATCGTTGTTTTTCGGAAGCAGTTGTATGAACGGCAGGATTCGACGGCGCAAGGACAGGAGGTACTTGTTGCAGGCTGCATTGTCGAAGCCAGGCAGTGAGCCGACGACAGGCGTGGTTTTGTGGATCGTGAATGTTGTGTTGAGGAGCTGTGATATTGGCGAGTTGTGTGAATCTTCTGGGGTCGGTGTTTCCATTTCATCATGATGTTTGTTGTTGTTGTTATAACTCAAGAAGCGCCAAAACCGCTGCAACAAAATACAATTGTCAGGGTCAGGGCTTGCGCGTGGTCTCGGGGTCGGGGATGTTTTGCCCCGATCGGGTTTAGCGCGGGGGGCGAGCGGCGCGATCTGCGTCACGTGGGGAGAAAGTTATGCGGAAGGAAAAAGGCAACCAAAGTATAAAAATAATTGAGTTACAATACAATATATCATTATGCAAAGACTGATCTATGTAACAAGTTGTAAAGGAACCCAATCCCGCCCTTGACGCCATGAAACCAAGAAGAATCCCACAAAACACCACTTGTCGTTGTATATATGTACATGGGAAGAGAAGATAATACCCGCGGGTTTGCCGCTGGCTATGAGGCCAGCATTTCAAGTTGCTCGACTAATCGTGATTGCCATGCATTTGCAAACGCAGGAGATATCCTGAGCAATACTGCTTCGGGGTCTTCAAATGTGGAGCCGACAAGGTCGTGGTACTGCATCTTGACTGCCGCGGCATCTGACTGGATCCGCTCGACCTGGGATGCCATGTTAGTTACATATAATACATTACATAATATAAATGGAATACATACAGTCCAGCCGCGGGGGGAGACCGACAGACGGACGCGGGTCCGTTCCTTTGTGATGATGTCTACCTCTGTCGAGACGGTGCTGGCAGCCGCAGAAGGCACTGGCGCGACTTCGAGCAGCATGGGCGAGTATTCCGAGGCCAGGGCCGCGACATCGTCTGCGAGCGACAGCGCCGGCGCAAACGAGTAAGGCGACGATGGAGTGGACGCGGAGGACGAGGACAGTACGGGCGAGACAGTTGCCATTGCAGATGATGATGATGCTGTTGTTGCTGTTACTTGAGATGATTGTTCTTGCTCTTGCTGTTGTTGTTGCTCAGTGGAGACAGCCCCGGACATTGTGGAGCATGAGCTTGTTGGCGCAGCGAGGTGTTCATATATGTATTAGTTGAGGTGAGTGCCTGAAGGGTGGGTGGTTGAAGATCAGGCCAGTGTCCACTTTGCGCATTGGTTGCTCTTCCTGATTTGCCGCGTGTCGAGTGTGCGTGGACTGCATGATTATTGATTACTTGCGCATTTAAAGCAGACGCACACAAAAAAGTGGTCAGATGTGCCATAGTGGCGGTGCTGGCCGCGGCGGTGCTACTAAGGCATAGCCCTAGCCCTGGCACGGCTGTCGGCCCACTCTTTCGCCGGAGGCGGTTCGCCACGGCCGCGCGGCACATGCACTTCGCATTATGTATCGTATTAATTAATTACTCTAACTACACTCATCTATACTACACTCTACATGCTGCCTCGTCAGCGCCGGATCTCGAGCGTAAACAGGACGGTCCGGTCGCTCTTGAGGACGACCTCGTCAGCCTCGAGCGCGTTGCTGGTACTGACCTGGGTCCCCAAACTCGTGCCCCAGTCCTGAATGTCCCACTTGAATCCTCTGGTCGAAATCACGGTCGGCCCGGCCACGGGCAGAATGCCGCAGGTCGGGCCCAGCACGCTGCGCGGCGTGAATATCGTCGTCGTGCCTGGCCCGGCCAGGAACGTGAGCGAGTCGTCCGACACAAGCGTGATCTCGCGCTTCTTCTTGTCCGCCGTGTCGTCCTCCTTGGCCTCGCGCTCGTGAACAAAAAGCGTATGGATCGAATGAAACTCCTGGTCAACCCGTCCTCCCGTGCCGCCAAGCGCAACAACCGCAAACCGTTCGCCGGGATAAAGCTCGCCCAGCTGGAGCAGGCATTTGCCGAAATCTGTCGAGTCCTGGTCCGGCGAATAATAAACCGGCACCCCCAATTCGGTCTCGTAATATGTCCGGACCTCGGGCTTGAGCGAGTCCAAGTCCCCGGCAATAAAGTCTGGCTTCTACATCCGGACACGATTAGTTTCACACTAGATTGTCCCCCCTTCTAAGCTATAGCATAAAAAATACACCCTACATATTTCGCTCGCGTGCTCTCGTCCAGCGCAGCATGAAGTCGATTCGTACCCCCATCAGCGCAAATCCTCACCGCAGCTATAGATTACATTAGCATCCTCTAATATTTCCGACTCAACTCAACAACTCACCATTGCTCCACACCCTTTCCAGCATGTCCAAATCCGTGATGGGCTGGTTCAACACAATCAGCGCAAATGGCTTCATCTCCTTTTTCTTGTCACCCGCACGAAGCAAAATTGAAGCCCGGTCAAGATACGTCGCCGACCTAATATCTTCCTCTGTAAGCGGCATGCTCGTGATTTTGATGATGATGATGATGATGATGATGATGATTGATACGCTTCTTCGTTTGGACCCGCATATGTTTATCCGTACACAATGAGTGATAAGGCCAACGCCGCACACTCTCCGAGTTGTCATTGAGGGTCTGGTGCCTTGTCACGGGCCCGTTGTCGATGCCTTTTTGGATTAAAAGTTACGCGTTTCGTGGCCAGATGACAAGCATCTTTTAAGCATATATGCACCCAAGCTGATTTGGCAATCCGACTCTGCGAGATCCTCAAGTGTACAGTATAATACCTCACGTGGTGGTATAATCTTCTTCTTTGGCAACCCATAATGGTAAGCTGGCAGTCAGGCCAGGTCGCTTTTTTTATGTCGCATGCAACTGACGTATTGATAATAGAATTCCTTATTCAACCATGCTCTAAAGCAATCACAATCCCTCAAAAAAGATCTCGACACTTTTGCCGCGTCACCGTCGACCGCAAGTTTAGCCTTGCAAGGTAAAACCAGTCCCCCGATCTCTTGCGGGGTTTATTATTAGTGCTTACGGGACTCAGGCCAGATATCAGCAACCTTGGCAACACTGCAACGCACGATCGATGAATACGACGCAATGGCCCGCCGCGAGCTCGTGCCGGCAAAACAAGACAAGGCGTTTGCCCGGATCCGCAATTTCCGCACCGAAGCAGCCGAAGCGCGCACCTTGTTTGACAAGCTCAAGAAAGACCGCGAAGAGGCCCAGAATATGTCGAACCGGGCCGAATTATTGGGCAGGAGACCCCATCATTCGGCCACTCCCGATAACCCATACGCGTCTGGATTGACCAGAAATGGATCCTCAACAATTGCCAGCAGCGGCACCACCGGCGGTGGCGGCATTAGTGAAAGCATACCGATCGCTGCCATCCCTCGTGAATTCTTCACCCGGACCGGAGACCAATTGGATGAGTTCATTGAGCGCGGCCGGGCGGTCCTGGGTGATTTGGTCGAACAGAGGGACGTGCTCAAGTCGACCCAGAGGAAATTGTACAGCGCCGCAAACACGTTGGGAATATCGAACGATACCTTAAAATATATCGAGCGGCGGGCCCGCCAAGATAAGGCTGTGTTTTGGGCTGGTGTCATTATTTGTTTATTGTCGTTTTATTTCATAATACGCTGGTTAAGGTAATAATAATAGATATAATGTGTGACCCCCTCTCTCTCTCTCTCTTGACATATTCCCCGGTTCATTACCCCTCCCGCGTTAACAACAGGCACAAATGCAAACCATCCACCCGACAGCTCTAACACCATGCAGACCGAACTTGCGCAGCTTGCATCGCTTGCCCAATTCCAAACCCGTCGAAATTAATTTAGCCATCCCTGGCCCCGGTCGAAGATGCCGTCGGCACAAAATCCTGAGACGACAGTCTCCGACCGAGTGCCTTTTCGATCTTGGCAATCAACGCAAGGTTATTAAACGTATCCAATTTTTCGGCCGACGGTTGGTATCGCTGGTCCAGGAGTGGCTTCGTCTCCATCCGCTCCAAAGTCTCGGCAATCGACGACAATATCGTCGCCTTGTCCACAGACACAACCGTGGATGACGATGACATTGATGAAGCCACGCAAGTCAACCCAGTGCTCGATGACGAGTCGTCGGCCATTTTTGCCTCCTCCTCGTGATCACGGTTTGCGGCCGAATGTTCCGACATGTGCCTCCGAAATCAAAAGTATTTGATACGCTGCTTGATGAGGTCGACGACGATTTGGAATTGAAAGAATCTTGTCCTTAATTTTCACTCTATATTATGGCGCAAAAAGACCATGTTACGGCAAGAAGAAGAATTGCTGGTCTTTTTAAAACCAGACAATTAATCTTTGTCGCAGCCGCATCTTGATTTGCGGGGTGTGGCCCGTGTTCGTTGGGCCGCATCAACTCTTGTTGCAGCCCCTATTCATCCGATCCCCAATTGCCCATTATTGGCTGGTATGAGCGAGTCAAACCCAATATATTCGGGCTATCAATATTTCATTACAACTGGATACAGCGCTCGATATTATTTTTACGGGAGCGAACGGGTCGAGTTTCCTGTAGAACTAACTATATCGGTAGCTACTCTAGTGAACTAAGATTTGATGCTCTGTGATTTATGCTCTGTCCCTCATACTCATACACTATGCGTTAAATGCTAATCTATACATGACAACCGTTTAACCAACTGTTTGAAGCTGTGTAAGGCCATCTATTTTCTGCCGTTGGTAACCAATGCCTTCGGCCGATCTTACATCGTCCAACTCGTTTATCTCTATTTTCCTTTTCGGATTAAATTTGTCTAAATTATTATGGCTATCCGCCCTGACTGGCTCGGTCTGCTGATGCTGCTGACCTTGCCTCAGTGGTGGTGGCGGCGGTGGTAGCTGTCCTTGAAAGACCCGCTTCATGTCGTCGTGCGAATGCGACTGCATTATGCCCTTGTACATCGAGTCCTTTCCAGGGATAATTCTGCCGAGCATATATTTCGTGTTCGTGGTATGGTTCTCAACTTCGATCGCGGTCTTCAAGACCTCTTCCGCCACCTCTCGCCAGGCCCGAACCTTGTCCTTAGTCTCGGCACTGAAGCACGACACGTTTGCCTCGGCCGAGCTGGCAATCATGGCACTATCGACGCCATATTGTTCTGCCAGCACCGCCAAATCCCCGCGGCAATACACGTCACCGTTAGCAATGCACGCAACCCCAGCCTGTCGACATATCCTGGCAATCCCAGCCAGATATCCCTCTCGGATCGCCCGTTCCCGTGGCCGCATTGGAATTTTCCGACAATGCACCGTCAACGCGCTAATGCCGGTCTTGACCAGTCGTTCGACCAATGCGAACGTTTGTTCGGGCGTGTCCAATATCCGGATCTTGACACTAATGCCAATGTCAAATTTTTGGCCAACCTGTTTAACCAACGCTTCCAAAATCGCCACAAGTTTGTCCGGCGTGGCCAGCAATGCCGCCCCCATGCCGGAATGAATCGAGAAATGTTTGGGGCAGCCTGAATTCACATCGATCCCGGCAACATCACCGGCCACCATCGTCGCAGCTTGAACCGCTAGTTCGGGTGATGCCGTGCCCAACTGGAAAATGATCTTGTCGCGTTCATGGGTTCTGTGGGTGCGGAACACGATAGTGTTGTCCTTCTCCGGCAACACGAAATCAATACAGTCGATCTTTTCTGGGGGGGGGAAACAAGTTAGGACATTTGTTTAAAATAAAATATGTTCATCACGTACCATTCACTATTCGCTTGCACCCTATAATCTTCTTATCGACAATCTCTGGAGCTGCATCATACTGTTAATAAAAAAAAAACGAAAAATTGCGTCCTGTAAGAGTCGTCCACATACACCACACTAAATCCGCTCCATATCGCAAAGCACATAATCGCATCGGCAGTTCACCTGTCCGCACCTGCATCAATGCAATTAGAAACCCATATAGATTATAATTTTCAGCGCCAACGAGTCCGGGGATGATTCGACATGAAATCAAGATATAAAAACAAAATGCCATCAACGTACCATAGGCGCAAGAACCAACTTGCCAGAGTAGTTTAGTGGCGGCATTATGTTACCAAATTAATTCGTGGACAAAAAAAATGATCTCAAGAAAAATATGTACTGCCAGCTTCCGCTTCATTGATTTCCAGATTTTTTTGCCGCCGTTGTGCCCTAACCCAGTATAATCTTCCGACGGCTGCTTGTTGCCTTCGACCCAAATATTGACGCCCTGTTCATACGGCGGTCTAATGCCGGCTCGTCCAGACCATGGCGGACCCTGGCAGACCCTGGCAGACCCTCCGAGCTGGCACCTTATGACTAGCCTGACATTGCCAGCCTTTTATCCTAATCCGGGCTCGATGACTTGCACTACCACCAACAGTGAGCCGCACGATGCAGGGGCCAACAAGTGAGGACTTTGCCCAGGGCCCAGCCACCGTTAAAGACCAAAGAGACCCATTTCACCATGAATTTCAACTGACTGTGGGACACATATTACCGTGTAAGCAATCCATTTTGTGTAACGGAACCCAATGTCAGAATTCGTGATTTTATCTGCCCAAACGGATGCAGGGAGAAGGGGAACGGCGCGGGGGGAGCAGTAATGTGACAGGCGAAAGAATGGGGGCACTAGCTTTAGCTAGCTAGAGCTAGCAAGGAGGCTGGGCAGGTCGTCCCACTGCTCGTGTGCGGGAAATAGAATCTTACCAGTGTTAAGCTTGGCAAAAGAGAAGGTTTCGGTTTTGACAAGTTTGGCTCTGACAGGGAACTTATCGGGTTAAACCGTTCAAAACGGTCTCAGCTTTGTCTCGGCGGGCGACGTATAATATAGTCCCCGCCATCCCTGCACTTCTGTTCTTTTCTGCGGCATTTTTTGTATTGTATATCATATTTTGATCGGGGGCCCTGCTATTACCTGCAATAGCGAGAAATGCCAGCATATTCGATGTCACGCAACCAGCAGCAAGAGCAGATCCACAGCAGTGAAGAGGAATTCGAGGTCGACCAAGACAAAAATGACCGAATTATGAAGTACCTACACTCTCTGCCCACACCTCCGAGTAGTCCAGAACACAGGCATGTTGTTATCATTGACGACCAGCACCACGTCGACGCAGCTCCGGCCAGCAAGGTTGCTCATGGTCGACGCCATGCAAAGAGTAAGGGTCCGGTATTTTATGTAGTGTTATTATAATTTGCTGACATATGATTCAGAGAAATTTGCGAATGCTCTGCAACCAAGCCTCTCTCAAGACCTGTTACCTGTGTTTCGTCGTCACCATCGGCATCCAGGCCGCGCCGAACATGGCGTTAGCTCACCACTAAATAACCCGACTATAAGACATGTTCCTGCTAGACGGCCGTCGATCCACCATTATCATTCTCCATCTACGCCTGTACGTGATCAACCACGACACAGTGTCCATAGACAAGCAAATGTGACTCGAGGTCAAGGCTCCTCCGCTGGGATTCCGCCGCATTCATCGACCAAACAAAAGTCAGAAAAACCACAGGCGATGATCCCGATGATCCCGAGACATCTTAATGGTCTGAATATTATGGTCCTATCGCCAACTTGCTCGTCAGATGAAGTGAACGGCAGCGGCGATGTGCCCTCGCCTGAACAAATCGCGCCAGTTCCATCGGAAAAGACCACCTGTACGATTAGACAATGCTCCGAAACGTCGTCCATATACGCTGATTCGCTCCACGATAACGATCTCAATGGAATTCCTCCTGATCAGTCACGATTCAAGCAAGTGTGGATGCGCATAGTTGATGACGATCCGCCGGCAGTGACCGAAAATGGTTCAATGCCCCCATGCATCAAGCGAAAAATGTCCTCAAAATCCGACGACCAAGCAGCCGGATCCCGGACCGGGTTAATTCACGATGCGATGTCGGCGATGCGACTTGACAAGAAGAGTAGAAAAATGGCCTCGCCATGCAACAAATGGTCACTAACTCCTCCAAGTTCTGCCGACGTTTCCAAATCTGGATCTGAGACTGGTTCGAACGGTCCACACGACATGTATAAAAAGGCACAAGACAAATTCGAGTCTTTTCTTCGCCGCACGTCTCGTGATCATTCGCATTTGTCTTCAAAAGGATCATTGCAATCGCTTGGCATAAACGATATTCGTAACTTGGACAAGGTCGAGGTTGCCGCCCGTCATAAAGAATACCTGCAGGACCTTAAAATAAGATAAGCGGCGTAGTCGTCATCGGAATAATCATAATAATAACTGGTCGAGTGGCGGGCACGAGAATTGTACGTGTTGTCGACTGGTCGATGAGTTTTCTCGAATATAGCAGCGACCGTTAATGAAATTGCTGTCGATATGGAAGTGTATGATGCGATTATTACTTTATAAAGAGCTTAATTATGTCTTTTTATCTACAGTTCCTGGTGAGAATTGCTTGTAAACTTCAAAAACCGGGGCCCCACTAAGTCGAAATGCGCATTACTTTGCTGTCGGCATTATATTGAATATATTTTGCAAGTCTATGGTGGGTTCAGGTTATACCCGCAAGTTGGAGGTTAACCCTAATACACCGAGTAACAGATGCCGGCAGCTTCCTTGGGCCACTGCCAGCAACAAGAAGAATAATAACGTCGGGTATGGGGAACATGGGAACTGGACACTAAAATGCAACTTCTAATTTAACCGTGTCCTACGCGCAAAAAAAATTTACCATATCCATTTAGGCCTCGCTCGATCTATTTTCTAGTCCTTACCCCTCTTCTACATCATTTTCTTCTTCAATTGGGCGCTTGCGTGGCCGCCCACGTGGTCGTTCTTCCTTTGCGCTCGCTTCCGCCTCGCGAACGACTTTCAGCACTTCCTCCGTGCTAAACACAAATTCGCCCTGCAGTTTGACTCTCTTCCCGGTAGTGCGTTCCTTACGGGTCTGAAGCAACTCCCTGCACTCTTGAAGCTCCTTTCGAAGGATCGCTAGCTCAGCATTCTGACTTTCGACCAGACGGGTCATTCTCTGGGCAAATCGGTGCTTTAGTTCTGTTCTATCTGGAGGAGAGCTCTTCAGAACCGTAAGGTCTAGGTCCGAAACATTGCTCGAGATTTGGGGAGTGCGTGGGGGCTCAGGAGCCGGAAGCGGAAGACTATCTAACACTCGCCGAGGACTAAAAGGTACCAAGCCGGCTCCTTTCCACCCACTTTGAATGTTCCGGGACGTAAGAGCTTTCTCTCGGGCGCGCTGAAGGAGCTCAACCCAATCAGCCCGTTTTATTCGCTGGATACCAGCCCGAGAATACCGGTCAACCTCTGCTATCTTTCCAATCGTCTTCTGTGCCTTATGCTCGAGATTTGCTATCTGCGGGGAATTAGGATAATGAATATACAAAAAGGATGTCTAACAGGCTTACCATAGTCGGGGACAGTTTCGACAGCGATTTAGTAGGGAGTCCAGGACGAAGGTTGCCGACCGCTGCTCACTCTCGCAGTCTATCATAGCCTCGACACGCGCCTTAGCATATGAAACAATACGTATCATTTCTCGTTTCAATATCTTCAGCTCTCCTTCGACCGCTTGAATGGCCACGAACGATACCATGGCGTCGCGAAGTCTCTCGGAAGATATCCACTCGGGAATATCACCAGTCGCTTAGCCTAGCTCATGGAAGAGGCCCCATACGTGCCTCAGAGACTTGAAACCCGTGAGCTCGTCATCATTCCTCGCGTCCTTAATGACATCTATGTCAAGACGCGGAGGCATATGGTCGAGCGATTCAAATTCTGGATCATCGAGGATGGCGTTGTATTTCGCGACGGCGTTTTCCAACCTCGGCAGGCTTTGAACGAGCTTCGCCACAATTGCCTTTGATCTCTTAGTCCCCACGGACAGGCTGTTGGGTAGAGATCCGGTGCAGCAGCCACGACATGGCTTTGGCTTTGAGTGTCTGTGACAGCGTCGTTCCTTCCAGCGAAGCCATCTTCTCCACTTTGCGTCTCAACCAACCTCGACTCGGGCGACCAGCTGGTTCAGCCTGACGCAAAGGATGGGCAGCAACGCTGCTCCGCTTCGACAAGCATTTTAAGATGCATAGGGTAGTATGCCAGCCACCTTTGATCAAAATGTTAGTCTCGATAAATGAAAGAGAAAGAAACAAGTTGCGACCTACGCTGATGTTTCACGAAATTTACTCGGACACAATAATGCTTGCAAGGATCTCATCAGTGAATAAACGCCATAAAAACTCGCGGGACTCTCTCTTGGGTCAGAGGCTCATCCAGATGATTGATAATCATGCAGTCGTCACCAGTATTTTTCGCCATAGCTAGGATCGATGACGGTCAACGAATCTATGACTTCGCTCACTTTCGCGACTACGAGCGGGATTTTAATTCCATCAAGACGCTCACTTACGCTGGCGGGAACCCTGACTATACGGATCGTCGAGGTTATGTACAGTCTGGATGCTTCTTAAGTTTTGAGGATGCGGTAGCGTGGTTAGATCATCAAGATCAGCTCTACAAAGCCGAGATGGACCATCCTGCGCCGTGGAGAGCTGCAGTTGTAGGTATGGCCGCTCATGCTGACGGTAAAGGCGGCAGAAAAAGAGAAGCAAGCGGAAACTCTCGACCGGCGGTTGCGTGCGCGGTATATTTTGGAGACAATGACAGTCGGTACGTTATGTCAATCTGAAATCGGTGACCTGTTGTGCGCTAATTAAGTTCATTCATAGAAATTCCAGACATGTTCTTGATTCTTCTCTGTACGGCAAGCATACTGCAGAGCACTATAGCGTTCAGGTGGCGCTGCAGAGAGCTCCTCGTTTTGCAGTAATTAAGACTCGGAGAGGGAAGGAGCGAGTCCAGGATAAAAAGCTGCAGGCAGCAATATGCTGGGCACGAGATCAGATTGATCAGTTAATCGTAAAAAAAAGATCTTTTCTTAATCCTTTGTCTTCCGTGCTTTGGTCGTGTATTTGTGCAATGTTGTTCAAGCACCCAAACAAATGGTGAAAATATAGAATATCGCACCAAAACCTCAGAGATCGGCCGGAGGTGGTCCTGATGGTTAGTTAAAGTAAACAGTGTCCTGATCGCTCGAAACGCTTGCCAGCAAGGTCCAACGCGCAGATTCATCTCTGTTCCAGGGTTTCTGCCGACTGTGAAATATGTTCTGCCGTTACTGTAACTGGTCTTGCTTTGATAAGTACGTGTAACCCCGGCGAGCCCTCCTATCGAAAATAGTATTGCAAATATATTGTTTAGCTTTGGCGTAAAATATACTAATAGCACCTCAACACTATTTCACACGTACTACTCATTAAGTCCTAATTCCTATATTCATATTAGTGCTTCTTGATTGCTGCGATTCTTCAAATATTCTCATAGCTCTTAACTGTAACCATTATCATGCCAATTAGTCAGTGTAGATTTTAATTTCAATTTGATATCCGCAAATATGATGACGTTATTATGCGTTGTTTGATGGTGAGTACTAACTTGTGTTCTAGTAGTTGATGTAAATTATTGTAGACACACACGCGAAGGCGCACATCGATTGACTCAGATTTCAGGGGGGGCCAACGCACGCGTCAGGAACTGTATCAAATATGGCCATGGCAATAATTACTTCAACGACGACAACTAGTTACCATGCTCGCGAAATAATATACATGTATTAAAAGGCTAAAATATCAAAGGAATCATTATCATGGACTGTGTTTTACCTCTCATTAGCAATAGCATGATGATAGATTTGTGCTATCGCTGCCGCGGTCATCCACGAATCCAGATATATAAAAATACAAAACCAAACCTTAATAATAATAATGGCAATGCTCAAAATCCTACTATCGCCCACATTTTTGCACGTCATTCACTTCAGTGACGGCTTTCTCCAGAAGTATTGCTTATGCACCTTTCTACAGCTTCGAATTCCGCCATGACCCCTCAATTCCTCTACGGCCGCTCGACGATGCTCGTCCTCGTCGTTCTCTGGAATGTAATAGTATTGCTCCTCCAGGCGCTTGCCTGATGCATCTTTGCCCTGGCGCTGGATCACACCAACGCAGGGAATGCTCTTGATAATAGTGCGTAAGATCTCTCCTGGAAGAGAGTCAACGATTGGCAGCGATGACTTGAGTTCGGACAGTGGCGTTGATGCAAGTCGAGAATACGCTAAATGAGCGATGATGTGAATCCTGAGCTTGCCAAGATCAGTCTCCGGTTCGCGCGAATCTGACCTTCGCACAGGTTCACTGGTTTCGATAGGTGCAGGAGATGCTTCTCTGACGTCTGACAACGGAACTGCCAAAGCCGTAATAGTTTGTTGCCCTCGCTCGGTTTGGCTTGCAGCTGCCGACAGAGCGGCTGGTCCCTTCTGGGCCGTGATGTTTTCAGCGGGATGCGCGTTTGAAGCTGGCATGACGGGCGGAACCATGGGACTATTTTCCTTCTTATCGACTGCTCTGCCAATATTTTCCTCCCTATCCTCCCAGATTTTAAATCCAACCTTCGGATCGGTCTGCCCGCAGCCGCCGCCCACAGGAGATACGTCGCGATCAGAGACGGTACTGTTGCTAGCCTTTTCTGAAACAAAGATCTCTTCGTCGGTTTCATCATCCTCAATATCTGCAACGACCTCGACTCGCGCCCGCTCACCACAAACATCAATAATAATATTAGCGTCTGCCGAAATCTCGACAGTTTCACCTTTTGCTAACGCGTATTCTTCCGTAGGCGTGCCCACACACGCGCCGTTCCACCCTAAACACCGAACCTCGATCGCGTTGGCTGATGAAATGTACCGTGTAGCCACATGCACGCGTGAAATGAGCTTGTTGGTCCGGCTTAACACAATCGACGACGAATTAGACGACCGGCCCAATGTGAGCTCGGTGCCGTTTCGAGGCACGCGTGCGAGCGCGACGGTTGATAATGGCGCGCGTATGATTGCTTGTTGTCGCGCGTCATCAAGAAAGGTATTCTCCCCGTCCTCGTCCTGGTCATTAGTAACTGGGCCACGTATCGGCCCCTTCGAGGATGGCGAAGACGTGTTCAGACCTACGCTGGAAGTCGGTGCCGGAGTCGGGTAGAAGGTTTGCAGACGCGGCAGACGCGACGCGATGTCATTGTCATTGTCGTTGTCATCGCGGTCGTCGTCGTTATCGTCGTCATCGCTATGCAGGACGCGCTGCCGGCTCTGTGTAAGTGCGCGGTCATCGGACGGGCCATCTCCTCGAGCGCGTTTGCGAGATGCAGTGCGGTGTCTGGAAGGCGATGCGGGCGTAAACTTGCGACTCGAAGCAGATATGGGCGACGGCTCAAAACTCGGCAGTAACACGCGCTGGGCTGGAGCTGAGACGGGAGGCGATGAAGGCAGGTATTGGCCCTCTGCCCTCGAAGCCATCATAAATTCCGCACAGAAGGGGGTTGGACTGTTTGGAGTGGAAAACTCACAGAATTGTAGTTGGAGGACTGGGCAAAGAACAAAAATGAAAGCAGCGAGAAAAAAGTGGTGGTAGGCAAATGGGAGAAAGTCCACAGAGAACGTACAATGAAAGTCAATCGTGAGGGCTGTACACCACCCCCAAAGCTAACGCGTCAAACGTGAGGTCAGCCACCACGACCCAAGCCAAAAAGTATGATTAAGTTCCGAATTTACAGTAGAACGCGTCGAAAATTATTTGGCAATAAGAGTTATCAAAATGTAGCTCCTGATCCAGAGGTTGACACAGGACTTATTAGCCCCGACTAATACGATACGCGTCGCGTGTCCGTTGGTTTTGTAACCTTGGAAACACCCAGCGTCAGTTTACATTTTAAGACAACTATTGAGATATTACACGTGCACGATATCACAATACGCAATTGCTGGCAGTGTGGGCCCGTAAAGAAATTGAGGCCTGACATGAGGGGGCTGCGACGCGTTTTCAATATGCCAGGAATTGGTAAACAAGTGGTGGAACGCGTTCGCGACGCCTCGTACGTCAAGACGCGTCTGTTGGTGTTACATGAAACTAATACGGAAATCTGCCATATGGAAACTTTTGCGCGGTTATGCCATAATTACGCCAGAGCACGACTACTAAGGGTAAGGGCATTATAATTTGTAAAGTGACTGCTTTTTGGACGGTAGGGCATGAAATTAGGGTTAATGCAGAAGGGCCGTGTATCGACGAGGCAACACTAATGCACACAGAACTATCAAGTATTCCTGTTGAGTTCAAGACACAGATCAGTTCGACACTGTCCCTACAGCAGCAATAGTAAACAATGACTAGTAAGTGATATTTACGATACAGAAATGATGGGATATTGCGGCAGTCGATAAAATACATGTTGGATTTGGCTGGGTGTAATGCGTTAGATGGAAAATTGAACGGACACTGACGGATTGAATATAGAGGGAACGTCCAGCTTCGGTAAACGCCACAACAAATCGCACACATTGTGCCGACGGTATGCGCTCTTCTGACGTTGAAATATAACTGAGGAGGTGGAAATTGGTGTTCTAATGTTGGATATTACAGATGCGGTAATCGTGCGTACCACATCCAGAAGAAGACCTGTGCTTCGGTGAGTATTATAATTATTACCAGCCTGAATGCTATATGGTCTGCAACAGGAAATGTGCTAATAATGAATAGTGCGGTTATCCTGCTGCCAAGACTCGCAAGTGTTTGTGCTCCCCTTTTTTTCGGACATATTGATTGATTGGATGTGGCGAAGGACCAAAATACTAACTCGAGAGTAGACAACTGGGGTGAGAAGGCCAAGAGAAGAAAAACGACCGGCACTGGTCGTGAGCGATACCTGAAGCATGTCGATAGGCGATTCAAGAATGGCTTCCGTACCGGTGTTGCGCAACCACTCTCCAAGTCCGAATCCGAATAGATGCAAAACAACAGACACAAATTAAAAGACTGGGATGGGTTAATGTTTCGAGTTAGTATTTTATGTTGTGTATAAATTTTCAAAAGTACGTCATAGGAAGGACTCGTTGGAAGACTTGTATCAATACAATATGTTAATCAAGCTCGAATTACCCATATATCTCCTTTGTTTTTAACGCATGGATTCCGTGCAATCGCAAGAGGAACCCCCCGAGGCTGGGTTAAAATTGAAATGCCATACTTGGAGGGGTATTCTATTCCCGATGGAGTATTCAATTGTTCTGGCACGAGTGTGTGGTCAACAGGGTTTATACAATATGACTTGACCCTCGGCTTTGTCGGCTCGGTCGGCTAGAAAGGCATATGAAACGGGAGAACGTGTTGTAGCCTTGTAGGATGCAATGCACGTCTAGTTCGTTCAGCCACGGCAATGAAATAATAATAGTTCGAGGTATATAATATTATTGCCCGGGCTGATTGGGCGAAGTCTGTACGATCTGCACCAACTTAGACGGGTTGCCCGGAAGAACAATAATATGAGGCTGCACGGCCACATGCGGTGGCGAAGCAAGAGATCAACCGCATTGCTGGTGTAGGGCCTATGACGTAAGTGGCTTGTGCCTGCTTGCTCGGCCATCGAAGTGGTGTGAGTGGCTCTGGCATAATAGTAATAATAATAATAATAATAACTAATGTGTGGCTCACGCGACAATTCAACAAACCAATAAACTAAAAGCGATCGAGCCAGTAGCAAGTAACTTAGGCAGTATAATACAAAATAATAAAATGTGTGGGCACCGCCGGCCAAAATGATAAGACACACTCAACCACTAGCACGCGACTCCCGCGACCTTCTGGCCCGGTTTGGCTTCGCTCTCGCTCCCGCGCTCTATACTCTATAAAGGCACTCGCCTTACGTCACTCCTCCTCATCTTCACCAATCCCCATATCCGATCCCACTCACTTGCCATTCGCAACTATCGTTGTCACTGAAAGCGTGCAACATATCCGCAATGTCCTCGTAAGTCACTGTACTCAATCGGCCGAGCGTCCTCGTACTCGTGCTCGTGCTCGTGATTAAACGTGATTTTTGATCAATGCGCTGATATAGGTCACCTCCAGATATGCAGACGTGACGGCCAAAAACGCGAGCCAAACCCCCCAGGAGGTACGTAACCATTCGTATTCTCCCTTGTCTTTGTTTTCCAAATTCAAGCGCAGGCGACGGCGCAGCTTTGCTGGCAACAAGTCAAGCAGGACTGTGGGCGGCGGAGGAGGTGGTGGACACCACGGTTTCTTCAGAACTCTCTCTCGAACACACCCGTCGACACCGCCATCTGCGACTTCGATATCGTCTACCAAATCTAGTCCATACTCGGCCGTGGTCACGTCGTCGCCAACGTCAACCTGTACAAGCTCTACTTCGCCAGTCTCGCAACGATCACTGGCCGCACGTGCCCGTCGGCATTCGATCAAATCAATTCGGTGCAAGTTGTCGACTGCTTTTTCAAATCGACGACGGCGAGATTCGACCAGTTCCTCATTAACGCGTTTGCCAAGCACCGTCAGCAGGCGCCTCTCAAACACAACAACCGATCGTGAGGCGGATACTCATGTGAATTGCTCCCTCGTCAGTTCAACAACTGTATCCACGACAACGCCCCCATGGCCGCTTCTGCTTGTTGCCGACTTTTCCACACTAAATAAGGAAGATTGTATAGGAAATCCGCTGACTTTTAGCTCATCTCAGAAAGCTGCAAAGCCTGTGCCCGAGTTAGAGACCACGACAACCTCCAAAATAGCTCCTGGCTCAATGGAACCAGTTGAGTCACCCCCACCACCACCAGCGGCTGCAGAAAAGGGTTTTGCCGAGACAGAGAAGTCGGTCGACATCTCATCGGACAAAGCATTTCCCGAACTCCCACCAAGTCACGACGTTCCCGCGAGTGGCCCGGACAAAGGAAAGAAAGCAAAGAGTAGAGAATATTCCTACCTAGTGTCAGCATTTGATTCGTTGAAGACGTTCGTGGCCAGGGTTGGTGCTGATGCAGGGACGCTTGCCTACAAGGCCAAGACCGAGCTCAAAAACCCTGTTGTGGCGTGCAACCTTGGGACTTGGGTCGCCATTATCGCTGGTGCCACTTATTACTTCAATATTAGGAAGGGTGCACTTCCGTCTGCTTTTACCGGACCGAACGGGAAGTATGTGACGGCGGCCGCCATTACCTGTGCATTGGCTCTAACTGCCGGTGATGTTATCGTTTCGACTAAGAAGTACCCCAAGTACAGCAAGAAATAAAACCCGGTTACTATTTGATAGAAAATTGTTACTAATATTTTATGAAACGAAAGTTCAGTATTTGGGTATAGGGAAGGCGTTGCTGCGGATTGATTTATTTATGTTTTCTTTTGTAACCAATGGTCGTATGACAGTATTCGCTACGTTCCATTTTTACGTCTCGTCTGTGATAGTTTAATGTACTATTCTTGTAATCGATTCGCTCTTCCGTGGTGTAAGGTACTTGTCTGCGTCTTCAACCTATCGGATCGCTGTTATGCGAACTCGATATCCGTCATTCGTCCATCCTCAGGAGCACCGCCACAGCCTGCCACAGGTTCGTACGCTTGACGTTCGATTTCCCCAAACTAACTAAATCATGGGCAGCTCAGCTCTGGCTCTAGGCTGGATCACTGATTATTGCCGCAAATACATTGTTTACGGAGCGTGTTATCGAGTATGATGCAATGATGAGAGAATCGTGTCATATTTTTACTGTATACGCAAGTACACAAAAAAGTAGTGAGAAAATGAAATATTTACATCCAAGTCTTCCACAGTTTATTACTGTTGTACGTCCAGGGGGTGTTGGTAACTCTATGAACTTTGTAAAGACTACTACTATACAATCGCAACCAACTTATCTATGGTACCGTCCAATCGGTTTAGGCGGTGGGAGCAGCTGACGAAGCGGCCGTTGCCGCCTCAGCTTGGACTGATTCTTCCTGCTGTCGTTCATCAATGTATCGTAAATCGTCGGCATAAGTGTCGGGGTACTTTCTAAAGCAGTTTTGCATCACCCTGTCCAACATTAGTGCCCCCTCCACCACCGTGCAACCCAAGGGTGTCGCAGAACTTACTCGAACAATGGGACGCAGTTGACGCCTTTGGGCTCATCCTCCGAGAATACAAAGCACGAGAACGCAGCCTTGAATTCCTCCCCACAAGGACCATGCGCCATGCCACCGAGGCAAGGACAGTCCCAATTAATCTCCCCCGTCCGAGGGTTATAAGCACCGTATTCATCATCTTCAGCACTGGTAGAGCCAGCTTCAACGCTATCTTCACCCAGCTCAACTGAAGCTTGGGCAACAGCGGTGTCGAGGCTCTGCTGAATCTCCGCCTCGCCAAGGTGTGGGACCGGAGTCGTAAGCGGATCCGGAGTGGCAATCACATTGACCACCGGCTCCACCTCTTGCTCGCCGCCGGGACTGGCAACCGAAGCCTCGGCGGATTCGGCAGCAATAGGGCGGTCCAACAATACAGACGAAATTCCAAATCCAGCTGCCGCCAGGAGAACCGGCAGAACGATATGTTGCTTGACGGCTGGCCTGTTAATTGATGCCAGCGGCTTCGTCGAGGCCAACCTGCGGACGCCAGCCTGTGACACTGCGGATCGCACGAAACTTCTGACGAGAGTTGGACGAATCATTATTGAAAAAAAAAATTATCAAATTAAACTCTATGTGAATTGCAAAAGGCGAAAGACGATGTGCGTTGGTGAAGGAAGATGGCGAGAAGTTTGCTTAGAAATTGAGAGTTGCCGGGAGTTCTTAGGTCAGCAAAAATCTCGAAGCCGCACCATCGTGCTTTCCATCAATTTTATCCCAACTCGGATGAATTGTGCCGGTCCCAGGGAGCTTGACTGCTGTTGGACGCAGCTTTTTACGGTCGGCCGGAGCTTGCAAATAATTCCGTGCAATTAGAAGTACCACTTCACAGCCAACTTGCGGTTTCTATGTTCGACATATATTACAGCCAACAGCTCTTGACACAACAAATCCCAACTTAATAGGCAAACGAATTAGATGGCATGGAATCAAGGCCTCTGTCACTAAATTCTGACGCTAACTGTGATGTGTTTCAATGGTACATATTCGGCACGATATAGGGCAACTCCGACCCTCGTTGGGCTTGCCATACTTTTCGTACATGGTCACATCGCAGTAAATCCAAAAATCCAACATCATTCTTAGTTCCCAGTATTCCAATGTTGACTCGGCTCATGTAAAACGTCATAACATGTGTGCAAAGCGCAAACAGCGACGATGCCAAACCAGTGGCAGGCGCTGTTGGTTTATTTTCAGCCAATCTGTTGTTGATGTCCTTCTAGTCCGTTGACTTGTCAATCCAGGCTGCTCTGAAATTTGAGCGTTCACCAACGTCTGAGATGTCACTTCCATCACAAAGTGTCGTACACTATTTTGCACTCCTGGCAACATAACATTTGGTATTCATGGCTTTGTTGACGCCGATCATCAGCCCCATGTGTGAGCTTTCTCCGCAGTCGTTATACTCGGAGCCATCTACACCACGGTCAACAACCGTCTCGTCGTACTCCCCGACCCCGACAGTTGACACATCACCCGCTGTTGAGTCGCCGACACAGTACCCTTCCCCAGAGACAATCGATAATAGGGATAATCAGACACGAAATGAGATACCAATGTGCCCCATTGTCTTTGAAAGTCACAATGCAACAACCGTCAAAAAGAACCGCACGGAGGCACACGATGATACGGCTGTTGTCGTCGACGATGATACTGCGCAGTACGAATGTGACGAGGATAGTGTGGACTTCAACTTGGGCGATAATAGCAAGGAACCCAATGCCCCACCACCGCCCGAATATGTCCAACGCCGGCTCGAGGCCGCAAGAGAGCTAGACGCGGAGCATGAGTCCGGAAATATTACCGACCTGATCGAAGGCACCTCGAGAGCGACTGCAAAAGTCATTATGGCGAAGATTAACCAATCGACGGTGTCAGGCGATGTTGTAATCGCCCCGCCGGTGTCTAATTTACCTATCGACAGTCTGTCGGCTGGGTCGCCATCGGGACCGTCGCGCTCCTGCGTTCAGTCATCGATCTGCGTTCCCAGACGGGCGACCGGTGGTCGCAGCGCACATAAATCATCGCGATTGTTTCTAACCGGCCGCAAAAAATCTAGTGTTCCATATGACTTCGTCGCTGCATCGCCAATCAAGACTAGCAATCATGCTCGCGCCAGATTGCATTCGCGTGCGACTGCTTCACAAGTCGCGTCATTGAAGGGTTTCGTCAAGACTCCATGGTCGCAACATACATCACAGATAACATCCGACGACTTCGCAGTGGATTACAATATTTCGACGAACTCTATGGCCTCTCTGACGCTCGCTCCGTCGGATATTCAATTGGGCAAGAGGATATCTCACGGCATACCGTGCTGGTCCCAAATGCCGCAGACGCAGACGCAGACTCTGACTTCCACCAATGCACAGCATGCATCCTTGTTGGAAGGACCGGATAGCTTTTGCGATACAGACGTTGAGATGACAGACTGTGACACATGCGAGGTCAATCAGGACGTCGAGATGATGGACATTGACGAGATTGAAGCCGACATTGCCAAGCCACAAGTACTATTAGAAAACACCAAGCGTGCACCGGGCCTCGCCGCCGATGGCGATGTTGCCATATATTTTTGCTTCCCATCACCACGATCTCACGACGAAGACGAGGACGAGAGCGACAACGACAACGACAACGACAACGATGACAATGATGAGAACGATCACGACGACATCAACAGCACCAACGCCAACAATGACAACGACGAAGACTACGAGGACTACGAGGACTCCGAAGACAATTTCTCTTTTGGCCTATGGTAGCATGTTATCTAACAGCTACGGACCTGTGACAACATCTATTTCTAGTACTACAAACCCTCACTCTATATCATTTCTCGACCGCGAAGAAGTCAGTCGCTTTAAAGTGTCAGAGTGGACTCCTCGTGCTAAACTAACGCAACAGAACCCATAATTTCTGGTGGCAAAGTGAACTAAATACATCTTCTATGCAAATTTCGAGGATATCCAACCTGGTCCAACTTGTCCCTGTCGCGAACTGATATGCGTCTCTAATTTCCCGTCGGCAATGTTTCTGCTCTCACACAGTCTTGCGGTAGATTGCTTGATTATCGTTAGTGGGAGCAGTTTAATCCTACCAAATGGATTTCGGCGCCGATGGGGGTGGGGTCGCAGAACTGGCTCATCGCTGCATGCATTTTTCTGTGTTGTGGATGGAGTCCTTCTTATTCCAATCCATTAAAAAGGGCGAAATGGACAAACGCACTGAACGTTAGTGTCAGAAGAGTAGGTGTTGTATGCTCAGGAACTTTGATATCGCGATTCTATAAATTTTGACAAACTACCCGACTCTGACTTGAGAATCTTGGGTATCTGATACCTTTGTGGCTCTGATGGCTGGCTGATACCATCAATTATACAATATCCCACTGATATATTTTTCTGCCTGAAAGAACAATTCGGGGATCCAAAGTTGTCAAGGTTGTTAAATTAAATATTGAAACATTTTTGTAAACTCAACTTATAGCAACTAAGGTGGGAGATAATAGCGTATCAGAAGGTGCATTCGGGGTTATCCATACAAATATGGGCAATTGCTTGTTTATATCATTGATTCATTATTTACGAATCCGAAGATATAGAGGGGTTACCGAGCCCGACCTGAGTTGGTGGGGAAAAAAATCTAAATCTAAATAAATTCGCAACTCAACATGATTTCAAAACTAGATTTACCCTGATCACACGCTCATACTGCTGTGTTTTTCCGAATAAATTGCTGTATGCAATAGCGCTTTATTAGGTAAAAGTGTGAGTAGTATGAATTGTCTATTATTTGTAGTGGGTTTATAATATCTGACATTTTGATTTTGCGCTAAAGATCGCCATCGACTTGGCCCCGCCTACACGTCGCGAAGCATCGTGATATTTCAGTTTCTGTCACCCCAGAATCTATCGTCTGTACAGAACACACTCTTCCGCTTTACTCAGCGCATGATATTGGTAATAGAGCATTTCCATGGTAGATGTAAGCTATGGCGTTATAAGCGTTGATTGTCACGCATATGGCTAATGGAATCTACCAGCCGTCTAATGACGACGATTCTCGTTGGCAGCGCAGAGCTGCGTTGTTACGGTTAAACACAGCAGCATGGGCCGGCACAAAAGGTAAGTGTCATTAAATTTTTTTTCTGCAAGATGGTTATCCCACTAACTACATGGGAAGATGTTTTCCAGACGTCTGGCTCACTTGATTCCAGTTTGAAGAAGAACACTGCATTTATCAGGCGACTCCGAACCGTGAACGCAGACAGCCAGGGCGCTCTTCTCAAAGAAATCAGTACATTATCGTTAGAGAAATATTTGTCGGAAATAATTGGTGCAGCAGCTGAGGGTCTTGCGAAATGTCGCCTTACAAATGATATATGGGCTGCAGTCGAAGTCACATCTGCCTTACATCAACGATTCGCGACTGCTTTTACGCCAACATTAATGCTCTATCTACTTCGTGGATTTGCCAATCCAACCAAAGCTCAGCTATCAACTCTTACACCCGAGCAACGCGAGAAAGAAGATAGCTCAAGACTAGCACGACAGCGAGGCTTGTTACGACTACTGACCGAATATTGGTTTTGCGGCATTGCACGAACAAGTGACGATGCAAGGTTAGCTGCCGGTAGTGGGACAATTGTAGAGACAAAGTCATCGACCCGCAGTAAAGGCCACTCGTCTGTGACTCATCAGAATGGTGCAAATCAGAGTGCTCCGACAGATCCAATCCCGCTGGAGGTTCTACGTGAACTACTTGGTACTGACACGAAGGAATATACTTATTTGCCACTAGCAGCTGCGTTTGTGAAGAGCTTTGGACTTGAGATTTTAGGCGTATCGAAGATTCGTGGTGAACGTCCAGATGCACAATCTGACGGTACATTGGAGCAGACTGGTGGCAAGCAAGGCGCTCTGAACACGGAAGTTTCATATGATGGAGTCATGACTGAGGAACTAAGAAAGAAGTTCAGAGCTATTCTAGAGACGTACACGAAAAGTCTCCAGGATTTCTTGGTGAAGCAGCATAGAGTACGTTTTTGCCGTCAGTAATCCAGCGAGCATTTTATGGAGCTAACAATTTGTTCAAGTCTATTAAAGAACAGGAAAGGCGAAATAACGCCGTATATATGAGATCGGGTGAGATCTTTGAGGACCGGAAATCATCATTTGAGAAGATGATGAAAGCTGAAGAGAAAATAATTGCCAATGCCCAAGTGTACGGTCGGCATTGTTTTTAATGGTGAAATAAATAACTGACGTTAATTTAGTCTCGTGGATGCACTTGACATGGAGATGCCGGATTTTACGCAGGACGATGGAAAGGAATCCGCAACCCTCAGTGCATCATTTTCATTTACCAAGGCAAGTGTAAATACCAGTGGCGAGTCAGGTTATTCGGGCATATGGGAGGATGAGGATCAGAAGAAATTTTACGAAGACCTACTGGACTTGCGTCTACGAGTCCCGCAGGAGTTTTTGGGCACGGGCAAGAAACCTGCAATACAGGATGGAGAGAAATCCGACCGCCCAGAAGAGCAGTCGCCAGAACGAGAGAATGAGGAAGAAGTCAAGACCGACGATGATGGGGATGAATTTCTTGATGAAGAGTTGGCTCCTGATGATGTTGTCAATGATGACGCCGCTGCCATCCCGAATCAATCCATCGGCGCGCAAGTTGATCTTATTATCCATCGTCTACCAGAAATGAGCAATCGTGAGACGATAGACCAGCTTTCCATCGATTTCTGTTATCTCAATTCGAAAGCGTCGAGAGTACGTCTTATTCGCGCTGTGCAGAACATTCCCAAAACCCGTCAAGATTTAATTCCAATGTACTCCCGTTTCGTTGCCACTTTGAACAAGTACATTCCGGACATTGGAACTGAAGTTGTCAAATATCTGCAGCGAGAGTTTAAAATCCTTGTTCGCAAGCGTCCGGTTACGTCGTCTGGAGGTCCTGATAGAGCCATTGCTGAAGCTCGGTCAAGGAATGTTAGGTATATCGGAGAGCTGGTTAAGTTCAAAGTGGTGCCCAATCATGTTACTTTCAACTGCATCAAGATTCTCCTGGATGGATTCGGACGACATGAAATTGAGACGCTCTGCAACCTGCTTGACTCATGTGGTCGATTCCTGCTCCGAACGGAAGAAACGCAAGAAACTATGGCGCAAATGCTACAAATTATGTGGAAAAAGAAGAATGCACAAAATCTTGATGCTAGAGACCGAATATTGCTGGAAAACGCCTTCTATTATGTAAATCCGCCGGAACGACCTGCTATTGTTCAGAAGGAACGGTCTGTGGTTGAACAGTACGTGCGCAAGCTGGTGTTTGTTGATCTTAATAAGCGCACGTACCATCACGTACTGAAGCAATTCCGAAAGCTGCATTGGGAGGATCCAGAGACGGTAGCAGCTATTAATAAGGCATTTACAAAGGTCTGGAAGGTCAAGTACGGAAATATTCATTTGATGGCCCTCATTGCGAGCTGTCTTATGAAGTATCATCAAGATTTCATTGTACGACTTGTCGATTCTACATTGGAACATATTAGAGTGGGATTGGATCTAAACATGTTCAAGTACAACCAACAGCGGATCGCACAGGTCAAATATTTAGGAGAGATGTACAATTACAGGATCGTGGACTCGCCCACAATCTTTGACGCTTTGTACACGATCGTTGGATATGGTCATGAGGGGGGAAGGCCTCAGCCTGGAAAATTAACGCCCCTCGATCCGGCTGATGATTACTTCCGAATACGGTTGGTTTGCACGCTCTTGGAAACTTGTGCCGCGTATTTTGATCGTGGTGCGGCAAAGAAGAAGCTGGGTCTATTTTTGGCGTTCTTTCAGTACTACTTGTTTACAAAGGTGACGCCGCTGCCGATGGATATTGAATTTAACGTGCAGGACACGCTACAAATGTGTCGTCCGAATTTAAAGGTGTGCGCGAGTCTAGAAGAAGCCGCAACTGCCTTAACCGAGGCCATGACGGTCGCATTTGGAGATATGGGCTTGAGTAATCTCGAGCAGGAAAGAGAAGATGAGGACGATGAACGTCAAGAAAGGGCGGATGAGGATGACGAAGATGATGCTGACGACGATGAGGAGGAGGAGGATGAGATTCCTGCTAAGGAGAGAGATTCTGCTTCATCCGATGAAACATCAGAAGAGTCCACTGACGACGATGACGATGACGAAGAAGATGAAGAATACGAACACCGAGGTCGAGGCCCATCAAATACCGTCGAAGACGAGGAGTTTGACCGCGAATTTTCGAAGATGCTAGCAGAGAGCTTGGAATCTCGCAAATTTGAACGACGATCCGCGTTCGACGTGCCGTTACCGGTGATGAGGTCTGCTCAACCCCAGCCGCATTATTCAGTCGTTGATATGACGGCCGAACAGACAGAAATAATGAGAGAACCTTCCCCTCCTAGAAATGTGCAATTTCGTGTTCTTACAAAGAGAGGTAATCGACAGCAGGTATGTCATTTGTGATTGCGGTGCTTTACATGTTGAGTTGTTTCAGTATGTACTAATTTGAAATAGATTCATACAGTTGAGGTACCTGCGGACTCAGCTATGGCTGTTTCGACCCGCATCAAGCAAAAGGCCGAACAAGAGGAGCGTCAGCGGATCAAGAACCTTGTATTGAACTACGAAAGAAGCGGCTAGCTGGCGTTGCGATGTATCTGCAATCTATATTATTTAGCTCCGGTCCATGCATAGTGATAACCAGCTGGACCAGCCGTAGGTTTTGTGTGCGTTGACCCTAGAAGGAACCACGCAAATGGTACGAAGAACAGTCTGCCGATTTGAGCACTAGCCCCAGTATGAAGGTTCATGTCTAGTTGGCATTTGTGGGGTACGTTGCACGTGAGCCTCTGACTTGGCGATGGTTCTCAAAACTATGATGTGAAGTATTAGTCCAGATGACTGCAGAGTATGGTGATAGCTATCCAAACTGATTCATAAGACTGCGAATGTATGACGTAATTAGTCCAAAAGTAATAAGTTAGTTGATAGATTGAACAGATGCGTGCATCTCGATGCGGCAGGGCCACGGCAGTAGAAGTCAGCCACAGCCATATATTTGTCGGCGTGCGTTTCCCCCTCATCTTCACGGACTCTGTTAATTTCATGTACACTTGCAGTCATCTCGGGTTGGGTCAAACCAGTTGTAAATGTCTATGTAGTCGGGATATGGACCTCCAGGCGTTGTTAGATGCAGTGGGAATTTCAAAGCTCCGAGATCATTGTACCTTGTTTTGTTTGACTGATCCGTAATAGCTTATTTTTACAGATTGCTTTCTACCTACAGGGCACTACATCCTACAATGGGTAGGTGCCAGCTCGTTTTTGCGGTCAACTGCGATGCCGGAGTCCTTTAAGGCCGACAAAATTAATAAAAATTTCAGTCAGACTTTGAGTCTTACATTTTGGCTGGCTTTGCATAAATCGCGCCTCCAAGGCCGTTTAAACCGTTCACTAGTCAATAACTCTAGTGTTCGGACCCTGCTTCTGTGTCCTGCCAGCCACGACATTCATACGTGATGTTTAATATTCTACCGTTAGGAAGTACGAAAATAAATCGTGTCAAAGACTCATTCGTCGGCGCCAAGTAAAGTTGTTTCGTGTAACTCGTCATTTATTTTCGCCAACAATAGTTGGGGTTGTGAGCGAATGTATTTCTGGATGACACCAAGTTTGATAGCTGACAGCAGCTGACTGTCACATTCATGCAGGTCGAATAGTTTGATCCCCAGATTAGAAAACTTACTGCTAGTGGGATGCGTGATATGGAACCTAATCTCCCTAATTTCGCGCATAAGATTAGCTTTTAACCTTTATTACCGCAGTAGCGTCACCTATAATGCGGTGTCTAAATAGCCACGTAAGTTCCTGGTTGCTTGTGAAATATATTCTTGCAAATTTCGGGCACTACCGGTTGTTTCTTCCACAAATCGCCAACTTTTCTGTGTAGGAGATAGAGGGGTCGCCGTATTGGCATTTTTTTTTATATTACAAATTTTTTCTGGGTGTGTCGCGAATTCAGATTCGATAGCCGGTTACTACCACCAAAATTGAAAGCACGAAACAGGAGTGCGGTTAGCTAGCTGTAAGATATGGCCCCGAAGCGATCTTCCCCAGGATCGGCGACATCACCGATGAAAGGCCATGGCGGAAAGAAAAAGCATCACAATACTGTTGAAAATGGATCGGCGATGGTTAGTTCACCAGACGTTGTTTCCTTGCAGGAAAACGCGCCGACTGCCGTTGTGGTGAGTTTTAGATTACGGAGTTCAAGGATGATAAGCGCTGGCCAAGCGAGTACTAACAATGATTCTTTTTTAAATTGTAGACAGAGAAAGAAAAGAAGAAGCAAAATTTTATTGTGCGGACGATATGGACGATTGTGATGATTGCAGGATTTTTCATTCTTCTTGCCGCAGGACATATTTGGATTATGGCACTGGTTACAGCGATACAGATTTTGACATTCAAGGAGGTTATTGCTCTGGCCAACGAGCCGGCACGGGAAAAGAAGCTACCGTATGGAAAGGTCATTAGTTGGTATTTTTTGGCTACGACGATCTACTTTTTGTATGGCGAGAGCGTGGTATATTACTTCAAGCAAGTGGTCTTAGTTGATTATTACTTGCTGCCGTTTGCGACCCATCATCGATTCATTTCGTACATGCTCTATATCATTGGTATGGATAACGATTAAAGCTCGCTTTGTGAATGGAATTAACCTTTGCGAATAATAGGGTTTATGATTTTCGTGTCGTCCTTGGAGAAGGGTCGTTACAGGTTCCAATTTGCTCAGTTTGCATTTACTCACGTCACGCTTTTGCTTGTCGTTGTTCAAGCACATTTCATCATGAACAATATCTTCGCCGGCATGTATTGGTTCTTCTTGCCTGCGTCGCTTGTCATAATTAATGACATCTTTGCCTACCTCTGTGGCATCACATTCGGCCGGACACCGCTTATTAAGATCTCGCCGAAGAAGACTGTCGAAGGATTTGTGGGTGCATGGATTTCTACTATTATTATTGGAATGGTTCTTAGTCATTTCTTGATCAAGTGGAAGTACATGATCTGCCCTATTACAGATTTCTCAGCCAACGTATGGTCAGGACTGACTTGTGATCCTAATCCAGTTTTCCTGAAGCGGACCTTTGCAGTACCATCGTTCCTAGTTCCATTTGTGCACCACAGGACGTATGAAATGGAACCAATTCATTTTCACGTGATGGTGATGGCATCATTTGCGTCCCTGATCGCGCCGTTTGGCGGATTCTTCGCGTCTGGCCTGAAGCGGACATTCCAGATCAAGGATTTTGGCGACACTATTCCTGGACACGGTGGTATAACGGATCGGATGGACTGCCAGTTTTTGATGGGATTCTTCTCGTACATGTACTACGACAGTTTTATTGCCTCGCATCATCTACGGGTGGGAAGTGTTCTTGAGACGGCAATCCAGAGTTTGACGCTGGCGGAGCAGCTGCAACTTGTGTCGGCGCTGCATAAGTACTTGTACAATCAGGGTTATATCACGGAGGCGACGCTTGAATGTTTAGAGACGGTAAGGTCGTAGGTAATTTAAGTTTGGCAAGTTAGGCCGCCGGGAAACGGGCCAAAGTAGGTAGATAGTGCCCTTATCGCGACCGCAATCACTTAAGATTGGACCGACATGATAAGGAAATTGTATGATATTCCTAGGTTGCACGGGGGGTGGGCGAAATATTTCTGGCTGGGAACAATCTACGAACTTTTGAACGGATTAGTGGGGGAGATGTACATGTATATGACGAAACCATTTGTTGTAAAGTATTGTCGCATCGCTATAAATGACAATTTTAATTTTAATTCATTTGTTAATATTGCTACAGTGATATAATGATTCCTAGGTTCGGGAGGACTTTGAAAGGAGATGAACAGACGAGTGAATATATATCACCGGATCGAATCGGATTTGGAAGAAGAAACACAGCAAGCATCAGCAGTGGCATGATTTTGATTATCTAGGCGACGAGCTATGCAAACTGCAGGGACCATCATCGGACATGTGTTGAATGCATTTCTCGCTTCAGTGCGTGTCTTTTTTTTTTTTTTTTTTGGATGAAATTCGGGAGGAACCAATAATATGCAGCAAGCCTGCAACGCAAATGTACGTAGCCGGATTTTGATTCCATCCCAGCCACGATTTAGTTAGCATCGAGGTTCTCGTAAAGTGGAAACAAGGTTTGTTACGGCTGTCAGTCAGCTCAGCATTTCTTACAGTTAACTGTATCATAGCACTAATAAAAAGTAGTCTGGACCCGAGCTAGCAATTTGCCTGCAAGCCATGGCTAAACCTTCTTGGGCTCGAACACGAACATGCTGGCCGGCAGCAAGGTTTGACAGCCCATCGGAAATAATCGATGGACGCAAACCTACACAAGGAAGTAGTTTTGGTCTACATTTTGATAAAAATCACATTTGTCTTGGTGGCGAAAAATGGGTTTTGATGTGCCTCATGATGCCCACACTGCACACTCGCAAAGGGGTTCGTTCAATTGCAACGAACACGCAGGACTAGACCAGCTGAGGCTGATCTCGTCTCCATAACATCATCCACAATCAGCCAACCCGGACGGCACCCTCAGGAGATGCAAAAGTTTTGCGGACCCGAATAAGTTTTGACTCGTGGCGATGTGCACGTGCAACAGTCGTGGAACAAACAGCAATTCCCTATTAGTCGGGATTTATAATATTTGCAGTCCAAATTTTGTTGCAGAGACATCAAACAGTGAGTAGTTTATCGGAAGAATTCTAAGACAGGAGTCATTTTATTTTTCCGGGTTGTTGGTAAGTGTCGATCATCCAAACAGTGAGGCACAACTAGCGACGACAGCGAGTTTAGCAAGCGGGTTTAAGTTATAGTTAAGAGCCATTATCAGTGACGCACTAGTCGATCTGTTTCTGATTCTGTGCCTGGCGGCGTAGCTGCAGAGTTGATCCATCAGACCGGAAGGACAGACAGACATATTCATACTATATACGCGGTCAGGTAACAGCCGGGCGCCAATTAGATACCTGTGCCTGGCTCATGGGGTTGTTATCTTGACAGTTAACCTTACTTTGCATTGTATTTTCTGTGGACAGAGCGTGTTTGTTGCTGCCGATTTTTGTAAAATGCGAATTCACTTGTTTTGAATTATTGTATCTTGAATATTTATTTATTTATCTGCGAAAATGCGAATTAGTTTTACTCGTTAACTAGATTCCGAGATATTCTAGATCGTGCGTGGCCGATATGCTTGCCCTACATTGGCTGATTAGCGTACTAGCAAGCCTCAGGCACGATACCCTCAACACGTCAGTTTGCAATTTTGCAGCAACACAGCTTAAGCTAAGAATGCTTGCTGGGTCCTGTCCTGCTGTTGATTAGAGATGCGACCCCGTCTCAGCTGCTGGCCGTGGTGAAAATTGGTTGACTGCTGATTGTCAGACCACACATATGCTAGTCATTATTATGAGCTTACAATCAACTAGTTGCTAGTTAGTTGCTTCTTGTTGCTTATGCTAACTGTTTTCCCCTGACCCGCCCACATGAACGCGAACGCCACATGGGTACTAAAAAGCGGCAGGTTTGGCTCGTGCATTATTTGCTGCGTTTGCTGCTGCTGCTGCAGCAAGCTTGTCTAGACTACAAAAAGTCCACAGAACATTTATCTACTACTTACTGCCACTGCCCGCTGCCAATTCTACGACTGTGTACTGGGATTACTCAATATCTATCTGCTCACCTACCAAAAAAGTATTGCAATGCGACTGCTTCTGTCGACTCTCGCCCTGCTCGTCGCCCATGTCGCGCTGTCCACTGCGGCTCTTCCCTACTACGGCAACCCGGCACCAAATGCTGGCGTCGTCGCCAAGATGCCTATCCACCGTCGGGGCGGTCCAGTCTACAATCCCGACTCCGATGCTGACTTGGCAAGATTCACTTCGGTTCTACAGAGCTGTCTTGACAGATATTCCCGAACAAAGCGAGAATTGCAAGGCAACAGAGTCGTCCGCAGAGCCCTGCCGTTAACTGACAAGCTCGCTCCGATCGGTGAGGATGGAAGTTGGTAAGTTCGCGTTCATTGGTTAACGTGCACACTCCTATTCCTAACAGCACATAAAAGGTACACGGACGTTGAGCTCGGCAACCCTGGCCAGAAAATACAGTTCGATATCGATATGACTTCGTCAGATTTCTGGGTCGAGAGCACAACAAGTGTTTATGGCACTCGGTTTGAGGCCGGCAACTCCCAATCCTACTTCAGCGACAACAAGTTCGTATTCAGAGACTGCATTGATTCACTAGATTCGCTTCTCCTCGGTGACAAACGATTCAACGTCCATTTCGCCCACTGCTCTCCTCCTCGGGCATCAATCAGAACTCTGAATCCGTCTGGTGGTATCATGGGTCTTGCCCACTCTTCGCTCTCTCAGACTTCTCTTCCTCACTTCTTTGAGGATGCAAAAGAGAAAGGAAAACTTGCTGGCGGTGTTTTCGCCATAGAATTCAACAAAGACGATCATTCTTCGTCCGCCGTCATATCGTTCGGCGGTCTTGCCAAGAACCATGACGAAGCCCTCTACGCTCCTGTCAAGACATTCGGGTTCTGGCAAATTTTGTTCAAGAGCTTAATGATCGATGGCAACACCGTCCTCGACAACATCCAGGGTGTTATTGACGTCACCTCGCCATTTGTGCTAGCTCCGCCGGAAGACGTTCGAATTTTCTATAATGCCATTTCAGGCGCTCAACCTCTCGCAAACGGGTTTTGGTCCTATCCATGCTTCGAGAACCCGAAAATCCACATTGAGCACGGTGGCTGGTTCTTCCCTCTCAAAGACGCCTCGCTCGGAAAGGTCAAAGACTCTGGATATTGTGTTGGTCCTGTCGTCGAGGCCGATATTGCCGGCCTTTGGGTTATCGGTGAGCCTTTCTTGAAAGGCGTCCTTGCAATTTTTGACGTAAGTCCTGGTCTACTGCTGTCCTCCGTTTTAAGAACGTTTAAACTAATGATATATACTCTAGTTCGACCAGAAGCGCGTTGGCATCAGGGTCGTTTGAGACGAGTAAACCTTCATTGTCGCGCTTCTTCCCACGCACACAAGTTCACACAAAACCAGCATTATCAGCATTGGCATTTTTTTTTTTAATTTTGGGTCTTTCTAGATTTTTTATTATTATTATTGGTAGTTAAGGATATCTGGGACAATGATTTGTTTAATTTTTTTTTATTTCTTTTATGACTAAGCATCAAGTTTTTCGTTCCATTTTTTTTGTTTATCCATATGTACTTACGACAATTTACTTTTTCCATTGTTTACGTTTGATATTTAATGATTGGAACGCAAAAAAGCATTTAGAGAATTAATAGAGCGGGTATGGGATTTTATTACATGGTTCATGTTAACTTTTAGTTACAAAGATAGACTGTGTTATTTAGTAAATAATAATTTTAGGTAACTAACTGATAATAATTCCTTGGTCGCCAACCATCCCAGCCGTAGCTTCTCGATAAATGCAGAAATGTCGCATCCTCCCGACCCAATCCTGCCGGTCTCCACGTAGTATGGGTCGGCTCTATCTTAGTTAATATCTAGGAAGCAAATATTACCGGCGATTGTAATTTCCAAACTCCGCTATTCAAGTGTGGATCGGTAAATTAAATTGAGCCCTGTGCGGCTCATTGGCGGCTGTAGTAATTACAGAAGAACCTCCGAATCTTGTTTTGTCTATTTATTCCGTGCCCAATTAATTAATTAATCGGCCTGCAAATTTCATACTTCATTTTATTATTGCTGTTAGTTTGATTACGAAATGCCTCAGCTGATGTAGGCCCCACCTTGGCGGCCATGCGTCCTGTCTGCCACAATCTGCTGGTATATACTAAATTTTTCTCGTTTCTTGAAATTAATGAGACCCCCATAGACGGTCCTTGGCGCCCATCAGACAGGATCGGAGTAACCTAGACTAGTTGATCGCTCCACCATACTCCACGGGAGAGTTATTTAACATAACTACTTTCCATAAAACCTCATTCTTTCAGGACGTCACACGTCACTGCACTCCTCGAACCTATTTGTCAAACCTGTTACATTTCCAGACGATTTATTTAGGTCCATAAATATTTTAAGTTTCAGCAAATAGTGAGGGTAGCATATCTTTTGTTTGCAAGTCGATCATGATTCTGAAAGTCTCAATCATCGTTGCCTTCGTTGAATAATGTACCGTTTCCTGTTTAACCCTCTTGATGACGAGCATCGTTCCCTCTGCTGCGCTGGACCCGCACTGAGAATGTACCGACATCTGGACTTTGCATTCGCGTCGACAAGGCCATCCACGATAGGGCGCACTTATCGGGGGGTTGTAGTAAAACCGCCTGAAATAGCCATGTTATATTATATACTCAAAAATAGCCTTCGCATCTTGTGCAAGCATGCGCTGTAACTCGGGACTAGAGCTGGTGCGGATCAGTACTAGACCTCGCAGGTTGGTTGTCGCGCGTAATTGTACATAACATATTATTATTTTACTTTACTGGATCCTGTTGAGGCGATAAAAAAAAAGATAAGTGGCCTTTTGCATCGATCACATCTGGATCACACTGTCACAAAAGTTTGAGTGTCAAAGAGTGGCGAGTAATGCTACGCCAGATCACAAAGTAGCAACAACCATCTCGAGGAAAGTTGTCCAGAACACTTGTTTGTCCACTTTGTCAACAGCACCTATCGGCAGCCCGTGGCAAGGCTCTCTGAGTAATACACTTAGAAGTGAGAGACATTACTGTCGCAATGTATGTAAATCTGCTTGATATTTTGATGGCCCTGCTCGATTGCGCAAACTAAAACACATTTTGCAGGGTTTCGTCTCTTGTCCCCAATTCAGGCGTGGCCGATGCCTCGCTGCATGATCCATTGCCAACGCATTTGCAGGCGTTCATTTGGCCCTTTTTCTTTTTGTACCCCCTGTTTGGCTATCTCTACTTTTTCCGGTATGAGCAATATCTCAATGGCTCAGAATGGACATTCGTGTTCCTGGGCTCAATCATGTCGTTCCAGATGCTTCTCTGGCTCATGACGCATTGGAGTGTCAATATCAAAGCATTATTTACGTCCGTTAAAGCGACTGATCCTGAGAAAGCGAAGCTTATTCGTGTTATTCCGGTGGCAAACGCAGGACAGCCTGCTATTTGCCCCCTTGTTCACGTCAAGGTAAGAAGAACTTGTGCCAACCTAGTTATGATCGCAGAATCTAATGGACGACAACTGCAGGCTCATGGCCATGAGGAAGTTTCTTTTCTGTTCCAGAAGCGGAGGTTTATTTACGATGCCAAAACAAAGTCGTTTAATCCACCTGCATATCCAATCGACACGGCTTGCTTGATCAAAGATTTCCAGCATTCTACTGGTGTCGATGAGATTGATCTGTTGGGCCAGAAATATGGAGAAAACAGGTTTGACATTCCTGTCCCGACCTTTGCCGAACTCTTCTACGAGCATGCCGTGGCGCCTTTCTTCGTGTTCCAGATCTTTTGCGTCGCGCTATGGCTTATGGATGAGCTGTGGTACTACTCCCTTTTCACTCTCTTCATGCTTGTCGCATTCGAGTCAACGGTCGTCTATCAGCGCCAACGGACCATGATCGAGTTCCGTGGAATGGGTATTCAGCCTTACGAAATCTATGTCTACAGAAATAGCAAGTGGACCGAGATCAAGACCACAAGTATTCTTCCGGGCGATTTGGTATCGATTGTAAGATCAAAGGACGATTCAGGTCTTCCTTGTGATTTGATATTGATCAATGGATCGGCTATCGTTAATGAGGCTATGCTTTCTGGCGAGTCCACGCCCCTATTAAAGGAGTCCATCTTTCTTCGTCCTGGTGACGAGGAGCTCGACCTTCAGGGTTTAGACAAGAACTCGATTTTAAATGGTGGCACAAAAGTGTTGCAGATCACGCCTGCTGTGGAGTCACACGTTCCAGCTGCTCCTGATGGGGGTGCACTCGCTGTTGCGATAAAGACCGGATTCGAAACGAGCCAGGGCAGCCTCGTGCGCACAATGATCTTTTCCACCGAGCGCGTTGGTGCCGGCAACGTAGAGGCATTGTTCTTCATCCTGTTCCTGCTTATATTTGCCATTGCTGCCAGTTGGTACGTTTGGACAGAAGGTGTCAAGGTCAATCGCAAACGCTCAAAACTGCTCCTGGATTGTATTCTTATTATAACTTCCGTCGTCCCACCGGAACTGCCTATGGAGCTGTCGCTCGCTGTCAACAGTTCTCTCGGCGCGCTTGGAAAGTTCGCCATCTATTGTACCGAGCCGTTCCGCATTCCGTTTGCAGGCCGCGTTGACGTGTGTTGCTTTGACAAGACCGGTACTTTGACGGGCGAGGACCTTGTTGTCGAAGGTGTCGCGGGACTGTTGTCGTCATCCACTGATCTTCTTGATGTCAATCAGGTCGACCACAACACCACGCTAGTTCTGGCAACCGCGCATGCGCTTGTTCGTCTTGACGAAGGCGAAATTGTCGGCGACCCCATGGAGAAGGCTACTTTGAAGGCATTAGGATGGTCTATTGGCAAAAATGACGTTTTGCAGTCGAACGAGAAAAGCGGTCCCCAGACCAAGGTGCGCATTCTCCGGCGATTCCAGTTCTCCTCTGCGCTCAAGCGATCGTCTAGTGTGGCCACCAGCAGCGGCAAGACCATTGTTAGTGCTAAAGGCGCACCGGAAACGATCAGGAGGATGTTGAAGACCGTTCCGGACCGGTATGAGGAAACTTACAAGTATTTTACGCGACGGGGTAGCCGTGTCTTGGCGTTGGGATATAAATACTTGCAGGACGACATGAGCATTCACAAGATCAACAATCTTGTCCGTGACCAAGTCGAGTCAGACCTTCACTTTGCCGGATTTTTGGTGTTCAACTGCCCACTCAAGCCTGATGCCATTGCTACGGTCAAGATGTTGAACGAGTCCAGTCACCGTGTTGTCATGATTACCGGCGACAACCCATTGACTGCGGTTCATGTAGCATACGACGTAGAGATTGTTACCCGGGAAGTGTTGATTCTGGACGCGCCTGAGGAGGGCAGCGATGGCGGTGAACATGACCTTGTGTGGAGAAACGTTGATGAGACGACCGTCATCCCTGTTAATCCTTCCGAGCCTATTACCTCCGACATCTTTGACAAGTACGATATATGCGTGACTGGCTATGCGCTAGCAAAGTTCACAGACTTTGATCACGTTTGGGAGTTGATCAAGCACACGTGGATTTGGGCTCGAGTTTCACCTTCGCAGAAGGAATATATTCTTACCAAGTTCAAAGATGGCGGATACACTACTCTGATGTGTGGCGACGGCACAAACGATGTTGGTGCGCTGAAACAAGCTCATATTGGTGTTGCTTTGTTGAATGGAACTGAGGATAGCTTGAAGAAGATTGCCGAGAACACAAGAAACGAAAAGATGATGCAGATCTATGACAAGCAGTGCGATATGATGAAGCGATGGGGTGGAAAGGCTCCGCCGGTTCCTCCTATGATTGCTCATTTGTATCCTCCAGGACCCAGCAATCCACATTATCGCAAGGCGATCGAACAGAGAGGCGGCAAGGTTGACGAGGCACTTATCAAGGCTGCCTACTCTACCGGTATTGCGAACCCGAACGTTGGTCCACAAGCTCAGACTGCGGCTTCGTTCGCTGATAAGATGATGAGCATGGTCGACGACGAAGAAGACGGCGAAGCACCGACCTTGAAACTGGGTGATGCTTCGGTTGCCGCGCCGTTCACTTCTAAACTTGGAAACGTTAATACCATTGCCCACATTATTCGACAGGGACGATGCACCTTAGTGGCCACAATTCAGATGTACAAGATTCTGGCTCTAAATTGTTTAATCTCTGCCTATTCACTTTCGGTTTTGTATCTCGCCGGAATAAAGTTTGGCGACGGTCAGGCTACTATTTCCGGTATGCTCATGTCCGTTTGCTTCTTCTCGATCTCGCGAGCAAAGGCCGTTGAGAAGTTATCGAAGGAACGACCGCAACCCGGCATCTTCAATTTTTACATCATGGGCTCGATTCTCGGACAATTCGCAATCCACATCGTTACGCTTGTTTACATTACCTATCATGTCTACCTTCTCGAGCCGCGCGAGGAGGACATAGACTTGGAGGCTGAATTCAAGCCATCACTCCTTAACACTGCGATATATCTGCTCCAGCTCGCACAGCAAGTCTCGACATTTGTTGTCAACTACCAGGGCCGTCCTTTCCGGGAGAACATTTCGGAAAACAAGGCAATGTACTACGGTCTTGCTGGCGCGGGTCTGTTGTCTCTGGCCGGCGCGGCCGAGATTTTGCCTGAGTTAAACGAGCAGTTGAAATTGGTGCCTATGGTTTATGATTTCCGGGTCAAGCTTTGCGGCGCCATGATTTTCGACTATGTGTGCAGTTGGGGAATTGAGGTCGGATTGAAAGCGCTCTTTTCGGATTACAAGCCAAAAGATATTGCCGTGCACGATGAGCGGAACCCGGAGAAGCTGGTTGTCAAGAAGACGAATTAGAGATGACGACATGCTAAGTTTAGATATAAAACATAGAGTTACTAATTCCATAGTCACATTGTGTATGGTTTTTATATATATGTATATGAAATGTACTGCATTTAATAACTTAATGTAAATATTGTTATATAATCACTGCCAAGACAAAACGTGTAGCATACAAATTCCCACGCGCGGCAAACGCGTGGGACTGTGCCAGAATATACGCGCGTGCACGGTGGTCGCTTTCCCCGCTCACAGACAGTACAACACCCTCAACGAGCCCTCTAAAAGTGTGATTAGACGCGTTAGTTATACCGCCCCTTCGCCGGAGTATGCATTGCATTGATCACAGCAAGTTTTTAGATACAAAATTGGCTATAGGCATTTGCAATTCTGTTGATTGTCGCAATTAAATTTCCGAGACCGGGAGTTATATTGAACTCGAGTTGCGAGCAAAGATGAAGGCACACGCCCTAACGCTGCATTGGCACACCGACAACCAGCCAATTTACAGTGCTCACTTTCAACCGACGCGTGCGAGTAAAGGCCGGCTTGCGACTGCAGGTGGTGATAACAATGTGCGGGTATGTCATCAGGCGTGCAATATGCCAGGGATGTGTTCAGTGGGGTATTGACCGGGACATCACAGATTTGGAGGGTGGAACTGACGGACGCTGGTCCCTTTCCAACCGTCACATACCTTTCGACACTGACGAAGCATACGCAGGCTGTTAATGTTGTGCGGTTTGATTATAACGGTGTGTTGTGTTTATGGAGCCTGGGTGAATGAATATGCTGACAAAGACCGCAGGCGAGATACTGGCATCGGCGGGAGATGACGGCAATGTGATTCTTTGGGCGCCGGATGGTGAGGATCGCAGGAAATCGTTTGGCGAAGATCCGGACGAAGGAGCTAAGGAGACATGGCGGATAAAACATTTGTGCCGGTCGTCCATGGCCGAGATCTACGATCTAGCGTGGTCTCCTGATTCACAATACCTCATTGCTGGTTCAATGGATAACGTTGCGCGAATATATTCGGCGAGCACGGGATTATGCGTGCGGCAGATTGCAGAACATAGTCATTATGTCCAAGGAGTGGCATGGGATCCTCTGAATGAGTATGTTGCCACTCAGAGCTCGGATAGAAGCGTACATATATATACCTTGAAGACAAAGGAGGGGCAATTTGTTCTCGACGCTCACCACAAGATTTCCCGAGCCGAGGTGCCAAATATGAAACATGCGATTGATGTCGAACCTGCTGCTGCTCCGTCGCCAGCCTGTTCAACTGCGAGCGCATTAGCACCGCCTCCGCCTCCATCCAGCTCAAGTGCTGTTGCGACATCCTCATCACAGAGTTTAGAGTCGCCTACGGCCTCGACTCCAGGCACGCCATCGTCAATATCACTTCCAATGAATCCCCCGCCACTGTCAACGCACTCACGACGGTCATCGTTTGGCAATTCGCCACAAATCCGCAGATCACCCTCGCCCTCGCCAGCGCTGCCATTGCCAGCAGTCCGGCAATTTGATTCACCAAAGCTAAGTTACAGAATGGCCCAGCTATATCACAATGAGGGACTCACTTCGTTTTTTCGGCGGCTTACTTTCACGCCAGACGGAAGTCTGCTCCTGACACCTGCCGGACAGTTTAAATATTTTACGCCAGCTGGTGTTGAGGAAACGACGAACACGGTGTATATTTACACCCGTGGGGGGCTCAACAAACCGCCAGTGGCGCATTTACCGTCATTGAAAAAGCCGGCGATTGTGGTGAAATGCTCACCAGTGAAGTACAAGCTTAGGCAGGCGAGAATTGACACACGACATATTACCATTGACACGTCTGCGGCAGATGGACTTCCAATTCCGTCTCTGTCGGAATCGCAGGACCCACAAGGTTTACTGCAGGCTCCGCCGAAGTCGATTCCTAGTACGACACCAGCGGCCGGTTTAGGCAAACAGCAGGCGTTTGTGTTGCCGTACCGAATAATATATGGCATTGCCACACAGGACTCCGTGTTCATATACGATACCCAGCAAACGTCACCATTGTGCGTCGTGTCAAATCTACACTACGCCACGTTCACGGATCTGACGTGGAGCGTTGATGGCCGCGTACTGTTTATGACATCGACGGACGGGTTTTGTTCAGTTGTGGTTTTTGAGAAGGGTGAGTTGGGCCAGCCGTACGAGGACCAAACGAGCCCGGAAGTCGGATCGTACCTACCAACGCCCGCAGCGGAAGATGGCGGCGAGGAGCAGATTTCAGATTGCGAGCAGAAGCTGAAGCCGATCATTAGTCCGGTGCCGCCAATAGCGAGCGCTAATGAAGAGGTCCCAGCGCCTCCTCCAGCATCAAGTTCAGGGAAACGTGGGGCCGGGATGGAGGCGGGCGGAGAGAAAAAGAAGAAACGGGTAGCGCCGATGTTAATTGGGGAAGTGCGTTCCAAGTAATGTCTGTTTGCTGGTACATACGTTTAAAATGGTTGCTGTATAGACATTTTCTGTGAATAGACAATGTACGGAATCTTTTTGGTGCGGCTGGCCGAGCCGAGTCGCGGGTGGAGTATCCCAAAGCGGCTGCATAAACACCAGCCCGAAAGTAGAACTACACACAGCCGAGAAATTCTTCACGGATTTTCATTCCGACCCATATATGTCTATGACAACATTGGTACGACTGTAATTACCACCGGACTTACAACCCTCACAAAACTCCAAATACGGCGACGTCAATCAGTGTGGCATCCGGTCGCCGAAATCAACGAGCAAACTTCCGATATCGACAACAACTTCAGAACCAGCGTCAGAACCAGCATCAGCAGCTGTCGCCGTCCGTGGTCGTGCGTGGCATGGTTGGCCGCGTGTTGGTCCGCCTAAGGCGCCTGCTGCGGTCCCGCATCTTCATCGTCTTCGGCTTCGCCATAGGCCTCCTCCTGCTACTTGGCAACCGGTCGGGCACCACACTCTCCAGCACCGCCGACTTTCTCTCTTCTGCTGCGAACGTGTGGAGTACGCCACTCGAAGACAAGTTCTACGCCGATTTACCCGATTCGCTGGTAGCCGACGTCAGAGTGAAGGTCTGTTCGCTGGTCACCAAGCCAATAAATCCAGGTTGGTGCACGATCGACGGTTACAGACGTGTCGACAAAGACCTGGGTTTAAGAAGGTCGTGGATATGGCGCGCGTATGTGTTTGTCAAGGATCTGCCGAAACAGGAGATTGCGAGCAATGACATGCTTGTCGTGCTTGATGTCCACATCGGGCAGGAATTGCCTGGGATGTACAATATTAAGAGTGGCCAGAAAAAGAATAGCGTGAACGTTAAGAGCGCGGACGTGCGCAAACAAGTGGAATACGGGGTTGAGAAAGAAGCGACGCGTCGTGGTCGCAAGCGCGAAGACGGAGGGTCTGAGGAGCTACAGGTTGATAACAAAGGGGAATGGACCTACCGGTCCCACAATCTATGGCTTAAAATGGGCAAGCCGACGGATTTTGCAATGTCAGACCTGGATGTGTTGTACGGTGTTGACGCTGTGGATCCGCGGTTCGGATGGTCACTCAAGGGCGACCGTACTAATTCACTTGCCGTAGGTCGTGACGCGCATCCGCGGATCACGATTCGGTTAGGGGGCAAGCAAAATCTGCCAGTCATCAAGCTCGTCCTGAATAATGATAACAAGTTTAAAATAGTTCAGGTTGCTGGTGAGTTTATTCGTCATGAGTTTGCTGATAACTCCTGACAAAGTAGATTTACATTTCTCTACCGGTGTCGGAAAATGCATGGACCCGTGGCCATCAGAGACAGCAGAAGGATGCGAGGCGGATCCTCGGACGCTGGCTTTTGTTAATAGGTTATTAGACGAGGAAAAGCCGGATTTCGCAGTTTTGACTGGGGACCAAATATTTGGCGACGCTGCTCCTGATGCGCAGACTGTATGTCTTGCCCGTTGTATTAGGAGACGTAGTACTAATGAACTCACATAGGCTTTTTTAAAATCGGTTGCGCCTTTCATTCGACGCCAAATTCCTTTTGCTATCACATTTGGCAACCATGACGACGAAAGCAATCTCTCGAGAGAGCAAATGATGGCTATAGCTTCGCATCTGCCGTACTCGCTCTCCCAGGCCGGCCCAGAGTTTGCAAAAGGAGTCGGAAATTATCATCTGAACGTACTCGCAAAGGAGAAAGATTATCCGGTGATGTCTCTGTATTTTTTGGATACTCACAAGTATTCGCCGAACCCGAAGCAGCTGCCGGGCTATAATTGGTTAGACGAGAGCCAGTTGGAGTTCCTGGTGGCAAGCTACGACCAATTGGAACCTCTGAGACAGCAATACACATCTCGCCACAGAGTCCCGAGCGACAGGTCGGAAAATAATGTTAATAAGCACCTGTCTATGGCGTTTTTCCACATCCCGCTGACAGAGTACCGAAACATCAGTAATTCCTGGGTGGGGCAATATCGGGAGCCGTCGACAGCTCCAAAGTACAATACTGGTGCGCGGTCTGTGTTGGAGGAGATCGGAGTGAGTGTGGTGTCTGTTGGCCATGACCATGTGAACGATTTTTGCATGATAGATAAGAACTACGTCAAGTCGGGATTCATTGATAAAGATCAGCCATTGCATATTGACGACAGTACCGGACGGCGACTAGCTCGCCGAGATGCTGCTGGCAGTGATGGTGAGCATGCGATATGGCTGTGCCATGCCGGTGGGGCCGGACTGGGAGGATATGGCGGATACGGTGGGTTTATCCGGCGGCTGCGATTCTACGAGATTGACGCGAACCAGCACAAAATATCGACATGGAAAAGAGTTGAGCATGGCACTCAAGAGGAACTTGACGCGAGACTTGACTTTCAGGTGCTGGTTGAGAATGGGAAGATTAAGCCATAGCGCCACTGTACTATACTTTTGTTTCACTCATTTGTTATTATTACAAGTTAATGTGCAGATGTCCTGGAAAATAATAAAAAAAGTTGAAGTCAAAATTGTAACGGTTGTGGTTGCAAATGGATACGAGATAGTCCAATATGCAGGGGAAGCCAAAAAAATTCAATCATATGGTCGTTGGAGGGAATCAATATTATTACCTGCCAAATTTCCTAGAAGCGCAGCATGCGACCCGGCATCGCACTGGCGAACGTGTTTCGCCCCGGAGATGTTGTGTTGCTTCGGGATGTGCTGCGGCCGTCATTGGCTATTTTAGGGGGGCCGTTGCGACTTAGAGCGGATACAGAAGACAGGCCGCCGAGCATTAATACGCATCGTGGCGAGGTCCGACATGCCGCCATCCTCAACGCGCCTCCACGCTCCTTGGTCAGGTCCCACACCGCAGGAGCGACGTTTGTGGCTACTTTCCCGACACTAGAGGAGTATGTCAACTTCCGTCGTCGTAAAGCAACGCCGATCTATGCGTTTGATGCTGCCGCCGCGGTGGCCCTTGCAGATATCCACATAGACGAGCGGGACAACACAGTTTTCGAGTTCCTCGAGGCAGGCACCGGCCATGGCTCTCTCACTCTCGCAATCGCCCGCATCATTCACGCAGCAAATGCAAATCTTGACAAAAACGCGCCTCGGAAGGCTATTCTTCATTCGATTGACAGCAACAAAGAACACTCAAAATATGGCATCAAGAACCTACGCGAGTTTAGACGGGGCCTCTACGGAGACGATGTTGAGTTCCACACACCTGCTACGCCATCAGAGTATCTTCAGTCAAGAATTGAATCCACAAGACAACATGGCGAGTTGGACATACCGTTTCTCAGCGGGGCTTTTCTGGACCTGCCATCACCAGAGCACGAACTCGACCTCATTGCTCAGTGTCTGAAGACCGATTGTCCACTTGTCGTATTTGCCCCCTCAATCACTCAAATTGTCGACGTTCTCGAAGATGTACGAGCAAAGGACCTCCAGCTGTCCATGTGTAAAGTTGTCGAGCTCCTCCCTGGTATGGGTGGAAGCATGCGCGAGTGGGATCTCCGTCGGGCTACTATACGTCAACCACAAGATCAAATTAGGCAAGGCGACAACGACATCCGTGAGAAGTGGGTTTGCAGACCACTCGTTGGAGAGAGAATTGTCGGCGGTGGGTTTGTAGCAATATTTAGGAAGAAGTTGCAAAAGACGCGAAGGGACAATGCAGACATGTTGGAGCGATGATATATTTTGTATATAGCAAACGTAAACTCATTTACAAAACACCAAGATGTTTGGCAGCATGTTCAACATGCTCCTGCGCAAAGGTACTGATGAAGTAGTAAGAATGGTCGTAGTCAGGTACATATTTCACCGTTACCTGGTTTCCCCGGCCGGCCTCTTTGGCAGCAGCAACAAAGTTGTCGATCAATAGTTGGCCAGCTTTAAAAAATTCATCCGCCAGTCCACAAGAGATGAAGATATCAAGTTCACGGCCTCGGTAAGTCTTAATTAGTTCAGTCGCATCGTGTTTGGCCCACTCATCTTTATTAGCCAGATAACCAGAAAAGGCCTTCTCTCCCCACGGGCACTTGGAGGGGTTCGCAATGGGCGCGAACGCGGAAGTAGACTTGTACTTATCAGGGTGTTTCAAGAAGAGCGTGAGCGCTCCATGGCCACCCATGGAATGACCCATCAGTGATACGCGGCTGCTGTCGAGTACAATGAAATACGAATATAGAGCTGCTGGAAGCTCGCAGGTGATATACGTCTCCATTTGGTAGTTCTGTGACCAAGGCTCTTTGGTCGCATCCAGATAGAATCCGGCAGCGGACCCAAAGTCGTACGCGTCGTGTTCACCAGGGTGGTTCGAGCCACCTATAGCTTTGTTAGCGGCGGATCCAAGGAAGATATGAACATGGACGTACGGGCAGAAGTGTCGGGGTAAACAATGGCGATACCGTGTTTGGCGGCCCAGTAATTGAAGAATCCTTTCTCAGCACCATTGTCACCGGAACAAGTTAAACCGGCGAGATACCAGATTATAGGGACCTTGGGCGTCGACCGACCAAACGCGCCTGGTGGGAAGAAAACGTTGACGCTCATCGTGCAGCCGAGCACTGCGGAATCGTGTGTGAGCTTGACTAGCCTACCACCAAATGTGGCGACAATCGCCTTGGTTGTGAATTGAAACGCTGGAGTGGCCATTTTGATTTGATTCTGAGCCTTGAGTGATTGGGGAGGAATACGAGGTCAAGAGAGATTTTATACTTCAGGTGGAATTGGGCAGGCCCAATCATCTGGTCTGGACCCTCAATGCATGAACACCTGGCCCTCAATTGCAATAAGATCGTCACCAGAGACGTCATCGACGACCCAGGCCACACCAGAAACCCACAATCATTATCCAATTGAAAAGTAAGACGTAGAAGTTATCGTACAATTTAAATTCCTTATCTTTAGATCCGTGAATGACGAATTTAAGTGTACCCCTAACCCAATGCCTGTTTGGAGCGATTTGCAACGACGCTGATAGGCGCCAGTCAAGTATTGACCTATCGACAAAAATTCACCACCAACAAATCTCCAATACTACATTGAACGGGGTAAACTATTAGGCAGTTAGAGAATTTACAGGCAGTGCACGTCTACGGTGAGACTGCGGATTTATCTAGCCATCGTCTCTTATCCAATAGGGCCGAGTTTGCCAGGATATCGGTAATAAGAACGAGCCAAAGACGATAGCCAAAGTGGCCCGCAATGTTGGATCGTTAAATGCCGATCACAGAGGCCGCGTTAATGGACACAATAATTCTATATATTCCTTGAAACCAGATAATATTTTGCTCAGCCTTCTCGGCGTGCGCTCCAGAATTGTCTAGTCCTAATTCTCCTCAGATCTAACACTTTCAATTAGTATGCACTTGTGATAATAAGTTATTATACGAATGGATGAACAGCAAGCTCAGAGATCTTGGTGATAAAATGAAACGTCATAACCTTGTGGTTCCACAGTAGTAGCAGATAATAGGATTTTCATCACAGCCAACCGTTTAATCTCTCCGCAAAGAATAAAAAGACATACCCAAGCCGGAGCGTCGATCTACAGATCAACAGAAATTTGAGCTGATTTCATCTTGCAATCATAATTTGATTGTCAAGGCCAAGACTGCAGAAAATTTCTTTACTTACTTTTCTGTCTTTCGGAAGGGTAACAGTAAACATCATTTGTCTGCGCAGATATAGCTTTAACTCCTTAGCATGTTGGCCACATACGCCAACTGGTTCTACTCTGTTGGCACGTGGTCGCTCATGCTTAGGTTCGGGGGAATTTTCTGAGAAGATTTTAAATTTCTGTTATACATCCTTGCATTGTTCTCAATATACAAATAGCAGCATGGTAAGGCAGTTAATGAGACCGAGTTATTCGCGGGGCTTAATCCTGTGGGCGCGCTCGTTCTCAACAAGTCCTTGCTGTGGTTTCCTAGCTCATCCACCACGAGGTAAGTGTTCAAGTCAAAATGCAATTTCATTTCTGCAATAAGACGTGGCTAATAGATTGTCATAGCGCGAGACGCAACAGAGCTATCGTCGGCACCGGCAGGAACTCGTCTCCGCGGTTGCAATATCTTGAAGAATGGACAAGATCCTGAGGCGCTCCCAGACAATGAATATCCGGATTGGCTCTGGGAGTTGTTGGATGACGAGGCACAGAAGCGGAAGCTGGACGCTGATCCGGAAAAGAAAGCGAGGAAAGAATGGAGGAAAAAGAATCGGGAAAGAATTAAACAGGCAAATTTCTTGAAGACCATGAGGTGAATCGGGCAATCCTTGACCGCACGTGTCTTTGAGAGTCTCTGCAGCTATAGGCACGGCCCGTTAGGGATCAGGCTGGAGGTCTTGGTATTAAGCATTGGTGATAGATGGAAGGTTCAAGGGTAACATTGTGATAGTCTGACCGGGGCGCAGAGGACTTCGGTCAAGGTTGTTGTTACAGGGTCCTGCCCTTGTCTCACCGTTGATGTACATTTGTAAATATTGGCACAATTGAGATTAATATTCTCTTAATCTACGTTGTTGAGCTATCGCCCGGCTGACGCATGTATTGATCATGATATTATTTAGCGCGATAATTCAATTACCGCCATGCTGAATCAACAAAGATACCATCACAATATTGGCAGCTCTGGCGACGAGCGAGTCCTTAACCAATTTGGCATCACCACTGTGTAGTGGATTGTGTCGCAGTGTTGCAAGCATTCGCTAACAGTTGTTAATGGATTTTCATGGTACCATCCTAAGCATTGACCGGTTGGCCTTCTACGATGACTTAGAACGTTAACTTATGATCAATATAATTTTGGTAACTAACAAAATTGAAATTGGCAGTCCGTGGTACATGGTCACATGTGCAATTTTAATCTTTCTGAGTCGGGCGATATTTATGCCAGAATGGCAGGTTAGAAGCGTGGTCCTCGACTGCTTGTGAACAAATCCACTAAGTCTAGACAATCTATCTCGAACAGTTGTCTCAATAATTTCATACGACTAACAACCCAGGGTGTGGCGGAGATGGAGTCGAACACGGGCACACTTTCGAAACATGGCACATTCGCCTGACCAGCTGCCATGAGGCATAGATATCAATCTGTTGCCGTTCATAGAGCGCTTTTTTGCCTTCTTTTGCCACAATTCTATATGACGTGTTTCCAGTCCATTGTCTATATTCAAGGCGCTGACAATTCACAAATGAGGATAGAGGTTCAGACCTAATCTATGTCCAAATTTAGTACAACCTTCGCCTGACTCCACTTGAATCGGTGAAGCTTCTCTCCATGTACGCTCGAAAATCTCGAGTAAGGCAATGAATGACTTTTTGGGACTCCGAATGTACTCCAACGGGTGTGATCAGGTGATCACCAGCAGACATGAGATATACACATATATAAGTGCGTTCCGAGAGAATTGAAGACTGGCTAATGCGTTCGCTGTGGGATAATATTAGACTGTTACCATCGTGTTCGGCGATAGAAAGAACAACTAGAGATATAGACTGTGATAGTCCCGATCGTTCTCAGTCGTGACCCATTGCAGATAAATCTTTGGCAATCATGTCTCTGGCATAGTTCTGCAAATAGCCGCAGAGCAAGGCAACTTCCATGTCGGAGAATCTCCATTCTGTGCGGCTCAGTCAGGGGCTAAACATATAACCCTTACCCGCTGACCACTACAAAGATGTTAATGAAATATGCGTTAACTATCCTCACGCCGGTCTACAAAGAGATTCCCAAATTCAAATGAACCGCTTTCGGTCTCAAATAATTCTTAACAGCATATTCCCCCAGTTCTTGTCCTCCATAGCCGCTCATCTTGAACCCTCCAAATGGAACTCGAAAGTCGCTGTCCTGGGACGAATTGACCCACACAGTGCCCACATCTAGCTTCTGTGACGTATCGACAGCTAGGGTGAGTGACTTGGTAAATATTGCACTTGCCAGACCGTATGTCGAGTTGTTCGCTCTCTGAATTGCTTCTGACTGGGTCGCAAATGCATCCATGACAACCACCGGCCCAAATATCTCCTCTTGGAATATTCTCATGTGATCTCTCACATCCGCAAAAATAGTTGGCTGCATAAAATATCCAGCAGCCTTTATTTCTGCCCCGCCATGAACCAGACGAGCCCCTTCCGCAATACCTGATCGCACATATTGCATAACTTTTTCTCGCTGTTCGGCAGAAATTTGCGGCCCATGAGCAAGAGACCCGGTTTTCACCATTTGGATCGTGTACGCTTTAAACAGTTCGACAAATTGCTGGTATATACTCTCGTGTATCAAAATTCTCGACGTAGCAGAACATATCTGCCCGGCATTGCTCATAACTCCCGAATAACACCATTTCACAGCCTGCTCCAAGTCCGCGTCTTCAAAGACAATAGCTGCCGACTTCCCCCCGAGTTCAAGTACAACAGGAACGAGATTATTCGCCGCTGCCTGCAGAATTTTCTTACCGGTCGTTGCTGAACCAGTGAATGATATCTACCGTCCGTTAGCCATCGCTTGTCTCTGCACGAAAGAGATAAGATACCTTATTAACTCTGGCATGTGACGCTAACAGTGCACCAGTGCTACCATCCCCGGATAAGATATTAATCACACCAGGGGGGAATCCGGCTTTTGTGATTAGATGGCCCAGATATAAACTTGACAAAGGAGTTAACTCTGAAGTCTTGAGGACGACAGTATTTCCCGCAGCTATTGCAGGTGCCATCTTCCAGATCGCGAGCCTAAATCTATGAGCAAATGCCTCATATAAGTCGGGCTATCCTATTATGCACTGACATCAGGGGGTAGTTCCAGGGCACAATCAAAGCACAAACACCAAACGGCTCATAAAGAGTATATGCCAGTTTCTCGGCGAACGGCCGAATGGTGTTCCCATGGATCTTATCTGCCCATCCTGCGTAATAGCGCGTCACGTTTATACAGTCTGGGATGTCTTCAGTCGCCACTGCATCCTAAATCTCTATCAGGCGACATAGTTCGAGATCCCCTTACTGATGAACTTACCATTAACTTCCCTGTGTCAAGCGCTTCGATGGATCCTAGTAGAGATTTGTATTCTTCAATAAGGCGGGATAAACTAAACAGTAGTATTCCACGATCTGTGCCAGATGTAGTACGCCACGAATTGTAAGCCGACACGGCTGATTGAACCGCGTAATCGACATCGGCGGCGTCAGCAACGAAAACTTTAGTTATGGGTTCTCCAGATCTATGATATTTAGGACAAAAATGTCGGGCAGTCCACATGTCGGAGCTTACCGCGGATTATACGTAGTTATTTGTTTGCCATCGCTTGATGCACCAAATTCGTTTGAAATGAACAGACCAGTCGGCTGCCGATAAGATAGACCATTTGGCAACCTCAAAGTAGTTTCAACTGTGCTGTAGTAACAAATTGACTGATATATTAATACACGTGCTTCTCGCAGTATTCTTCTCCGAAAGATCATCGTTCCGTTTGATTAGTGAATGAGTAGATCAAGTATGGGGAAGGATCGAAACCCTCGAGAGATAGATCGCAGAACCACGTCTACCACGGGCCACCGACGCCCGACGATATGCCCAAGGTGACTAGAACCAGCTGCTTCCCGGTTGCTGCTCATCCCTTCTCAGCCTGATATTCAAAGCAATTGCTGTGATCAGTCGCAATGCCGGAAGCCAAAATCGCACCGTCGATTCTTGCCGGTAAGCCACCTGTTCGGTTCAGTCTGTTGGCAGACTTAACTAAACAATTTGTCAGGCGATTTTGCCAACCTTGAGTACGAATGCAAGCGCATGATGAAGTGTGGATCTGACTGGCTGCACATCGACATCATGGACGGCCATTTCGTTCCCAACTTGACTATTGGCGCTCCGGTCGTGACCTGCATTCGAGGGGCGCTGCCCAAGGGCGAGAGCTTCTTTGACTGCCATATGATGGTTTCTGAAGTGCGTAGTTATTTCGTTTCTGGTGACGTTAGTTGCTAGGTAACCGATTCTGACTACAATGACAGCCGGAACGATGGGTCGACGATTTTGCAAAGGCTGGTGGTGATCTCTACTGCTTCCACTATGAGGCCACAACTGAGCATGAAGCACTCATTGACAAGATCCACGCAGCTGGCATGCGCGCTGGGTGCGCGATTAAGCCGAAAACGCCAGCCTCCGTTGTCTTTGACCTTGTTCCGAAGCTGGAAATGGTCCTGGTTATGTGAGTAGCTAATATTGGTAGAGTGAGATTATTGCCAACGTCTTACTCAGGACTGTCGAACCGGGATTTGGAGGACAAAAATTCATGAAGGATTGCATGCCCAAGGTAAGTCCTGGTCATGGAATGCGCTAATTTCTTCTACTAAGCACGATGCAGGTTGAAGAGCTGCGGTCGAAGTTTCCGGACCTTGACATCGAGGTTGATGGAGGTCTAAGTATTGACACCATTGACTTTGCTGCTGACGCTGGTGCAAATGTTATTGTTGCAGGAACCGGTACGTGTTGGATGCCAATATTCCTAGTTTATTTTGCATGATGATCAAGGCTGATTGCAGCAGGTGTTTTCAAAGCTAAGGACCCTAAGGAGGCAATAGCTGCCTTGCGAGCGGCTGTCAACAAGAGGCAATTGAAGTAAATAACCAGAAGACGTTCCGTGCTTGTACGTTATGCACAGGCCTTGTCTCAATATCACACCATTGTATATTGGAACGTCGCATTCACTGGAAGAATGGCAGCTTAGAGAGGTAGTCACCGTTAGAATCATAGTAATGCCAGCTGAATGCATTTGACATCTCTCAACGCATTTTGGAAGTAGTGATAGTGATGGCTAGAACCATTCCTTATGGGTCGTCGCGCAATCACCTTACATATGTATTCGTCTGTTTGGAACTGTAGAACTTTAGAGTAAGGAGGTGGCAGGTCATATGCTTACGTTCGCTACGTTCACGGTCATACTTTATCAGGAATCACACATTCAATCTCCAGAATTTACGCATTATCCGGGTTCAGTTTTCCAATTGCCACCTTCAAACTGCCGATATGAGAACATTCGAGGAAGCGACGACAAATTCGACAGGGTCCTTAGCGGAACCTTAAAACTTAATTTCAGTTTCAATGAGCTGAGGCTGCTTAGCTTATTTGGCGAGCAACAGATTCTAAGTCTTATCCGCGAATACGAGATATTTCACACTTCCTCGATCTATATTCTATGATGGTTCATGCCGGAGTTTACTAGTACATCTTGCAATTTATCTTCGCAAGCGCCAGGATCAACCAAAACTTAAACTTCATAATAACATCAATGAAAATTCAAAGTAACACAAAACTGCATAGGTTATAAAGTTTAAGCAACCAGAAACCCCAAACCAACACAAACATATAAGTGATTTAAACTAAGCCCACGAAAATGCGTCTTCAAAGTAATCAACTCGCCATTTTACTTTATCGACGTTGTCAGTGACCGCCTTTCGACACTCGTCAGCAAGTGAACCAGGACCGCATGACATAACTGCAACACTCCCTTCGGCTTTTTGGATTGTAGCACCTATAATAGCCCGAATTTCTGGGCGCTGATTGTATTTCATCCGCACTGCGAGACGACTCCCTTGGTTTCTCTCGGAACAGTCACTGATAGAGGTACTTTCAGACACAGATTGAATCTTCTCGTTATCTTCCTCTGTCTCTCCGGTGATGTGGATATTAATGTCGATCAGACCCCCTTCGGTTATTTCCTGAAGTTGACTCTGCACATATCTTAGCGAGCTGTGCTCACGAACCATCCAGTATAGTGTGACATATTTCTGTGAGTTGCGACGTTTCAAGTCAAGCGCATACGACATAACAGCGGTAATACCGATACCTCCGGCAATAAGAATAACAGTGTCGTATCGTGCAATAGGATAAGATTCACCATACGGGCCCTCAACCCAAACGCTGACCACATCATGGCCATTCTTCTTTGTGACACTCCTGAGTATCTTGTTCGTCAGTCCTTTATGTGCCTTGGCCACGAAGACATAATGATCATCGCGACTCTCCATAATCGAAAATGGATGGGATTCCCAGAAATTATGGCGAAGGATATAAAGAAAAGCATACTGGCCGGGCTTAGGCTGGAAGTGAACGGCTGCCTTCACATCTATGTAAACTGCGTCGCCATGGACAGTCACAGTAGCTGTTGAAAGTGGACCTGCTAGCAATATTCTGCCAACCCGAATGAGACGGTCGAAGCCCCAAATTGCAACACAAGTGTAGAAGTATTCCATATAGCCATGTGGTTGAACATGATTCCAAGCAGTAGCAAAGTAACCAATCACGGCGGTAATATGGAGAACTAAGAAAATTTCGTACCAGTAGTGCCTTAGTATATAAGAAGCTTGGACGAGGATTATGCCAATGAGAGTAATCGCCTTTTTCCAAGTTAGCCACTGAAACAGACGGCAAATTATTCGTACATACGACAATGCCGAGCCAGTTGTCTCTGTTATTCAGAATATGCTCCTTCCAGTAGTCAAAGTTGCTCTCACTCTTATACTCGCCAATGTGTCGGTAGTAATAAGTGAAAAACGATCCGTGCATTGCGAAGTTGATGAACATCATGCGCCCAATCCATCTGTGGAAGACGATGAACGTCTCAAATGACCAGCCAGTGAAGAACATTAAAATGTTATTGCGGCCACCGAACAAGAACAAAACCGGAAAAAGAGACATTCCGAGCAGAGCAGCACGGTCTCCGATATTCCGGGCTCGCATGATCGCATCTGTGTAGTAGACAGTATTGTTTGGAACAGTCCACATGTCGACAAAAAGAAGAGTAAGATTAAGGGCAACGAAAACAAAAATAACAATGCTCTGCCATCGAGTTGGAATGACATTGACATGAACTTTTCCCACTCTCTGAGGTTCGATGTGCTTTCCACCCCATGTGGCAGGCAGCGTGATATATTTGCGGAATTTAGAGACAAAAGTTAGTTGTCGACTGCCCTTATACGGATACAATCGCAGCATGATAACTCGTCCAAATGCCAAAAGCATAACAAATGCCCAGTATGCGTTCAAAACGCCGCTATTCCCCATTAGTGATCAGTCGACAACATTATCTACCATGAGCATACCCATAATATTCACTCCACTGCATGTTATGACTTTTCTCTACTCGTGTCAAATAGTTCTGCCAAATTACTGAACTCGTAGGCTTAACGGGAAATGAAACAACATTCTTCCTGGTGCCATTTGTCTGATCAACGTAATTAGACTCTGCATGGTCAAGATACGTCTTGTATGTTCCTCTCAAAGGAACTCCAGCAACTCCACAGCTTTCTTCAAAGGACGTCCAGGCATTTGCTTGTTCTCGTTTGGGGCATAAGCCAATACACAACACGTACGATTTCGGGAATAGCTCATCCGCGCACATACAAGCATAGTCATCATTCTTGCAGTTAGACGGGGTCGCGAAAGATTCTGTCATGTATACACGGCAAATGCTGCTGCACGGATTAATAGATCCACGCGCCGTTGCCGCGACCTCGGTAACGGCGATACCAAGCGCAACGATAAGGAGAACGAGACCATTAATAGCGGACTTCATGGGGTTAGGCGCGTTTTGTAATGTAGCCTTAAGACGCAATCTAGAGATCGCACGATCCACGACATTCTTTATATGATGGAGTGCAAGCTGCAATCATAAAATATTAACGTTAGCCTTTCGGGCGGCATCGTTGCACGGTAAGGCCCAGATTGCGTGAATCCAAACGCCAAGGGATTATTGCTAAAGACACTACCAAGTTATAAAGTACACACATAGTGTTCCAATATATCGCGTTGTTACATTCTCGGCGAAAGAGTTGAACTCAAACTGGTGGGGCAATCAATCTGATAATCATAATTTAGAGTTCTTCGATCTGATAACCCAATCCTTAATTGCGCCACTGCCTCAGCGGTTCCACGATCACAAAGATATATAAAGGCAGGATGAATTAAATCAAGAAGGATTACTAAAGGGATCACCTGTATTCAGTATTCTAGTCCGTAGTTCTGGAATCTAAATTTCGGCCATATCACTGCAGAAATATTAATGACGACGGGCTAGCTGCAGCACGTGATATCTTGCTCTATCGGAAACTATAACTTATAGGAATAACGACGCAGCTTGGGTAATTTTTTTCGGCACTGCGGAACATCCGAGGCCATAGTTGTGATCAGATCGTTTAATCTAAACTTGAATAGGCGGACTTGCCCCGTAGGGCTAGTCCAAGAGCGCTTACGAGAGTGCAGCTTGCATTGAGGCGACTCACGTCAGAAGTCTTCATGGTCTAGATTTGCAATAATATAACAAACCGTGTCGGGATGACATCAAACTCTCTAACTCTGCTAAACCAATTATGCTCTAATTCCTTGGCATCGCGTGCTTTTTTAGCCGTTAATATAATGTTAACTCCAAAAATTGTCACAAAACTTTAACGTAGCATGTAAGGCATGCCGCTCGGATACCATACCCGGCCGGATCTAGACTGTTCGGTTCTGTAAAATGGAGCGGAACGATTAACGGTAGAGAGGATCTGATAATCGCGCATGCAGAAGGTTATCTACCCCTACGTACTTGGTGGCTGACATAGCTAGCCCAAATTTTGACAAATGGATCCGGCAGAAAGGGACTGGTCGCATGCATCATTTCCCTTTTTGTAAGTAAGATTTATTCTAGGTGGGGTGCTCCACGCGCCGTATGTCGCTTCAAGTTTTGTCGTCGATCGACGTGTCTCTTTCGCCGTCATATGGGACGTCGTCCTAAAAACGACGGAAACTGCTATTTTTAAGTTTCTCAGGTGCTGGAAAACTATGGAGGCTATCGGCAACATCTTTTTCGGTTAAAAGCCGACAGTATTATGCAATAGTCTAGACTTTTCGATAATTAATGCAACTGCCAAGACTGAGCTAGGTTCGGAACCGCCAACCTGTTATTAAATTAGTCATTATAATGCCAAGCTCTGACTATGGTTTGCCTAACCGTAGAATGACTTCGTGGTCACGCAGCAGCGAGGGAAATGCACCAAGCTCCGACGACCTAAATTTTCTCCACAATAAAACATGCCTTCACTTCCGTGCGAAGCAAGATTAAACCTTGCCCGTGAATCTATTAAGAACGATAAAAAACTATGCATTAGAGCTGCAGCAAAGATCTACAACGTGTCTTTGACGACCCTCAACCACCGACGTAACGGCCGAACTGCACGACGCGACACCACCCCCAATTCACAGAATTTTAACAAAACTAGAATAGAAGGCCCTTTTGAACCTTTTGCTTCGCGAGGGCGACGCGCTCCCGTTGGTAAGAACTGGGCCTCTAACTTCGTACGGCGCCGTCCAGAGCTCCGTACGCGCGTTTTTCTCGCAAATACGACTACCAGCGAGCTAAATGCGAAGATCCCAAGGTGCTTCGCGAGAGGTTTGAGCTAGTACGGATACTAAGGCCAAATATGTATCTTCGATGATGACATCTATAACTTCGATGAGACAGGGTTTAGGATGGCCGTTATCTCTACCACGATGGTGGTCACTACCCCTGGAGGCCATGGAAGGGCCAATATAGCACAGCCTGGAAACCGGGAATGGGCAACTGTGATACGAGGTGTGAATTCTCATGGCTGGGCAGTCCCGCTGTTCATTATCCTCGTGGACAAGTATCAATTGGCCAACTGCTACCAAGAATGCGACCTTCCGCACGACTGGGTCATCACCACGACTGATAATGGCTGGATGACAAATGGGAAGGCTCTAGAATGGATCAAAGATTTCGATATGCAGCTCGTAGGAAGGGCACCCATCGTCAGTTAGTCTTGGACGGCCACGAGAGTCACTACTCGATCGAGTTCGAGCTCTATTGCCAGGAGAATAACATTGTGACACTCTGTATGCCTGCACATTCCTCACACTACCTTCAACCACTCGATTTTGCGTGCTTCGGCCCACTGAAAAGGCGTACGATCGCCAGATCGAAAACTAGTGAGGTCAAATGTTAACCTGTGACTAAGGTCCAGTTCCTCTGTGCATTCCGTACTTCTCACTTTGCTATGACCGAGTCAAATAAACAGGGAGGGTTCTCTGGGTCTGGCCTTGTTCCATTGCATACAGAGAGTACGCTTTCCAAGCTGAACGTAAGACTTCGAACAAGATTCTAAGTCCTATCTATCCGCCGTCTACGAGATATTTCACACTTCTTCGATCACAATTATTCTATGCTGGTTCATGCCGGAGTTTATTAGTACATTTTTCGCAAGCGCCAGGATCGACCAAAACCTAAACTTCATAATGACACACTGAAAATTCAAAATAACATCAAGTTCGAGTACTCCATCGTAAATGATCTAGCAGGAAATGACGCGACCTCTATGAATCGGCGAGGAGATAAGAGATAGTTTGGATATAATGGAAGACTCGTAATCAATGATGAAGGATTATCGTGCCAACAACTCATCTGTATAGTCTTGGTTTGAAACATCAAAATTTTCATTAGTCTACGCTGGTTACAGCGTTTGTTTCGGTATATTAGCACTCAGCCAACAGAGACCTTCTGTTAGTCCGTCACCGGTTTTCGCTGTACTCGGCTGGACAAACCATATCCGATCTTTCAAACTGGCAAGGTCGAGCTCTTTTGTAATTTCAGTAGGGTTCATAGCATCAGGCAAGTCCTGCTTGTTGGCAAAGATCAGCAGCAGGCAATTTCGCATTTCGAGATCTGAAATCACCCTGTGCAGCTCTTGTCTGGCCTCACTTATCCGTTTGCGATCAGACGAATCAACCACAAAAATGAGGCCCTGGGTGCCGGTATAGTAATGGCGCCATAAAGGACGGATCTTATCTTGCCCGCCAACGTCCTGTCACTATTACCATGCCACTCTCCGATACACGCTCTGCAATGACTTACCCAGACACTGAATTTAACATTTTTGTACGTCACAGACTCGACATTAAATCCAACGGTCGGTATGGTGGTTACACTGTAGAAGTCAGTACCTGCCGGAGATCGATGTCGTCGACGAGCGAGAATGACTCACCCCTGGCCAAGTTTGAGTCGGAACAATATAGCTGTAAATTGTTAAAACTTTCCTTATTTGAAGAAGGCGGAGAAAAATAACGAACTTGTCTTTCCAGCAGCGTCGAGGCCGAGCATAATTAGCCTGGTCGATTGTCAACAGTGAACTAAAAGCGGACGAGGGAGGTAATGGACCTTATCTCGCGACTACCGAAGAACCGGGTCTGGAAGAGTTAGGATACGAACAAGCGAAGTCAGGTACGATAGGACAAGTATCAAGGTAAGACGTACCATGAGGCGCGTCAAATAATTACCCATGACGTGGAGAACACGGCACAAGTTGAATGCGACAGACTAGACGCGGGAGAAAAGCTATTGATCGACGACAATATGTGCGCAGGCTAATTATTTAATTGCGAAAGAAGACGAGGTAGAGGGGATATCCGCTTGGCCTACCACCAAGTGTTCCAGTTTAGCAACGCTGTAGGGACAATGATAATTCAGGAGAGGATGGCAAACACTATTTAGGTTTTGTTAGGGGCAAGCGGCAGATTAAGGCGATATTAGGTTTCTACATCTCTTGGTTGTTAAAGTCCAATAGCCAGCCAAATATGCTAGAATAAACTGCTTTCGTCAGATTACAAACGATAATATACCCAATATAATCTTTGTCATGCGGGAGAATTCGAAATTGCGCCGAGGAGATATAATTGTTAACTAGATACGGTGGATGTAACGCTATTGATTGATTCTCTCAATCTTTCTGCTCGCGAGAATGAGGCGAATAATCGGACGATTATTTGTAGGTTGGACAAACGCTGAAATCCTCATGATCGACGAACAGAAGATGCCCGAATTGGATAAGGAAATAAAACTCACCTAAGCTAATTAATATACCGTTACAGCTATATCTGCTCAGAATAAAAGAACTAAACAACACTATACCGTCACAAAAACAACAATCTCAGCCTTATATCACTTGGTCGACTATATTAGACACATCTAATAGGCGAGACAGCTATATCGTCGAATCCGGAGATGCTAAAAAAAATTCGTCACGGACAAGATTCGAACTTGCGCGGGCAGAACCCAACGCCTTAGCTACGATTGTGCAATAGCAGGGCGTCGCCTTAACCACTCGGCCACCGGGACATAGTCGCTTAGGGGTACAACATTGAACTTGCACCATATAATCACTCTGTTCTGATAACCCTAGCCCTGATCAATTTCTGTGCCACAGCTACATGCATTTCCGTTGACTTTTAATTTCAATCAATTGCCAATAAGTTAATGGAGAAAGGAATAGAATTGATTGTGGAACACCTTCGCAACTACGGTCGGAAAATCGTAGGAAATCTAAGTTACTCCCTTGTAGAGAATATGTAAAGCGGGTAAAGTTTAATCCTAAGGATTCCCATTTCAATGTACAGGATAATAATTTCTATTAACTATATACAATATGATCCTGTTGTACACTACGACAATCTATCAACATTGTCGATGAGGCACTATGCACAATGACTAATCATTTCTCGCTTTCTTCCGCACTGGGAGCGAGTCATCTGGCAAACCACTGCGTTTCGTCCCCGGCAAAGAAGCAGTCTTAATATCGTTATCTTCGTTGGAAATGCGCCGATTTGGGTACTCAATGTTCTGACCTTCAAATATGCTATGATACAGTTAATATATGATGGAGCAACTGAGATCGGCTCTGACATACTTATTACTGGGCTTTGGCATTTCATTGAAATATGGATGCTGTAATGCCTGATCTGCCGTTAATCGCTTGAGAGGATTATACTCCAATAGTCCTTGCAGTAGCTGAAATCCCCTTGGATGGGTTGCCCCAACAGAGTGGTACCAACTTTCCAGCATGTTGGGGTAATATCGAAATGTGGATAAGGCCTGATATTCAGGATGTTGAGGCAAAGCGGGCCACTTCTCCTCTACTACAATCAGCAAAATGTGCGCAGCTTCCCTTATTTGAATTCACTCACTGTTAGGAGATCCTAATATCTCAGCGATCTTCTGCATCTGGTTCCGTTGAAATGGAACTGTTTTTTTGTTGTCCATTTTTGCCTCTTCGCCTTTAAATATTGGACGCAATGCTAGCAATTCGGCGAAAATGCAGCCAACGGCCCACATGTCCACTGCCGGTGTATAATGCCTAGCACCAAGTAGCAGTTCCGGTGCACGATACCATATCGTGACGACAACTTTATCGCCGGTAAAGAGTGGCTGTAGTGGCTTATAAAACAACCTTGCGAGTCCCAAATCTCCAATCTTAACAACGCCGTCCGCAGTCACCATAATGTTTGCCGGCTTCAAATCGCGGTGCAAGACCCAATGCTGATGTAGGTACGAGACGCCGTTCAGTAGCTGCCAAAGGATGGATTTTACGGTCGACTCTGGGAAATGACGGCGATCCGGATGTGAATGGAAATGCACCAATTGCTACCATGAAAGTCAGCCAATCCTTTGCATTAAATACTACCGGGACGCACCAGTAAATCATGCTCGGCATATTCAAACACCATGTAGATACACTTATCCTCGAGAATAATCTCAACCAGCGTAGTCACGTTCAAATGCCTTAGTTCCCGACACAGCGCTATTTCTCTGCAAGCCGACTGCGAAATTCCAGTATAATGTGTTATTTCGCCTTCTTTGTCCGCTTTGAACTTTTTAATGGCAAACTCAAGTGGTTTTCTGCGAAAATTAGCTTTATGAGTCAGCCACGCATGGTGTGTGCCTTACCCAACCTTGGAACGTGCCTTGTACACCCTGATTTAGGCATTAGTATGATCTTAAACATATTAATCAAATCATGAGGACTGTTAGTCAGATCCGACGTACCGCCCATAAGTACCGGCAGCAATGTAGCCTAGAATTTCGTATTTGTCAAGCACTTTCTGACGAGCATTATCGCGACGGGTCTTATATCCGCCAAGTGGCGACCGCGTCGATAGCGGTGGCATTGATCTTTTCCAGTTTGCAAAGAATTAACTGTACGCAAGATATGACAAATACCAAATCTCAATAGTCCACCATGTTATATTGAGGAAGAGAGGATTGAAGTTACAAGTCGGAAGGCGGAGCATTAGTTGAGTTAGCATATGATCAAGGTTCGGTAAGCCGCAAACAAAGTTTAAAACCCTGTAGCTCCTCGTAATGGTGGGGGTGTAGCTTTATCCTGGGCCATAATAATATAAGTTAAAATAGTCTTTATCAAGATATACAATGAGCTACTACTTATCATATCACAACCTGTTTAGTTGAAGTACAAAAGTAAACTCCGCATTCAATTTCCGCGCTGGCATAACAAACGTTGAAGACGGATTATAACCGCTAACAGACACTCGCAATAAAATGCAACGAAAAGAAGTTACCCAAAGAGAAAGAACATAATATGATCCTACGATTTCAGATAGTCAACGTCCTTTCACTCAACAGGGCGGACGTAATTAGTTGGAAAACTCCCAACTATTCCATTTAGTTCTCCTATTACCGTTAAAAACAAGGACATCCTAAGAAGCATAATTGGTATTGTACCTTCTGTCCATCCTGCACCGGTATTGCCCCCTGTGAGCATAATTTTATCGCCTTCATGAATTGTGAGCTCCGCGTCTGATGACGCGAAATAATCATACATCGCAATCTGCTTATCAATCAGATAACCTTGTTAGCACTCCTCAAGACAGGACGTACCACATAATTGATCTTCTTGGCACCCTTTTTTGGTGCCACGGCCGGTCCCTTCTTCTTACCGCCAGTAGCAACCGATGCAGTGGACGATGACACCGATGACGCACGAGCACGATCGGCAGCGATTTCTATATAGCTAAACGGGACCAAACCACTATTGATACCATTACGTACCAGAACCCATCCAGTTCCGTCGTGTGGTTCTAAAATCTCCAGTTGGTCGCCTTCTGAAAGTGCGATTTCTCCTTCTCCATTCGGAACATACGCGTACTTGGCCCGAGCAGTTTCTATTCTTTGGCCGGTATTGGGCAATGCGTACGGGTCAGTGGCACCCGTTGCTTTTGTTGCATTCTTCGACGAAGATTTATGCCTACCGAATCTGGAGACAGTATCTAGCATTGATGAGGTGTACGACGTTACAGTACTAGTTCGGGTGAAGCTAGCGCCATCCTCGCTGTCGTCCCCATTAGCAAAGCTACCTGTCTCTGCGCTCTCTTTATTTTTCTTCTTTTTCTTCTTCAAGGATATTCCGCTGCAATCAGCTGGAACTTTCATTTGACACTTGGCATGGCATGTGTAACCGCAATCCTGACACTTGAATCCATGCCGTGACAGGCCCCATATAGTGTCATTGCAAAACATGCACGTTGTTGGAATCTTAAATGACACGCTCTTAAAATTGTGCGGCTTCGTACCTTTAACAAGGTCTCCGCAGACCAATTCAACTGTCTCCACTTCGACTTCTAGCCCAATTCGCTTGCTGTCAGCGACCGCTGCGTCACGCTGGGTTGCTATTAATTTGGTGAACACTTCATCGAAGTTGCCTTTGGTAGGATCCTCTATCGCCATTTCACGTTGCTTATACAAGTACTCGATATCTTTCCGCTTTTGTTCAACTGTAGCGCGCAGATCTTGGATACCACGTCTGGATTTTGCAGTTTTATTCCGGAGATATACCTTTGCTGGTTCGTCAATAATCATCTCATCGTCGTCATGCCAAATCGGCGAGGGTTCATAAAAGAAGTCCGCTGGTGGAGTCCAGTCAGGGATCGCATTGTGCCGCATAAACATCGCAGAATCCAGACCGGGATCATTCAGTGATATTGAATGAGAGGCAGCGCCAAGGTGGTCTGTTGAGCGTGCAATGCACGCAGTCTCAAGTGTTGTCGCTTGAGACCAGATGTAGTTCAATTTCCTTACCCGTGCTTCATTCAAGTCTTGCATGCTCTGTCAATGGGTCAGCGACGAGGGGCGACAACTATTGGAGCAGCACTCACGTCAAGAAGAGCTGGAACGTCCTGAAAATAGTACTTATCCTTGAGACGATTCGTAACATTGATCGAGATGAGATAGGAGTTCTAACAAACGTTAGCATGCTCCACACACACGAACTGTGGCATTAGACCCTACCTTAGAATTATTCATATCCAGCCGATGTTGCTCATAGTTTCTTGTAGCTTTCGTCTACCAAATACTCAATGCAATGACCCAATATATTAATTCCAGAACATACCTTACTGCTGTCAAATGACTTCTCAACTTTCGTCCTTGAATTTTCAACAACTTGGCATGACGCGTCATAAGCCTGCTTCGACTTCTTCAGCTCAGAGTACGTCTCATCTCGTTCCTCGATTAACGTCTCATTGAATGCCACATGCTACAGATCGTGTTAGATCAAACTCAGAAGTACACCGAGCTAAACACACCTTTTTTCTAAATTCCTCATATCGATTCTGCAGTCCCCTCAATTGGTCCGCAATTTGCAACGAAAACTCATTAGATAGTCTATCCTTTTCGTTCGCCACATTCTCGGTCTGTGTCAGAATGTCTGTCCACGCTACCAGACTCGCCCTGCAATAGTCAGCCTAATTACGTCACACAAAAATATTGGGGTGTTGCACATACGATTCCAAAGATCCCGGAGTAACTTGGGGATTATCACCAACACTCAAGCTAATACTTTTCTTGGCTTTCTTATCGAAATATTTCTTGGTAATTGCGAGCAACTTGACGGAATACTCCTTCTCGAGCGCCGCTCGCTCCCGGTAGAACATCTGAATATCTTCTAGCCATCGAACCCCATTTCCTATCTAATAGCCAGCATCAGTGATCTATGAACCATAAAGCCACACGAAACAAATACATACCCATGCCTCGGTGACTTTAAATCCGTCCTAAATAGAACTGAAGTTAGAATCCGGTTAATGCGGCATATTAGGAACATAATCCGTTATTTGCCGCATGGAAGCCACGATATAAATTACAACACACCTTTAGCTCGGTGCCAAAGGAGAGATCATCATTCTGGTCGTCTGGACCGTCCATTGAGATCTAATTGGCACGCGCACACAAGAAGGGAATGTCGGTCGATTATGTTGGCGCGGGGCATACTAGCAGTATACTAACATCATCTTCCACAGTTAAGTTTGTATGCCGGAACAAGTATGCGTTTATGTCATGTCTGTAGCAGAATATCGCACATAGGCAGGAGCCGGGTAATACATCGCCGCAAACTGCTGGAAAAGATTGTTCAATTCTCTGTTCTGAATCCATCACTTTCCTCCGTCAGTAGCACGCATACAGTTTCTAGATTTCTGATCCGGCATTCCATATTGATTGCACGAAACGGGTGCACATATAGCGTTGTGATTGCGTCTATACTCTAGCGATATTCATCTAGCAAGTCCTGCGTGCAATTTTCAGGAGAAATGTCTAATTGGGATTCGCAAGCGACCACGGCATCATCATGGGATACCCCCGCCACTGGTGGGTCGTCATGGGATGCTCCAGCTTCCACTGGATCGTCATGGGATCCAGCACCAACTGCTAAGAGTGCTGCATCCACAGCTGCTCCGCGATCTGCTGAGAATGAGCCATCACCTCCACCCGCGGCGCCAACTGCTAGTTCCCGGACGGTGCCATCGTCATCTGGTGGAGATTCGTGGAACGCACCTGCTTCTTCTGGTGGAGACTCGTGGGGCGCGCCAGCCTCTTCGGGCGGTGACTCTTGGGGTGCTCCGGCAGCATCTGCTCCGGCAGCATCCAAACCGACGTCGACGAGCTGGGACGAGAAGCCAAAAGCGGCTGGAGGATGGGATGCTCCTTCTGTACCGGCTAAGACGTCTGACAGTTGGGGCAATGGTCCGTCCAAGTCCAACGGTGACTTTGAGCAACCGGCGTCAGCCAAGTCCAACGATGACTGGGGCAAGCCTACTACGCAACCGGAAGAGAGTAACAATGATGAAAGCCATCCAGAAACGGTGAAGAGGCCGTCAGTGGGCGGTATTCCCCTCATTGACAATGAATACGAGGTTGCAGTTAAGTTAGCCGATTTGCAGGCTGACCCCAACTCACCACTCTACTCTATCAAAACGTTTGAGGAACTTGGATTGTAAGTATCATCTTTCGACAGGTTGAGATACTCACAGCTGATAATTCTGTAGGAAAGAAGAATTGCTCAAGGGGCTGTATGCAATGAAGTTCCAGAAACCTTCAAAGATTCAGGAGAGAGCGCTCCCACTACTACTAAACGATCCGTATGCGGTTTCGCTCCTCTGCTAAGTTTTGTGAGATATACTAATCGTAGACCATAGTCCAAAGAACATGATAGGCCAATCGCAGTCCGGTACCGGTAAGACTGCCGCTTTCGTTCTCACTATGCTTTCCCGTGTCGACGAGACGGTGCCTGAAACTCAGGCATTGTGTCTCTCACCATCTCGTGAGCTTGCACGACAGATTATGTCGGTTGTGCGCAATATGGGCCAGTTTACTGGAGTGTCAACCGCATTCGCTATTCCTGGTGAGCGTGGGGAGCGTGGACGAACACTCATGGCGAACATTGTCGTTGGTACCCCAGGTACCGTTCTAGACTTGATTTCTCGTCGCCAACTCAAAACCGACAAGTTGAAGGTTTTTGTCCTCGACGAGGCTGATAATATGATTGAGGGACAGGGCCATGGGGACCAGTGTATCCGTATTCGCAACACTCTTCCTGAGCATACCCAGCTCGTCCTATTCTCTGCTACTTTCCCAGACGAGGTCTCCGAATATGCTAGAAGTATTATCCCTGATGCAAACGAGATCAGATTGAGGACTGAGGAGCTGAATGTGGACGCCATCAAGCAGTTGTACATGGACTGTGACAGTGAGGAGCATAAGTATGAGGTCCTTGTAGGTTTGTATCACTTGCTTACGGTCGGATCGTCAATTATATTCGTTCGGACTCGTGCGACCGCGGACGAGATTCAGCGACGCATGACTGAAGACGGCCACAAGGTGTCGGTGTTGCACGGTGCGTTTGAGGGGTTCGAGCGAGACCGTATTATCGACGACTTTAGAGCTGGTAGGAGTAAAGTTTTGATAACGACGAACGTTTTGGCTCGAGGTATTGACGTCGCGAGTATATCCATGGTTATTAACTACGATATTCCTACGAATGAATTTGGTGAACCCGATCCACAAACATACCTCCACCGTATTGGACGAACTGGTCGATTTGGTCGTGTCGGAGTCTCAATCTCCTTTATTCACAACGAGCGAACATGGCGGCAATTGGATGAGATTCAGCGCTACTTCCACATTGAAATGACGCGGGTGCCTACTGATGACTGGGATGAGGTTGAGGATATATTGAAACAAACGTTGAAGGGCGTGAAATTGACTTAGCTAATGTATGGATGATCTGGCAATGTGTATATTTACAGATTTTTTAAAATTTTAGCAATTTACAATTTTTTTTGTTTGTTAAAATACATACTTTCGTTTGAAAATGCCACCTATTTACTATAAAAAAATCTAATTTTCCTTCCGTCTAAATATGCTCATAAACTCCATGGAAATATACATATGTCATCAATGACCAATCTTAAAACACAAAATATCATTTTTGCCCGTATCGACCGTATCGGTCTTTGCGACCCGCACGCCGCCAATGCCTTCGACAAACGCGATGGGTATGTCGCCCATGATCCTTCTTACAACAGTACCGACCTTCGTGCCACGTTTGACTAAAGTACAATCTTTAAACACGGCGTCATCTGTCGATGAATTTGTAAAAGTATGGATATTTCGGACTGAGAATACTGGGATGAGATGTAACTGGCGTGCCGCAGCTTGTAATGCCGCGATTACTCCGGTCGAGCCCCATCTGTAGAATAACATATCACGAAGCGTATCTATCCGCCTTTCAGAGAAGTTGAGATAAAGTTGGTAATCAGGTAGCTTGAAAAATATACGTACATTTGCAGCCTTTCATCCGTAATATCCTTCAGGTGAAATCGGTCGTCAGGATCATCTGATTTTGTAACTAGCTCGTCCCTACCGTCGTAGTGAGCGTATCCCTGTTTCACCAACTTGCGGATGAACACCTCGGAAATGGCCGAGGTGAGCACAATCTTGTCCATGTCGGGATACTTCTTCGTTATTCGATAAATGCATCTGTCAGCGTCCGGATGGTCAATTTTATTCAATGCCAAGATAGTTGGGAATTTCTCGTCAACAAAAGCCGATACGACCAGTTCGATCGTGGCATCTGACCACTGTTCTAGTGGTTCAGTTAACTTGATTCTGTCGAGACATCGTTGTACGACAGCAGCAGTGCTACCGTAGCCGGAAAACTGATTTTGTAATGTGTCAACAGAGGTCGACTCTATGCCGGAGTTAAGCACAAGTTCTAGGTTATTGATTCAAACAAATACACACTTGTTGAGACATGCCGCCGCTTGATAGACCCCCTATCTCAACATGTGAGCTGTCGTGACTTGAATTTTTTAAAAATGAAATATTTGTTAACGTACCATTTTTCTTTTAAATTTCCTTCAATCCACCGTAAAATTTCACCGCGCAGCCACTCGACATCCTGAAGGGCGTCGTATCCACTAACCATCATCAGCATCAACCATAATCCCAATATTTGCCATAGAACCGAACATGGTAGCTTTGCCTTCCGCATCCGTAGACCCCGAGACGTCGACAACATGTATCAGGGCATCGGCATGCCGCAGGTCGTCCAAAAATTTGTTGCCCAATCCACGTCCTTCATGCGCGCCCGGAACAAGTCCTGCGACGTCAAGAAGCATCACGGGTACAAACCGCCGGCCGTCTTTACATGACCCGTAGTTTGGTCGACATAGATGCGTTTTGCCAAACCGCGCACAGGCGCACTCGACTTGTAGATATCCTTTTCTTGATTAGCAATCCTCAGCAGATGGAAAACCAACGTGGAAATCTACCAGTCGCTTTGTTTGGATCGATCGTGGTAAACGGAAACGTGCCAGTCTTGGCTCCCGCATCTGTCAGACCTATAAATATTGTTATCAAAATGTTGTCTCTCGTCGGCGGTAAATCGAATACGGTACTGTTTAACCTGGATATTGAGTGATTAGCGTATAGCGTGAACCATTTGTCAGGCAGCAACATACATCGTGGATTTGCCGCTGGACGGCTTGCCCACTAGCCCAATCAATGGATCGCGACCCATCTCAGCTGCTCACTAATCCGGCCGACTTGCCTTCAATTCTGCCAGCTTCAAAGAAGCACTGTCAAGTCAAGTTGGCTTTAGGTAGCTCGTGCGGCTCAGAAATTTTCTTTGGGAGAGCCTCGACAAGAAAACAATTATACAGGTCGACGACGTGCTGATTGGTCGATTCGGGTTATCAAACCACTAAATGTAGTACTTGGTGTATCAATTACTATTTGTAGCAGTTATCCACAATCAATACAATAAAGAATAGCACACTAAGACTCTGCCTTTACATAAAATGTTACAACCGCGATTTCCAATACCTTGTTGATCTTCCAAGCAGAACTGCCAAGCAAGACAAAATATAATAATACAAATACAAAAAAGGTTCAAAATGTACAGTTATTATGCAATACCATTATCTAGAAGACGACTAGTCCTAATGCAAACGAGAGGAAGATCACAACAACCGGAACGACGAACGAATTTAAGCCGGCCCCGTGTCTCAGAATGCTGGAAGCTGCAGCACCTCTAGACGCAACGGCTGACGCAGTAGAGCTGGCGCTGGACGTAGAATCGGCAAGGGATGCCATCGACGTGGCTGAGGCTAATGATGAGGTACTTGCGGTCGAACCCGCAGGGCTAGAGCTTAGGGCAGAACTGGGGACCCACTGATTGGACGGACCATCTGTGCCAAGAGGAGTACCGGCGCCAGCGGTGAGGTATTGAGACGCCTGTGAAGGCATGGGGGGTAGAGTATTGTTGGCCTCCCAGAGCCCCTGGACATACGCGGGGCAATCGCTGGCGTTGTTATTTGGGTGGTAGTTGCCGTCACCAGATGGAATCTGCGTGTGGTTGAACTGATACTGTAGATTATAGTAGTCCACAAGCGGTGTGACGTTTTTCAGATCGCTCGAAACCTGGACCAGACCGTAGTCATTTGCCTCCTGGACATACTCATAGACAAGCCCCCCAGAGAAGACAGGAATCATCTGAGACGAATAGATGGCTTGAACTTCAGTGAATTCGCGAGGTTCAACATTATTGCAACCATACTCAGAGAAGAAAAGTGGAATCGAATAGTTATTAAAGTTGGCGACTTTCTGGTTGTAACCAGAGACGGTGTATGAAGAGGCGCCACACCAGGAATAGTCGTTGAGGCCAAAGAACTCGGCACGCTCGGTTACATCACCACAGTTAAGGTAGTGAGCAAGTTGATATCTGTTCTCCGCGACATCGGCAGCACAATAGCCGACAGGAATTGTGCGAGGTGACTGCATGGCAATGTACTTCTTCATATCACGGATGACCGCTTTGAGGACGGTGGCGGTGTCTGTCGTGTTAACGGCATTGACAACCTCATTGGCAGCAACAAATCCAAGCACATTGCTGTAGTTTGAGAAGGCGTCAATTGTGGCGAAGTTATGCTGTAGCAAAACGTAGTTGTATGAATACATAGGGTAGTCGCGTGAAATGGCCACATCGGCAGTAGCAACGTCAAGCAACAAGTAAATGCCATTATCTTGAAGCATCTGCATGCAAGCAGAGTGATCGGCAGCGTTGTCGACATGGTAGACACGGACCGTGTTCATGCCAAGAGCCTAGGGGACGTCAGCAGGAATGTAAACACAAACAGGCCGTATGGCAATCCTTCCGCAAAGACGCACCTTGATGTACGGAAAATCGCGACTGCAGATGTTAGAGTCCATCAGAGGATCGGTCGTATCGCCATTAGCATCCGGAGGCTGATAGTCAACACCTGGTCACGATTAGCCATAACAGAGACAGTTCGTAAGAGCCCCAATTCCCCGGCTGACGAGTATTTTTACCGGGGGAAGGCAGGAAATAAGCCTAAATTCCAAACCGACACCACATACCCTTGATATAGAAACGATCTCCGGTGACGGAGTCGAAAAAGGCTGAAATATCGTTAGCATGCCAAAGAGTAAACAGGACGAGAGGAAACAGGCGGTAACACGCGGTGTCCACTCTCGCCAACAAGAAACATAAACGAACCGTTGCCCTTGACAACGATGGGATTGAGGTCGGCAAATGCGACCGATGCGACGGCGAGGGCAGACAGGACAACGGACACGAACTTCATGACTGGGGTGTAATGGGGGTGGTGAAAGACAGAAGGCGAGAGAGAGGAATTTACCGGTGTCGTTAATAAACGGCGGTCGACATTCTTCTGAAGTCCGGGTTCTCGATGCCGAGCCCTGGGCGAACAGATTTAACTCAAAGCTAAACCTTGTTTGGGCATAGGCATGCCCAGGCACCGTAAGGCATCATGCAGCGTCACGTGCATCTACAACCTTAACTAGAGGGCACCAAAGCTGATTGTTCTTATCAAGCTTATTTCTTGGCGCTTCCGGTTTTGGGAATAGGCAAACGCGCCTAGTATGTAGCTGCCGATCATCAAGTCCGGAAAGTAATTACGAGTGGAACTATTTACAGCTTCAAATCTTTTTGCCAAGCAATGAAAGTCGCGTGATACTCTAAACATCGAGTTGGGCATTTGCTTGGTTGCCAGCAGTCGGGATTAAAATAGATATAAGTGCGACAGGCACCTTGCAGCACGGCCGGCATGCAAAAATGTTCGCTTTTTGTCAATGCAAGCTTGCGAATCAGTTAGAATTACGTTTCGGGTGCATTATATCATTTATATGACAATGGCAAGTGCGAAGTAGCATGTATCTAGAAGAAACATACATGCTCTGTTTCAGTCTTTATTTTTTGTAATAACGTGGGGCTCCGCGATACACCCCACCCCCTTTAATTTGCTCTCTATGGTTTTGCAAACACACACTCACCGTTCTGATTTCGGAACTTGAGCAGGATGTCTTTGAACAAGTTTGCGATCGAAGCGATCACCGATTCTGTCTACAATGACTCTGATGAATTCCCAACAATAATAGAACTGCTAATACAATTAACTACATTATAGTACAACCTTAGAGAACTCCAATAGCTAAACAGGGCGATCGTCTAAAATTTCTTTTCCACGCCGTAATCGCTACCATTGCTACCGGCTTCCACTCCCTCAATAATCTCCTCGTCATCCAAGGGATTTCCGGGAGGCAACACGGCGAACTCAACATAGGTTTCCTGCTGCGGGAAGAAATAGCACAAAACCCAATACACCAGTGCTGCACCGAAGAAGGCGTAAAAGAAGCCCAAGTAATAGAGTCGCTGCATGTTATTAATCACATTAATATTTGGATTAATGGCGTGGATGAATCCAGGAAGTAGTGGAACCCATCCGCAGGTAAATGCGACAGCCGCGCGCCAGTTATAACCCCACTTGTTGTATCGGTAAATACCATTGGGCTTGTAAAGCTCGTGAATATCGTATTTCATCCTGTGTACAAGCCAGTAATCAGAGAAAAGTATACCAGCGATTGACGACAGCCAGATACTATATCCCGACATGAACGACAAAAATGCCGTTGCCGACGTGAGAATGTTCCACGGAGTAAGAGCCCACGCGCCAATCAATGCAGCAATAATCTGACCCCGTCTAATGTTGATGTATTTAGGGAAAAGGCAGTTCAAATCATTAGCAGCTGCAATGGAGTTCGCCGAAATATTTTGGCCGATCTGCGAAATAATAAACGCGATCGCGCAAAAAGCTGCGGCAGCACGACCGCCCGGAGACGTCCAGTTATCGATCAGCAACAAAGGATCCCACAAAATTTGGCCATAGATCTTGAGAGTACCTGCAGCACCGATCACACCCATAGTAGCCATGAGAATGTTGGAGAAGGGAAGAGCAATAAGCTGAAATAGAATCGAATATTCACGTCGGGTGTAACGAGAGTAATCGGACGCGTTCGTAGCGAACGTTGTGCTACCACCCATATTTGAGTATAACGTCGACATAAAAGCCCAAGTAAACTTCGCTCCGCTGATAGTATTTCCTTGCGCGAAGAGAGACGGACCAGGAAGGGCTTTCGCGGCCGCGACCGTCCACCCCATAATCGCGAAACCAACGATAGGTACAATAGAACATTTGAACAGGAAATACCATCGCGTGTTTTCGACTCGGATAAGATGAACAGGAACACATAACATGAAGTAGACGAACCAGCTAATCATGAAGTTGCTTTCAATATTAGCCGAAGCTGGAAGCGCATTGGGGAAATTGCGAAAAGAGGGCCAAATAGCGAATAGTAAAGACCCTGCCGTTATTAGATTCTTGTAGAAGACAACATTAAATATATAACAGAATACATACGAACACACTCGGCTCCTGTATAAGTCTGGATACCATACCAAAAAATGCCCGTAACCATTCGCATAAATACCATGACGTAGGAAAAGTAAAATCCAAATGGCACACGTGAAAAAACCGGGAAGCATACGTGGTATCGTGCACCAGGGTGCGAATTTAAGGTGACAACAATGGACATAATGATGTTTGCAAGCGCTATGTTAAAGAGTGACCATCGCCACGAAAGACCTACTTCCATCAAGGAAGCAGCAGCACGCCAACCACTAGGTGAAAATGCATCTGAGATCCAGTACAGCGCCAAGTTGTACCATCTCCATGTTCGTCTCTCCCAAGGGACAGGGTCCAAATCTTGTTATAGTCAGCAAACAAGTCTATGTAGAACATCAAGCCTCGGCACGAACCTTCGTTACTCCTTCTTTCCGAATTGCTTGAATCGAGCTTAATTTTGTTGAGAAATTTGCCCCATATTGTCGTCGGCGGCAGCTCAGTCACACCAGGTAGGTCCTGGGCAGATTCTTCACTCTCGTTCACATAAGCAGTCTTCATGATATTATCGTCAGCCATATTGACAAATAAGGCACACTACTGTGGCTGGCCGCTTGAGTTGGTTACAAGGATAATGTGTCCTTCCTAAGGGGTATGGTCGGCAGTATTTATAGCTTTCAGCATCTCCAGCGTGTGTCGACATGTGCATCAAATTGCCTAATACAAGCAGGAATAATGCCCCACAATGACTCCGCCAAGGGGAGGATCAAGTCTTATCTGTGCCACGCCGTAGCCACCCGTGAGACGGTTTCGAGGCGTATCGCAGACCGTACCGTAATTAGTGCCTGCAGCAGAGACAGACGCCACGGCAAACGCCGACATTGTTCGCTTTTATATTCCGCCGGCATTTACAATTCTGCCGATTCATGGGATTTTCATGAGTTCTATCGCAACAATAACATCTTTTGTCGCGGGCTTAGACTTTGACAACGACATTCACTGCTGTTAGCGCGTGTCTCTCCTGCGTGTATGCGTGACTCTCAGCCGCAGGAGCGTATCAACTTTAGTCGAATCCCGTAGATAGCAACCTCGTCAGCAACCTCAACTCTAAATCCTTATCGCAAACCCTGCTCATCGGGCCACGGCGATGAAAATTGGTATCATACTGACTCATAATAATTGCAAAGGTTTTGAAATAAGCTATGTGTCTTGACCCTGGAAGTTGTCAAGTTGAGTGATGAAATTGCATTAGACCCATAGATAACTAGATACTTCGGTCAGTCTCTATAGCCGCCTGGCTTAAAAGCATTTACTTTCCACAATTAATTAGTTGGGAACCCCCTTGTCGTTTGCGCTCCACCGCGTTACCATTTCAGCTAGGATAAACGCTCTCAGTTTCTTCACGCCTATAGGCTGCTAAGTGGCAAGTGGACTAAAGCGCATTGTTTATTTGTATACTAGAATAGATTTGCGGCATTTCATATGTCTGCTGCACAATCCAGCGGAGGTCTGAGCTCGATAAATCATTGCTATCGTGAGATTTTCAGTATTGCCTTGCCAATATAACTTACTGCTTAAGCAAGTTATCAGCACATGTGGTTCCGTCAATGTCCGAACCCTCGACACGAAAAACACGATCGACAACCACGACATCGATCATGCCTGTGGTGTAGCTGCACCTCTTCAGCCATCGGCCGTGTCCGTGTGGGGCTTGTAGTTGGCGCTACTAGCGTGAAATGAGAGTTTACGCTTGCTGACTGCGTTGTAAAGGACTTATCAATTTGTCAGATAACGCCACTATGGTTAATTAAGCTTTAAAAACTTTCGCCCTCCAATTTGAGATAGCTAGGACAGATTGTGGCAATATGACCACCGCGGTGTTCACTGTCCAGACGCCTGTGGCGCCTCTTTGCCAAAAGCAGCTCGATTTGTGACTCCTACATTCAGGAATTGAGTGACAACAATTGGACAACGTCAATATTATTATTTATTGCTCCTCAGAATTATCTTTCAGTGCACAGAAGTGGCTACCCAATAGAAGTTTCAGGTGGCCGGATAGTTCGGCAACCGTGCCTCGGCATATCAGCAGCGGCAGCAGCGGCAAGCGGCTATCGTTTTGGAATAGAAGTTTTAACTCTTAAGACATAGTCATCGCGGGGTGCATACTCTCAACTGACAGATTTCGCAAAGAAGTCGATCTATAACTACTCGTACGGAGTGCAAAACCTGAATATTCGGTGCCACGCCCTTCCGTCTGGAACTTTAATAGTATAATATTTGGACTACAAATAATTTCACATATGTGCCCGATTCTTTTTTACCCTAATTCCCGATCTCATCTGGTTCATAATCGATGCCAACGTCGGCACAGACAGCGTACTGAAACAAGGAATTGGTGGACTGGATAAGGGCGATTAGCGAAACCTTGAGTCACGTGTAGTTAATCGGATGACTATACGATTACGATTTGTCGTAAAATAGGCTTTAGGTTAGTTAGTAATTGGGGATGAAGATAGCAAAACTTACCAGAGGGAGCCATCGCCGAATTTGACGCTGTACTGGCCCCTTGGCAAAGCGCCCATTATTGGCTTAATTGAGTGACGGGGGAATCGCGGACTGAATCTAGCACGGTCCAATACGTGGGCTTTTAGGGACGCTGCTCTAAGCTGCACGGCCATTAATTGGCAAGTCGAGAATCAGCAAGTCCCAGGAGAATAATAAATACATCGTCGCTCGGCAGGACCATTTATGGAATTGGTTCCGGGTTGGATATATTCCGAGAATATGTTAAATGTTCGCAATAGTCCACGCATTATTGTCGATTGTGACATATAAGCTTAGCTTTGTCAACTCACGCGGCCGATACTATGAATCGACTCCAAGACACTTCCCTGTACTTGAGGGATGCGCGATAGCTTCCGAATCCCGTACAAAATCACAAGTCATCATTCTGTTCATTATTTATTAGGCACGTGATTGCACTACGTAAGACTAAAAGAGATCGATCCAAAATGACGGACGAATAGGTGCAAGGTCAATCTGGATAATGTGCACGGTGCAGGTCTTGATATTCTGCGACGTAAGATACAAGATGAAAAACTCCAACTTTTGTCTTGTTCGACTGCATCTCTAACTTTTGATTGACCGACAACCTTGTTAGTATCGACATGAACGTAACATCAGTGTCTATAAACTCCGCAAAATGTGTTTATGTAAGGGTTAGCCGGAACAGATATGGATACTGCGTTTCGTCTATTGTGGGCTCTACCAAGTCACTTATCATCCGGATTTACATATTCAAACTGGCATACGCGGAATCAGAACCAAAAATGTAGGTATTGAGCCGTAGATAGTAAGACAGCCGAAGTTGTGTCTATACCCAAAATCTGTCCGGTTTATGCTAAGTATCTCAGACATTGACCGGAGGTATCAACTATAATATATTATGCTGTTTCGGATTCATAACAACCCATTACTTATTTATTCATATTTGGGCCGAATGCAGTCACTACTCTAACTCTGTATCGAAGCCCATAGTCAAAAATGCGATTACGATTCAGGTTAGTCAGGAGGATTAATGTAGGATGAATAAAATTGATCAGGTTTAGTTAAATGCCTCAGACTGACTATGTGCCTAATTTAATAGTCCCGACAATTAGGGTTATACCTAACCCTAGCGGCCATATTATTTCTCATTCATGAGTGACAGAGCACCTTCTTGCTTCGGCGAACCAATACAATATTGATATTTGTACGAATTTTGATCTGGTTGTTCGCGACGGCGCATACGTGGTGATTTTGACTATTCATTTTCTAATTAGGATATCAAATTTCCTGATAAGGCAAGGAAGCTAACCCAATTAGGAACTTCCGAATAATATTGCGTTAGGGTAGGGTAGTAATCCGCAATTATTGTCCCCCTTAAGAACCAGAGTACCCTCGATTTTTAATGACGTAGAATTGTGCCAATTTTCAACTTGGAAGCACAAAAATACCATTATATACATACGTCCATTCATTTAGCAGTCTCAGGGTGGTGATGTTGTGGCATAGTTGTAATAATTGTCGGAAATAACCATTAGGCGTATCATAGCATGGTCGATAAAGAGGGTAAGTCATCCTTGGGAGCAGGAACGTGATTGTTGCAGCCAACCTATTGAGGTAAGATGTCCGCATTGTGTGGCCTGACTGGACTCCCCCTTCGTCCTTAATACCTTAATATATATAGATATATTTACCATCGCATCCTGACTGCAGAGTATCGCATAACTGCAACATTATAATGGCCGAATTTTTGGACGTGTTTCAACCTTTCGACAAAACGCCGACCGACCCGGCGGCATCGAAGCCACTGTTGGCCAAACTGCTGCAGCAGGAAGCTGAGCTTGAATTCACATCATTCAATGCGGACGACGCGCGCGATCTGGGTTTAACGATTCTTGCTGAATCACCGAAGGCAAAGACGCCAGATGCACCAGGCGTCCGTCCGATAGTTGTGCATGTCTCGATCAACGGCAATCTGCAGTTCTACTGCGCGCAAGACGGTACGAACGCGGACAACTACGGCTGGATCCAGCGCAAGGCCAACACGGTCACGCGGTTCGGACATTCAAGTATCTATATGGGATCAACGTGCCTGGCTCGAGGCTTGGATTTTAACAAAAAGAATCTGTTGCCGGAATATGAATATGTTGGGGTCGGCGGAGGGTTTCCATTGAGAGTGAAAGGTGTTGCGCAATCGGTTGGTGTTGTCGCTGTTAGCGGGCTGCCGCATGAGATGGATCACGAGTTGGTTACCAGAGGCATTAAGAAGTATTTAGAGTCGAAGAAGTAGAGAAATAGTGGCATGTAAATATGTCTTTTGATGTGGACTAAAAAATATATTGGACTCAATGCGCGGATGGCAAAGCCCAAACCCTGTTCGCCAAAGCAATATAGACATGTAATCTGGCCGGATAATAATGAACTTGATTTGGTGGTGCTACACCAAGGTGGAGGGTTGAGGCGTTTTTTAGCACCTGATATAAAGCGATGATGATACACACACTTGCCCTGGGCGACGGGCCGTCCGTCGGCGCGCCCGAAAGCAACCTTTTTTTTTTATTGAATGGCCAGCTTCTGGATCTGGAACGTTTCGGAGACAGGCTGTGGAGGCGTCAATGGTGGCTGGTAGCGGTTGCGGATAAACATTGTTCCACGCCGAACTGCTCGAAGGCCGCCGTTGCAAAACGTCAGATAGTTATTCTCATTGACAAGCTTCCTCACTGAGCGATCTTGATCGTGGCGGGAGGAGTCCAATGCGTGGATGCACTGGACTCAAACACTTTTGAACAGCGCGTTCTGTCAAGGTGCGCTCTAGCAGAGAATCTTAGCTCGGCCCAATGTGCAGGAAAGTGCGGCGAACTAACTCCTCTCGGACTTGCCCGGGTGTGCACACCCAGCCACAGATAAGACACGAAATCAGACTAAAAATTAACAGCTCCGCCTGATAAGCACGCCGGATTTCGGTACACTACCGCTAGCTGCTACTCCACTTACTGCTTTATCGCCGCCACCAGGAGCTGCTGCAAATACAGAAATGAGCGAGACGAGTATGTCAACCAAAGCCGTACTTGGCAAGTAGCGCCACCAATTGCCGAAGAGACGACGTGACGCCTCAACTAACAAACCAGAACGCCAAACGCCAGCCCAGAACGCCACGGGTGCAAGCATGCACAGAAAGAAAATTCGGCCGCTTCGCCTCAGCGCCAACTGCGCCGCACATCATGTTCCTAGGGATTGCTGGGATCCAGCTGGAGACTGGACAGTAGCTTGGTGCGAGCGTTGTCGGACTAGAGAGATAGAGAGCTCGTGAACTGTGCAGCGTATTATCCGGCTATCGTCGCACACTTGGCAATGATACCCGATAACGTAGGATAATTGGGTTGGTGCCTGCTCTGGGCCTGTAACGCACAAGTATGTCCGAGCGCTCTAGAAAAGAAGTCACAATTGTGGGGACCTTTTTTCCGATCACACTACCTACCAAAAAGTGAGACCTTCTGTACTACGATGCTTGATATTGTAACGCACCGACTGTGAACTCGCTGGTACCGATTAAATACGGCCAATCAAATGCCTATCGTCCAATGCAAGCTTATCATGTTCCACTTCTATCGAAGACTCGTATGACTCGTCTGTCAAGCCCACACGCGGCACGGGCGCCACCCGTTCCCTGCGAGTACTTAAGCGCATCATGGTCCCTTGACTTTTTTTATTTATCTGTTCAGTGGTCAAAATGTCTTCCGAGAAGAATTCTCAGTCTAGCTCGTCCGCAGAGCTCGCTCGGCCGAGCATTTGGTCCAAAATCGACAGCAGAATAGCCTTGTCTTCTGTTGATTCTGTTAGACGATCCAATGCTGGTGAGCAAACGTGTCATTACATACTCTGAAACTCCTGCTAACGGACCGCTGATTCTAGACCTCGATCCGGTACCGCCATATCGTCGAACTTGGCGCACACACAACTTTGTCATGTACTGGATTTCCGACAACTTCTCACCTTCAGGCTTCCGTAACGCGGCATCTTTGATGCTACTCGGTTTGTCGTGGAGAGATTCGCTGATTTGCATTACCGTTGCACAATTCATTATCGCCTGTGTCATCGTCCTCAACGGTGTCGTCGGTTCCAGATATCACATCAACTTTTCGATTCAGTCGCGAGCCTCGTTTGGCTACTATTTCAGTTATCTGATGATCGTAATGCGTATGATTGTTGGCATCTTCTGGTACGGCATTCAAGCCTACACCGGAGCTGAGTGCGTGCAATCTATTATTTTCGCAATTTGGCCCTCGTTCCACAATGTCCCCAATAGACTACCCGAGTCGGCAAATATTACCACGCAGTTCATGACCGCGTATGTGGTCTACTTTTTAATTATCTTGCCCGTACATTGGGTTCCCATGCATCATCTCAAGTGGCTTTTCACAATCAAATCGATCACGACCCCTATTGTGGGATTCGCCATCATGGGATGGGTTATTCACAAGGTCGGCGTCTCTGACACCTCGCTCTGGTCCCAGAAGACTACTCTTCACGGATCTCAGCTTGCGTGGACGTTCTTGGCCGGCTTGTACGCCAATATTGGAACGTGGTCGACTCTGGGTGTGAACGTGCCTGATTTCACTCGATTTGCTGTTGACGACAAGTCCGCATACATCACCGCGTTAGTGCTCCCGGCCACCGGTTGCTTGATCACATTCTTTGGTGTCGTTTGCGCCGCTGGTTCGAATATTTTGTACGGCCAAATCCTGTGGGATCCGCTGGAGCTTATCAATAACTGGACTTCTCCGGGTGGCCGAGCTGCGGCATTCTTCTGCGCGTTCTTCTTCCTCATCTCGCAGATCGGTGTTAACATTGCTGCCAACTCTATCTCGGCCGCGAACGACTTGAACTGTTTGTTCCCACGATATATTAACATCCGCCGAGGTCAGCTCATTGTTGCGTTCATCGGATCCTGGGCGCTCACTCCCTGGAATATTCTCACTGGTGCTCCGGCATTCATCAGCTTTATGTCTGGTTACAGTGTGTGGTTGGGACCAATCGTCGGTATACTGCTTGCAGACTTCTACCTTGTGCACAAGAAGAAGTACGATGTATGGGAACTGTATAACAAGGATGGTATATATCGCTACAACAAGTATGGAACCAACTGGCGCGCGTTCGTCGCCTTTTTTGTCGGCTGGGTTCCCCTTCTTCCGGGCTTCATTCCCACCGTGAACTCTTCTATCAAGGTCTCGGAAGGCGCCACGCACCTCTACAACTTGGCTTACTTTTACGGAGTTGGAGCCGCTGCATTGTCGTACTATATCTTGTGCCGCTTCTGGCCCGCCAAGGAGACCATGCTCGAACGTGCAGTCTACCCTGATGCCGACGTGATCCAAGCTCATGATGGTCGATATATGGAGGAGGATGTCGATGCTGGGTTTGGAGATGCGATTGTTGTTGATAATGAGGGAAAGAAGTAAGCAGTGATTGTACATTATTTTTGGGATATTTCGGATAGATTTTCAGAGGCAATATAATATATTGGGACCCATAGAATTATCTTTTTATTTTAGTACCTTTGAAACGAGTGAAATCACCTTTAGATAGGGGATCAACCAACGGTTATGAATAAAGTAATTTACTAATAGCTGTGGGTTGTCGAGTTTGCATAAAGACCTGATGTAGGACGAAGTCAATGTAACGCGCCATTCCGTTTTGGGCCTAGATAAAGCTCACGGGCATTTTTATCAAGAGCATATCATCGTCGATCTCATTATCATGATAGCAGTGCTGAACACTACAAAATTTCGATCGCATATCCACTAATGCCTTTTACGTCGGCAACCACCTATGTAAAGAGAGCCTGGAGGGTACAATATGGTCTCTTATTAGTTAAAAGTAGACGTTAACGCAAGGACTAGGCCCTGCAAATGCAAAGCCACGTATAGCTGGCCGGAAGAAGCCAACATCGAATCATCATAAACTTCTTCTCCGCAGACAGAGTAAGTCTGCTTGCTAGCCTTGAAGTAGCATGAACGTTCCACCTCACATAAAAAACTTCTGCCATCGGCCGCAAGGTTCCTGAATGTGGCTCGTGGCTGCAGAATCGAAAGTGGCCGAGGCCGCCGGTGCAAGCCAAGCCGCAGTGCGGCGGGCGTAAGATTACCAACCCGTATCTCCGGATGAGGTTGCCGGCTCTTCCATTTCAATACATCGGGTGGTCAATATGCGCGGGAGGTCATTACGACCGTCTAGGGGCCCTACGACGTATTCGAGGCTCCAGGATACTATGGAACAGGGTTAGTCCATCAATTGGAGTACCACGACCGTGCGGGTGATAAGCATGTCCTGGCCGACCTGCCGACGCCCACTTGCATTAGACTGTTCCTCGTCTCCGGTCCTGCCGTGTTGATGTCTGGCTTGAAGCTATACGTTAGCGTGGTCAGATATGCCACACACAAGAGGGCGGCGCAACAATTGCTAGCCTCTGACAAGTGACTCGTTGACCGATTGCGGCGCTCTCCAGCATTTTGGGTCAGACATATAAAGCTCGCCTCTACTCTTGTCCTCTTCGTTTTGCCCTCTAGTCCAAGAGGTAGTCTGACGCGCAAACAATGGCATCAGAGAAAGCCACCTCCCCGTCTGGGTCTGCCGATCTGAGCCGCCCAGGCATCTGGTCTCGCATTAACAAGGTATTATTACTAAACTCCGCGGACGCTCTTCGTCGGTCCAATGCAGGTGAGTTTCACCATGTAAATGGTTTAATACATTGCGTATCAGGCTAATCGGGCCAGACTTGGACCCTGTACCCCCCTATCGTCGAACTTGGCGGACACACAACTATGTGATGTACTGGATTTCCGACAACTTCTCGCCCTCTGGCTTTCGTAATGCGGCATCTTTGATGCTAATTGGTCTGTCGTGGAGAGATTCGCTGGTTTGCATTACCGTTGCACAATTCATCATTGCCTGCGTTATTGTTCTCAACGGTGTCGTCGGCTCGACGTACCATATCAGCTTTTCGATTCAGTCTCGCGCGTCGTTTGGCTACTATTTCAGTTATCTGATGATCGTAATGCGTATGATTGTTGGCATTTTCTGGTACGGCATTCAAGCCTACACTGGAGCTGAGTGCGTGCAATCTATTATTTTCGCAATTTGGCCCTCGTTCCACAATGTCCCCAATAGACTACCCGAGTCGGCAAATATTACCACGCAGTTCATGACCGCGTATGTGGTTTACTTTTTAATTATTTTGCCCGTACATTGGGTTCCCATGCATCATCTCAAGTGGCTTTTCACAATCAAATCGATCACGACTCCTATCGTGGGATTCGCCATCATGGGATGGGTTATCCACACGGTCGGCGTGTCCAACGCCTCACTCTGGAACCAGAAGACTACTCTTCAAGGATCTCAGCTTGCGTGGACGTTCTTGTCTGGCTTATACGCCAATATTGGAACGTGGTCGACTCTGGGTGTGAACGTGCCTGATTTCACTCGATACGCTGCGGACAACAGGTCCGCATACATCACGGCGTTTGTGCTCCCGGCCACTGGTTGCTTGATCACATTCTTTGGCGTCGTTTGCGCCACTGGTTCGAATATTTTGTACGGCCAAGTCCTGTGGGATCCGCTGGAGCTTATCGATCACTGGACTTCTCCGGGTGGCCGAGCTGCGGCATTTTTCTGTGCATTCTTCTTCCTCATCTCGCAGATCGGTGTTAACATTGCCGCCAACTCTGTGTCGGCCGCGAATGACTTGAACTGCTTGTTCCCACGATATATTAACATCCGCCGAGGTCAGCTCATTGTTGCGTTCATCGGATCCTGGGCGCTCACTCCCTGGAATATTCTCACTGGTGCTCCGGCATTTATCAGCTTTATGTCTGGTTACAGTGTGTGGTTGGGACCGATGGTCGGCGTTCTGCTGTCAGACTTCTACCTTGTGCACAAGAAGAAGTACGATGTATGGGAACTGTACAACAAGGATGGTATATATCGCTACAACAAGTATGGAACCAACTGGCGCGCGTTCGTCGCCTTTTTTGTCGGCTGGGTTCCCCTTCTTCCGGGCTTCATTCCCACCGTGAACTCTTCTATCAAGGTCTCGGAGGGCGCAACCCATCTCTACTACTTGGGTTACTTTTACGGAACGGGAGCGGCCGCGTTGTCGTATTATTTGTTGTGCCGCTTCTGGCCTGCCAGGGAGACAATGCTGGAGCGAGCCGTGTTGCCTGATATGGACGTGATTCAGGGACATGATGGCGAGTACATGGAGGAAGGCATCGAAGCGGCACTTGGCGAGGAGTACGTTACACCCGCGAAGGGGTTGAATTGACAAGCATAGATTTCGGTTGTACTGATTGCGAGTGGTTTTGTGTTTGGTACTTAGATATGTGGTGTCATTTTGTTGATGAAAATATATGATTTGGAATATGAAATTCTATAAAATTGCATATATTGACGAAAAGGCCACGACCGTTGTCGAGATGTTAGAAATTTATTGGTTTCGCGTTGTGTTGCTATTACTGTTTAGCCGCAAACTGTTTTAAACGTATCAGCTAATGCACTGGGAAACGTTGTGCACGAGCGTGGGCTGTGGTCCGGGCTGCGGCAATAATGCTAATGCTCAACCAAGGCTCGCTTGTACAGGAGCTGCAGGCCAAGCAGAACATAGTGCAGGATACTAAACGAATTACTTCGGTTATCGATCGCTAAAGCATTATGGATCACCCGGCTCAGAACCTTTAGACTGTGCCGCAATCTTTCGCCTCTTTGCTTGCCGCCTCACCTTCAACCAGGAACTTGACGAAGAATTCTGGTCCTTTCGATTAAGCAAACGAGAAGCCACAATGGGATTTTGCATTACTTCAGACGCATAGCTGGACCCGCTCAATTTACCTCACAGTTCAGATTGGGGCCCTCGGGTCCGGTGTTGGCCCACCAGACAATTTTTTTTGGCACGGTTAATTAACTTTTTAGCTTAGGTTATTTTTAAAAGAGTGACCTAATTATAATGAAAGCAGGGTAATTGTGCAAATTTTATGCCGCACCAGCAATTTCAAAAGATCGCGCGCGGTTGGGATCACCCACCTGTCACGATGCCGTTATTATTAGCCAGGGGCACAGGGCGACTGATGTATTTAGTACTCAATGGCTAAAACCCTGCTCCAGACATTAGTAAGAGCCTGACTGCTTATTTTTAAGCGGACGGGCCTGCTTGAAATGTTTATATTGCAACCTCCGTTTTAGAGTTGGATGAGCTAGTGCCTGGTGGACATGTCACGCTTGTGAATGTGATCAAGCCACGGCTAATATTGCATGCTACGTGCGCATTGTAATGCGAATATTATTGTATACTCCTTTTTCATTTTGTCCCCGAACACAGTGCTGTAACGAGAGTTATTGAACTAGTCGGTGTGATGGGAATGCGATCCCTTATTTGCCACTTGGAAAGGTTGAGTCTGCGAATATCTGAAGTCACTAGTGGGTCATTAGCTATCTATAAGACGGTACCTGTCCAGGTTAAGTGTGTGATGTCTACACGGAGTCTTAAAAGAGATCCTACCGCAGGCAAGGCCGTAATGCCCACACCACTTTAAGATCTTGATTCCGAACTGAACACAAAAGTTTCACAGATAAGCAAACCACCTGCAGCATTTTGTTTCTTCCTCCACGAGCAAAATCTCGTGCGGGCAAAGTCGGCGTCGAGTCGTCAACCTGACACTTTTTCCTTATCAATTTTTATTTAACCTTGACTTGCTGTTTACTTGACCCCCACAAGCTAGTGGCTGACCTAGATCACGGACACTTTTTTTTTAAAATTCACGCAGATCAACCGACGCATTGTCGTTACCTCTATATATATAAAACCAATGATCCATTCGTAATGGCTTCTTTTGTCCTCCTTCGGCTGCGTAAAATCTGCAAGCAGCATGGTGGCAGAAACGATGTCGCTGGCAGATTCGACTGCCGGCCTGGCTCCACGTCCAGGCTTCTGGTCCAAAATCCACGAACAACTACAACTTAGTTCTGCTGACGCTATCCGCCGGTCCAATGCTGGTACGCTTTTATTGTAAATAATTAATTTTGGATATAACCGGAGCTGATTTTGTAGACCTTGACCCCGTACCGGCCCATCGCCGAACTTGGTTTACATACAACTATGTAATGTACTGGATATCCGACAACTTTTCTCCCAATGGCTTCCGTAATGCTGCAGCGTTAATGCAAGTTGGACTTTCATGGCGCGACTCGCTCATTTGTGTTATCATGGGCCAGTTCATCACCGGCATTGTCATTGTATTCAATGGCGTCGTTGGTTCGCGATATCATATCAACTTCTCCATCCAGGCTCGCGCGTCGTTTGGCTACTATTTCAGTTATCTGATGATCATAATGCGTATGGTTGTCGGTATCTTTTGGTACGGAATAAACGCCTACACCGGGGCTGAGTGTGTCCGGTCAATTCTATATGCCATATTTCCCTCTTTCCGTAATGTCAAGAACACGCTGCCCGCATCCGCTCACATCGACACCCAGTTTATGACAGCCTATGTCATCTACTTCATCGTTGTCCTTCCTGTACACTGGATTCCCATGCACAAGCTCAAGTGGCTGTTCGTTGTCAAGTCTATTACGACGCCTATAGTCGGCTTCGCAATTATCGGTTGGGTCATCCACACTGTCGGCTACTCCAATTCGTCGCTCTGGACTCAGACGACCACGCTCCAAGGGTCGACTCTCGCCTGGACGTTCTTGAACGGCTTGTACGCAAACATCGGCTCTTGGGCGACTCTCGCCGTCAATGTGCCGGATTTCACGCGGTACGCGGCCAATGACAACGCAGCATTCATCACTGTGTTTGTGCTCCCTGCCACGGGTGCGCTGGTGACATTCTTTGGTGTCGTCGTTGCCGCGGGTTCGGACATCCTGTACGGCAAGATCCTTTGGGATCCGCTGTTGCTAATTGACCATTGGACCTCACCCGGTGGTCGGGCCGCAGCGTTTTTCTGTGCCTTCTTTTTCTTGATTTCCCAGATCGGAGTCAACATTGCGGCAAACTCTGTGTCAGCAGCCAACGATTTGAACTGCCTCTTCCCGCGGTATATCAACATTCGTCGCGGCCAGCTAATTGTCGCCTTCCTCGGCTCCTGGGCCCTCACGCCCTGGAACATCCTCCAGAGTGCACCAACGTTCATCAGTTTCATGGCTGGCTATGCAATTTGGTTGGGTCCAATGTCTGCTATTCTTCTTGCAGACTTCTACTTTGTGCACAATCAGAAATACGATGTCTGGGAACTTTACAACCGTAATGGCATATACCGTTACAATAAAATTGGCACAAACTGGCGTGCGTTCGTTGCGTTTTTCATCGGTTGGGTGCCACTCCTGCCTGGATTCATTCCGACTGTGAACTCGTCAATACAAATGCCGGCAGGCATTTCGCATTTGTACGATTTGGGCTATTTTTATGGGTTTGGCGCTGCTATGTTGTCTTACTATCTGCTCTGCACATTTTGGCCAGCCAAGGAGACAATGCTGGAGAGTGCGGTTTTGCCGGATTCGGATATGTTGCACTCACAAAACACGGCATTTATGATGGATGAGGGCATCGAGGCTGCACTTGGTGAAACGGTTATTGAAGTAAAACATGAGAAGAATTTGTAATATGTAGTCCTAAAATCTAACGAATTACGGCATCTTAGCGTGGGCGTCACAAGGGGTTAGGGAATTTTGGACAAAATCGTAGTATATGGCTTTCGTGGCCGGCCGCAGATCTACCTTTATGACGAGGCTAGCGCTGTCATAGACTGGTGAATGTTTCTTGATTGGCCGAAACTGCGCTAGGTTAAAGTAAAATGAGGTAGGTCGGCCCGTGGTCTTACTTACAACGCATGCACTGCAGACGAACTCTAAAGGTAAAATAGTACCTGGATAGGACAAACTTTTCCAGCTTCTTGCAATAAAAGCCACTGCTGCATTGTCCGAATTTGGCTACGAATTTAATCAGCAACACTTGTTCTGTTAACATGGGCGCACGACGTCATGGCGGGGCATATAAAGTTCAGGCTTGAACCTCTGTGCTTTATTAACCAAACGCAACGCAACCATGAAAGAGGTTATTGTGCACCCATTACCACATCTTCGGGGGGAAATTCGTGAGGTATCTATTCCAATTCCGGCTGACGACGAGATCGTCATCAAAGTCGTTGTCGCCGGAAGCAATGTCAAAGGTCTATATATATGCCAAGTCTCAGAACTTCCCGGCACAAGGCCAAACAAGAAGGTCTGGAATGGTTTAGACACGATACCTGAGTCGAGATTCCGTCGTTGTTGGGGTGGATAGTTGCATAGCTGCTGCCGCGACAGCGGGATGGGTTGTGTTTCGGAAGATAGGGGTAAGTTGTCCGGATTTCTAGTACGATAATCGTTTTCGGACATATCAGTTATAGAAAATAAACTATTAGCTCAGCTGGCGACCTGCGACTTGGTCATATTGAACTGTTTTTTAATATACATTTCGCAATATCCCCAGTCTGGGGTTTTGCTTCGCAAGCAAATTAATGACTAAATTTTGTCCTCGCCCTTCGTAAAAGTCACCAATTCGCTACTTCAATTCGGGTGTATCAGCGTATAGATTGGCCCTATATCAATTCAGCACTGTTGTTCGCGGCATCAGAAACTAAGAAGTTACTTACATCGTGCCATAACGATCGCCGGCAACATCTGCGTTCTCGACAAACTCATTGATCTCGTCAATCTCGGCCTTTGTCAACTCGACATATGCGGCCTTGACGTTTTCCTCTAGTCGGGCGATCTTGGTAGTGCCAGGAATTGGGATCGCGCCTTTAGCAATCAACCAAGCGAGCGCAGCCTGGCCAGGCGTGGCATTCTTTTTGGCAGCAATTTCCTTAAATTCGTCCAGCAACTTCAAGTTAGCGTCGAAATTCTCCTTTTGAAATCGCGGCGCGAATCGACGAAAGTCATCCTCGGGGAAATCCTCAGGCTTGGTGTACGCGCCCGTTAGAAAGCCCCTGCTAAGCGGCGAGTAAGCGACGACAGCAACACCGAGTTCCTTGCAGGCTTCGAGAAGACCATTCCGTTCAGCTTCGATCGCGAACGGCGAGTACTCGATCTGCACGGCCGTGATCGGATGGACTGCGTACGCTCGTCGAAGAGTCGCAGCAGAACACTCCGATAAGCCAAGATATCTGACTTTTCCCTCCTTGACAAGCTCTGCCATTGCGCCGACAGTAATTTCAATTGGGATTGACGGATCCATGCGGTGCTGGTAAAACAGATCGATTGTCTGGACGCCTAGACGCTGCAACGAGTCCTCGCAGGACTCCTTCACATACTTTGGAGATCCATCGGTAGCATAATCACCTGGCTTGACACCGAACTTAGTGCACAAGAAGATCTCAGCCCTCTTCCCCGTCTTTGCGAACCAGCGGCCGATTACTTCCTCATTGTCATTGTACAAGCGGGCTGTGTCCCAGAAAGTGCAACCCAATTCAAGAGCCTTGTCGAGTACAACGAACGCGGCTTCGTCGTCGAGCTTCGGTCCATAGAATGCCGAAATACCCATGGCACCGAAGCCAATGGATGTCACTTGTGGGCCATCTTTGCCCAATTGCGTGGTTGGAAGTGGCATATTCTATATGACGATTGCGTGCCTAAGTAATCCTATGTAAAGGATGCTGGAGTACAAAAATAAAGTGATGGGCTAATATATATAGTCAATGGCACGAATCACCGGTTCGAATGTTCGGACATAATATTCGGCGTTCACAGTGGGAACTTAATATTTGCCTCAGAGTCAACCCATTATTAAAGGTCGTTACGGAGTTAAATGTGCGACTAACATTGCAATGACGTCGCAACAAATTGTATAGTCATGCAACGTGAGGAACGTGCAGACGGGGGCAGTTAACTTAAAATTACAATAGGGTAAAAGTACCACTGGGTTCGTGTCATACCAATTATTGTTGACAAATATTTCTGTGCTGAGTGCTGACATCCTTCTGCAATTAAAGCCTAACTTCCGTAAATCCGCGGAGATCATTAACCCTACCTTCTGTCCTCCGGTTACTGGTAGTATGATATCCCTGCTGTTAACCATCTTCCACACATAGCAGTTTCCCTTGTTATTCCCCGCAACAAGCATCGATCCATTTGTCGCAACAGACACGGATCGCACAGGCACATCATCTTGTGGAATTAGTTGATGAGTGCAATTATTCTCTCCAAGATCCCAGATCCTGACATTACCCCCTATAGTATCTGATAGTATTGGCAAAATGCGCATGTGCATGTGCATGTGCATGTGAGTTCTTGTGTCTGGTTTTGTCTGATCTGTCCTACTCTGCTCGGCAATTGACGGAAATTGACTGCGGCCGTGTTTGACAGCCGGCTTGTTTCAGCGCGCAAGAGAAAGTGATTGAACACGCGGCTCAAGTGAGTTGACTGCGGCAACTGCCACAGCTTAACACGCACGTTCATCCTACTGCCTCAATAAATTATTATTATAATGGCCTAGCTGACACAGGATTCTACATCAATTCTCAGAGGTTTTTCCATCAAGCTGCTGGTGTCGTTAATAGTTAGTTATCACTGAGGCTTCTTGCTGATCGGAACGGAGGCAAGGTCGCCAAAAATTGGGTTACAAACTTCGTCCAACGTCATCCAGAGCTTGTAACCAGGCTCAATCGTAAATACGATAGGCGAGCCCTCTGCGACGACCCCGATTTAATTATGAAATGGTTTGAGCTATTGCAACGAACGATTTCGATATACGGCATAGCGGAGGAAGATATTTACAACTTCGATGAAACAGGGTTTATGATGGGGATTATATCGAGTGCCATGGTCATAACAAGCTCCGAGAGACGCGCTCGTCCAAAGACGACTCAGCCTGGCAATCGAGAATGGGTCACCGTAATTCAGGGAATTAATTCCCAGGGCTGGGCGATCCCAGCTTTCGTGATCTTTGCAGGAAAACGTCACCTTGCCTCGTGGTATGAGGAGAGAACTGTACCACCTGACTGGGTTTTTGAAGTAAGCGAGAACGGCTGGACATCTAACCAATTGTGATTTCAATGGGTCCAACACTTTGATACCCACACCAAGAGCCTTACCGTTGGCACCCATCGGCTCCTTGTACTAGACGGGCATGATAGTCATATGTCCGCCCAATTCCTTCAATTCTGCCAAGACAACAACATCATTACGCTCTGTATGCCTCCCCACTCATCCCACCTTCTGCAGCCTCTTGACGTTGGGTGTTTTGGGCTGCTTAAGAAGGCCTACGGGCGGCAAATCGAGGGTCTAATGAAGGCTCACATTAATCACGTTACCAAACTCGAATTTCTCAGTGCATTTCAGCGAGCCCATCAGATCCCGCCAAGGAAGGGAAGAGCCCAGAAGAACAGCAAAAGGAGGAACGGGAGGAGATGAAAGCCTGCGCAACGATAATGGGTAGCCTGAGCATCAAGGTTCAGGCTCAGATCCCTGGCGAGAGTCCCACGCCGAAAGAAATATGCGATCGTTTGCTTAAGCTGTATGACCAGAGTACAGCAGGTTTAAGACTGCAGCTCAGAGGAGAGTTAGCCTGCCTGAAGTACTCCGACTTCAAGGACGCTAATGAGTTCGTTCAGAAATTCACCGGCTTGGTGAGTCGTCACGCTTCAACTGGGAAGCCCGTCGATGAGGAAGAACAAGTTAGGCTCTTCCTTGAGGCAGTTGGTTCAGGTTTCGAAATATGAAAACGACTTAAACGTGCTGAAATTCGACGGGGCCTTACCATCGAAGATCTCACGACCGATTTCCTAGAGGAATGTCAAGGGCTGCGCCCAAGTGATGTCAGGAACCGGAATGATAGAACGTGGGTTCGCCAGCCGATAACTGCTGTTGGCAGGATGCTAAGTTTCTGTCTTATGAGCGTTGATTGTCGGCCACGAAGCCAATGAGTGGCGAACTAGTGCGATTTCTCGATTACATCGTTGGCAAATTGACTCGGAGCTTTGTGTAAGACAGAGGTCGGCAACAGCTTCGCATTCGACCTCTGTCGGCTCTGAATAAGATAAGGGTCATCTGCCGCTTCCACGGCACCCAGACTTCAGCTCCGTCGAGCTTCCAGACTCGAATGTCTCTATCTTCTGATGACATTCCTCACGTTTCTCTCGTTTCGTTATTCTTGCTTCGGTTGCGCTCAAACAGGGCTCATAACCTGTTGAAATGTATATATAAGACTATATATTGAAGCACACTTAACTAGAACTGCTTATTCTATGACGGGTTCCCAAGTCCTCTATATATACTTAGGACCTTGTCTTCTGGAACCTTCTATACATGCAACTGGAATCTTCCAGACATCCCAATTGCTTCATCGTTACATCTTTCTAGAATCTACGATCTTAGGCTAGAGTGTTCTACACATTTCCACAGTACTTGAGGAGATGTGGGCCGAGGCGCTGTTGGCGTTGTCAAATACGACGGAGGATGGCATGTAGAAAGAATTACTTGAGCGTAAGGAACAATGAATTAAAGCTCTACGCCCTCTACATTAGGTGTCACTCGTCATTGGTATCACAACGGACACACCGGATAGAATTGAATGGTTAACTATCGATCACCAACATCGGATGCTTCATCAGGACACGCATACTACTCTGACAGCGCAGACATGGCCGACCAGACAATGCCAGGCCTAGAATCTTCACCGACCCCGACTAACCCGAACGACATACCCGCTTGGCTCCAACAGTTCCTGGAGGCACAACGGGAAACCGTTAGCGCGCAGACCCAACAAATGCTGCTACTCATTCAACAACAGGGTCAGCGCATTGAACAAGTCCCGGGTCTCCTTCCTCACACAGAACCTAAACCACCCCGTCAGCTCGACCGATCACGTTCCTGCCGCCCCCCAACCTTAGTGAACTTGTTAAAGCGCCCGCGGGCCAAGCTTCCGGATGCTGACTGACAAAGAGCAATATACAGGGTGGCTTTCGCGGCGCAGGGCTTGTTCCTTTCAATCCAGATGCCGTCCTCTCAAAACTAGACGTGTTGGTAAGGCCTCGTACACCGCAACCAGAGGTGAACCCGCCCTGGTCTCCGAAAACACCGCGTACGACCACGGATCTACAGGTACAGCCCCAATCTAGCTTTTTGAAGAACAGAATTGCGAGGCATCAGGATAGCTCACCAACTGCTATCAATCAGGCGATTGATCAGCTCGCGAAGGGTGCGGAGTTGGTGATGCACTCATACTTCCTTCTTCAAGGACAGGTAAGCGCCTGACAGGACGCCAACCAGATAGCGAATCGACGTCGTCATCAACGTCGAAGGCTTTTACAATCTGGAGGCACCCTCACTGTACAGGAAGGACGCGATTTAGTTGAGCAAAGAGAGGTCGATGCTGGCTTGCAGAAGTAGAACGCTGGAACGAGAGTTCGGAAGTGGAGCAAAAGCACAAATTGGTGCCGAAATTAGAATAGTGCTTCGAATATGTAAAAACGATTAATAAAATATAACAGTTTGGTTTTTTAATTATCTTAATACCTATTTGCAAACGTTGGCGGTGATATCTATAGTTTAAAGCTGGCTGGACGTGGGTATGTGGTTGTGGGTAAGTGGCTCACTCGCTCGTGACCTACGTTAGTAGCCTGGAAGACAAAGTGCTGCGAAGCTATCAAGATGAAGATGTGACTCCTGAACAACCTGTTTTTCCAGGCCCGTGACTTTCCCAGAATTGCGGATGACATCGCGTCGTGACGGTCTTCAGTTCACTCTATCGTTGATTGGTTGGTTTTAGATCTCAGCTGTTCTACGGCGGCTTTGCTGGGTCCTTTTTTTGAGTAGCTTTTGATTGAAGCCTACCACTACCACTAACTTAATCAAGAAGCCAGGCTTAAGACCGCCTTTTTACTGCTTCTTTTACAGCTATTTGCTAGGCTTGGCACTCAATCTATAATTAAACTGAAAATTTTTATTCATTTCCACATTGATTGAACGACCCCATGAACTTCCCCTGAGTCTGTGGTGGAACGAATATTATTCGAACTGCTCGGGAATTGCGAATAAAATAGTCGAATATTAGTCGCAGCGGCTTAGGACTTGCGAACAACGAATACAAATATAGCCTATTATTGCGAATACTCGTATTCGGAGCAGCCATGGTGGAAGGTACCATTGGTGGCATACTTCTATAGAGAATCCAGTTACTGTATAGGGGTGGATACGATTTGCGATTAATCGTTATTCGTATTCGTAAAGTCCAGTACGATTACTATACGAGTACATGTAAATCTTCACGATTAACTGTACGAGCGCTGACGTTGATTACTCGCAAAGAATCTTATAATGAAGGTGACTATCATTATATGCGTCTAAATGGGGAACCTTTAGCTTTGAGAGCATGCGAGACTCCAAACTGGGCTTCTCAGCGATAACTATTGGCTCCATGCAATCGGGAACCAGGGGTGGATATTCTTTATGTAAACTCGACTTTCATGGTTTTCGGAATTTTTAGTTCGCATCCTCGTCGTCCGCTCGACGTTCAATTCCGCTTTAAGCAACTCTGCTTTGAACCTAGGATTTTCAAGCCATACCTAATTAGGAGTTTGATTACTATACGATTACTATACGATTTTTGGTAGACTATACGATTACTTAACGATTAGGTTCTCAGTTTTGCGACTGACTTTACGAATAATATGAAATTTTGACGGTACCGTAATCGTATACACCCCTACATTTACAAGACAGAAATTCAAATAAAAAGACAAAGTTGGGTTGAACTTAAATTAAAATTTATTTGTCGCTTTATTGGTCAATTCTGAAGAGAATCAGCGATAAATGTGCATGAATCTAGATAAGTATCACACCAATGTGGCTTAACTGACGTCATGTCATCAGATAAGATGGCGGTAATGTTATCATATCAGATTGAGCCATGTGGCCTCCGCATGGTCAAAACCTTGTACAAATGACGCTGTGTGCCTGTACTCCAGACTTCGCAGCCGCTTGCTTTGACATCGTATGATCTTCCACAACGCCCGCAACGACAGATTAGATTAGGTACTCTGGCCGAAGACCCATATTGTCAATCGTGGGATGATGGCGAACAGTGAGCTTTTCGATGTTTCCGTGTTCTTCATGTAAAACCTTTCTATTGAGTCTTTCTTCTTGTCAGGGCTAACCATGCCACTCAGTCTTTTTCGAGAAACGCTCGAAGCTTCGATCGTCATCTCTGTCTTACTTGCATTTTTGAAACAGGGTATCGGTAACGCGAATGAAGACTTGATTATCTACCGAAAACTAGTCTTACAGGTGTGGTTCGGTGCTTTGCTTGCCTTTTTGATCTGCCTCGTACTTGGGGGCATCTGTGTCGATGCGTGGTACCGCCTCGGCAAGGACATCTGGTCAGAATCCGAAGATATATGGGAGGGTGTTTTCTGCATTATTGCAGGCCTAATTATATCTTACATGGGTCTTGCCATGCTTCGCCTTAACAAGATGAAAGGTAAATGGCGGGTCAAAATCGCCGACGCTTTGGCAGAGACTGGCGGTTGGACCACCGTTGGCTCGTTCTCCAGAAAATACGCTATGGCTATTCTTCCTTTTGTTACCGTATTGCGCGAAAGTATAGAAGCGATCGTGTTCATCGGCGGTGTAACTCTTTCCGCACCCGCAACTTCTGTCCCACTCTCGGCGATTACTGGAATATCGTGCGGTAGTGCTGTTGGATACTTTATATACAAAGGCGGCAACCACATGCGGATTCAGATGTTTCTCATCTTCTCGACGTGCTTCTTATACCTTGTTGCCGCTAGCCTTATGTCTCGCGCCGTTTGGTACTTTGAGAACTATGAATGGTCGCAACTCGTCGGTGGTGACATGGCTGAGGTGGGTTCGGGACCGGGTTCTTACGACATCCGCAAGAGCGTTTGGCATGTAGACTGTTGTAACCCGCTTCTTGATGGTGGATGGATGATTTTCAATGCAATCTTTGGTACGTCCATCTTAATCGTATAGCTAATGGAGCTAACAAATCTCAGGGTGGCAAAATTCCGCAACATACGGATCTGTTTTGATGTACAACCTCTATTGGATGGCTATTATAATCATTGTTTCTCTTATGCTCTATAAGGAAAAGCATGGATATCTGCCCTTGTTAAGGAAATACGGAAGGGTCGACTTTGAGGATATTGATCTGGCAATACGTCCTTCCTCCGGAAGCATGCCTGACGAACGTGACGATGTTACCGTTGGTCCGTCATATTCCCGACATCGTGATCCCAATCCATATGGGGTTGGTTCCTCATCATCACACTTGCTTTCAGGCGAGGACGATGATGACGACGACGACATCGGCTATGAGCCGTCGCCATATCTTGGGGACAATCGTGAGACTCTGGAATCTATCCAGGATATTTGCGTTAGGGATAATCCACTTGACGTTCGCTCCACATCTGTGTCTGCCTAACTGGTAGAGTAAAGTTCGGAACCAAAAGCTTCCTGATGTCTAGGTTGCGTAAAGTGTTGAGCATTTTCATACCTGCACTTCACGTGGCTCAGGGCAGCCACGAGGCTGGCGTTTGTGGGTTGTTAAATGTAACTGCGACTCGTTCGATTGGTGCAAGTGACAAGTTGTACTTGCGTTTTGTAAATAGTTTCGCAATTGCGACCGGAATGTGGTTTGGGCACCCGATCTCGCCCCGATATAAGACTAATGGAATGGAATTTTATTCGGGCTTGTGATATACCGGATAATTCAGACTTGGTTTACACCTCTATCAGAACTGGTTCTGCATCCAATTCCTCAAATCGGACTGTCAGTTGTTTCCTTAATCAGCTCCCGCTTGCCACGCCTGAAATTTTGACTGGTGGTCAAATAGTGTGGTGCGCTCACTTAGGCTGTCTCACAAGCTTTGCATTCTTAATAATGTGTTAGCTAATTGTACATGCATGTCATTGATTCAGGTTCTTGCCAATGGTGCAGATCGCCGTAAGTTGACAACCCAATTAATGATGCCGGTGCATAATTTACGTCTGCTGGAATTTTATGTCTCTAATAAGCAGCCACCAAATCATACAGTCCGTGTGACCCGACAAGTGCCGCTATCTCGGGGACCGAAGCAGACTATGCAGCTCTTCATAGAGATAACAGATACGACGATATATGTCAAAACTCTGATAATTCACGACCAATACTTCTGGGATATACCGAATCGAACCAAAAATCTTACGTTTGCAAGGTATGGATAGATTTTGTTTTCTGGGTGATCATGGTACCGGTAAAGTTAAGTTAATCGCAAATATGAAGGTCTAATCGTATTAAAGTAATCATATACTGTGCTATGATCCGGCTTCCCCGACTTATAAGCGTCTAGCTACTTGTGCTTCTTAATAGAAAGAGCGCCAAACTGGTTTTCTGAGTACTGCATCGAATCTCAGCCCGATCTCATGCGAATCAAGGTATGTTATTGCAAGGTCCTTCTAGGGTCTAATTACAATAAATACCGACTAGTCATTGTAGATTTGTAGTCGTTGGTCATTATTATTAGGTTGTGGCGGTCACGCCGGACGCGGCAAGGCAGAATTGCGTGCAATTGACTTGGGGCGCTGCCATAAAGCCGTTCATACTGCAACTTAGCCTTGCCAAGCGAGATGCTGCGGCTACACGGCGGCCTATACACATTCTGCGGCGTCCGAACGGTCAGGGACGCATCCACAACAAACATCCGAAAAATACGCATACTTCGTGGCTGGACGTAAAGCATATCACAAGATTTGCAGAACAAGTAATTGGCCAGTTTGCTCGAGTATATTAGTCTGCAGAAGAATCGTTTGCGTCCGGGAACTGTTTCCAATTGCAACACAACTGCCACTACCAGCATCATGTCCGAAGACCACAATGATCTCGAATTCGGCCAGTCGATGCCAGTTGTCAGTCCTTCTTCTTCTCTTTGTTTTGCTCATGTCTCGGCTCGGACTTCTTCTGGTCGCGCAATTCTTTCGGATATATCAGGACGCGTCCCTCGAGGAAACATGCTTGCCATTTTGGGTCCCTCGGGCAGCGGTAAGACGAGTCTTCTCGACATACTTGCTAACAGGAGTACCCTTTCCGTCGAGGGTAGAATTTGGCTGGATGGAGTCACACGAAATGGTGACAAACAAGTCAGGAATCATGTTCGCTATGTGCAGCAAGAAGACGCATTGATCGGTGCGCTAACTGTGCGGGAGACTCTTCTGTTCGCCGCTAGACTCGGCGGCGTTTCAGGAAAAAGCAACGGGCAGCGCAACCTCCATCAACACGTCGACAGCGTTATCTCCGTACTGGGTCTGTCTGAGCAGGCTAATACGAAAGTTGGCACTCCCATCCAGAGGGGTATCAGTGGTGGTCAGAAAAGGAGGGTTAGTGTAGGTGAGAAACTGGTTGCGAATATTGGCGGTGCTGATGGCAAATCGTGTGATGTCCTCGTTTTAGACGAGGTTACGAGCGGCCTAGATGCGGTTGCCGCCTATGAGGTCGTGAGCCGGATTAAAGAGTTTGCTGCTATCACAGGCGTATGTCACTCCTTTATCGTGAGCTTATAGTTCGTCGTCTAATACCCATTAGATTATTGTCGTCGCGTCTATTCATCAACCATCCACCGCCACGTTTACACTCTTCAACTCTGTGCTGCTCATGTCCCAAGGAAAGCAAGCATATTTTGGACCAGTCGGTCAGGTTACTGAATACTTTTCCAAACAGGGTCTCACGATACCTGCCAATTACAATCCAGCTGAATTCCTACTCGAGATTACCAACACTGACTTCATGGCGACGAGGGAACGGTCTTCCTCGTTCTTTAAAGCTGATATCGAAGGCAGTGATCAGGTGGATGAACTCTGTCGTGTATGGAATACGTCAGAAGAGGCGGCATTATTAGAGACTCTGTTATCCAATAAAGATAATGAGGATTTGGACCGAGATGTTGCCACCGATATATCGAGACTTGGACTATTATCCGGCATAAGAGATGCATTCAATACTACCATGGTCCTGGTCGAGCGATCAGTCCTCAAAGCGTATCGAGATATTCTTGCATACGGAGTTCGAGTTATAATGTACCGTAAGTGCTACACGCCTCCTATGAGCACGTATCTTTTATATTCACATATTTTGTATAGTTTGTCTCGCGATTCTCATGGGCACTGTGTGGCTTCGTCTCGGTGCAAATGAGAATACAATACAGTCCTTTTTCAACGCAATTTTCTTTGGCTCAGCATTCATGAGTTTCATGGCCGTCGCTTATATTCCTGCGTTCCTCGAAGACTACGCGACTTACAAAAAAGAATCTCATGAAAAGTTGTATGGTCCAGCTGCATTTCTATTGGCTAATCTAATTGTGGGGCTTCCTTTCCTCTTCTTGATAGCGATTTTATTTTCAGTGGTCGAGTACTGGATGACAGGCTTTCGTAGCAGCGCTACAGGTTTTTTCCGTTTCGTCATGTGGCTCTTTCTCGACCTTGTCGCCGCTGAATCTCTCGTTGTTCTGGTGTCCTCAATTGCCCCAATATTTGTTGCCGCGCTCGCAATTACAGCTTTTGCCAATGGCCTCTGGATGTCAGTCGGAGGGTTTCTCGTGCAACCAAATGTGCTTAACAGATTTTGGTATTACACGTTTTACTGGATAGACTATCAGCGATACGTATTTGACGGCATGATTTTCAACGAGATAGAGAGTCGATCGTATTCTTGTCCCTGGACGGCGGAAGGAGGATGTTCCGGATGTATGTACTCTGCCTCTGAAGTCGAGGACCAGGTCTGCATGATATCGGGCCAGACAGTTCTGGATGCCCGTGGCTATGGTGGTAATCACACAGGGCTATGGGTGGGACTCGTCATAGCTATCGCAGTCGCGATGAGATTGTTGGCATACGCTTGGCTTAAGTTTATGGCCAGACGGATTGCGCACTAGTTACTATTATCGGAACGAGTTTTCGCCATCTTTACACTTTTTTTCCTTTTATTTTGTTGGTTCACTGTTTCTTTGATTCGCTTGTTATCTCTTCGGTTTCTCGTTCGTCCCCGGACTGACGGGAAGAAATAGCGATCATCTTTCCCCTCGTAGGTTAGATAGTTTTGTATCAATCGAGTTCCTCAGTAGCAAAGTCTTTCCCATGGCGGCTCGTGTCCCTAATACCTCCGATCATCGTGCGACAAGCTGACCCTTGAGATACCAAGAGAGCGGATCTTCCACCGGCAAGGGAATTCTGCCAAGGCACAAACTCGAGAACATTGGTGTCTATCTACGTGTTGTGCCGACTGAAATCGTATGGAGAGGTTGAAGTTCAATGGTGAACCATCTCCACATTAACAATAGAATTGGAACTTGGTACCAAATGGATCGGGTTGCGTCATACTATCCTGGACTATTGGAGTAGTTGACACCATAAATCATGAGCTCTCTCATTTGGCGTACATTATTTAACTACATCTGTATACAGGAAAAGCTACTGCTATGACTATAGCGAATTCGATATGGATTTGTCACCTGTCTCCCATGTCGTTACATGTGAAGATCATGCCAACCCATCACGCTGCACAATTAGCTGACGACAGCCCAGAGCCAACCGTCGTAACTCTTCTCACCTACTGTCTGGATCACGACTGAGTCAACTCCGGGCTCTTTGCCGGCATTCTCAACCACCTCTCGGCTCGCCACGACGTACGGTTCTGTGTTGCCGAGGTCCGCCAGCCGGCCGCCGCGCACTACGTTGTCGACGCAGATGACCGAGTTTGATTTGACCATATCCTTGGCCAGCTTGAAGTAGTTCCAATTGTTCTCCTTGTCGGCATCAATGAAGACGAAGCCGAACTGGGGCCGGGTACCGGCCATGACCTCGTCTCGCAGGCGCGCCAGCACGTCGATGCCCGCGCCCTGAATGACTTCGATCCGGTCCGACAAGCCCGCGAGCTCGATGTTCTTGCGCGCGACCGCGACGTGCTTGGGGTTGTACTCGATCGTCGTCAGTCGCAGCTGCGGGTTCTCGCTGGCCACCCAGATGGCCGAGTAGCCGCCGAGCGTGCCGACCTCGAGCGAGTGCGTCACGGCCGATGCACGACAGTGGAGCGCCAGGAACTTCCCCTGCGCCGGCGAGAGCGCAATGTCCGGCAGGCCGGCTGCCATGGACGCCGTCCGCGCATTCTCGAGCGCCTTGGCATTGGGCTGCGACGCTGGATGCGAGTGCGAGAACGCATACGCGTCCACGGCCGTCCAGCGGGGATCGTGCTGGTGGATGGTGCTAGTCCAGTTGGTTCTGGTAGTCATGGCACGGTTCTGAAAAAGGGGCCTGCCAGGTTTTAGTATACGGAATCGCTGTATCGGCCAAAAAGTGAAAATGTCCCCGACTGAAAACGTAGATGAAGTCGAAACTCTCCTCATGCTGAAAGAAAGAAGTGAGAGCCGAGGGACGTACGTCATCGCTCGGGGCTACGGACTGGGCGGATTTAACGTTCGCGCTAAACCTTATAACAGGGGCTTAGGTTTACACTCTTTTGCGGGGCTTCCTCACGTTACTTTGTTAAAAAACCTAGCCATTCCTTTTTGGGACTAGTGCGCTATAGCGGCCCCTTAATCAAAGACATCAGTAGCATATCGCTCGTTCCGGATGCTCTGGAACCACTTCTCCACTTCCTCTTCCGACATCTCCTGGCTCTCGGGCTCCTTGGCAAAGCCAGCCATCATCTTCATGGCCACCTGACGGACACCTTCGCCGACAACACGCGACCCGCAGACGTACACACGCGCGCCCTCCCGCCACAGCTGGCAGACATCAAAGCGGTCGTGGTATAGCCGATCTTGCACGTACTTGCAGCCCGCCGCGCCCGGATGGTCGGTGTGCTGACTATAGGCGCGCCGCACGTCCACTGCGCCCATGGCCTGCCATCGGTCCATTTCTTCGCCGTACAAATCGTCGGCATTCGCGTCGCGGCAGCCAAAGAAGAGCAAGCAGGGGGCCAGGGTGCGGCCCGCGCCGATCATGGCCGCGCGCTCCTGGATGAAACCACGGAAAGGCGCGATACCCGTGCCCGCGGCGATGCACACGATGGGCGTGTGCCCCGGGTCGAGGGGTAGGTGGAAGGGCGCATGGGACGGGCGCACAGAGACGTGCAGCCGGTCGCCAACGCCTAGGTTGGCGAGGAAGTTGGACCCGACGCCGATGTAGCGGTGCGCCGTCCCCGACAAGGAGGGCGCCTCGAGAATGGAGAATGTTATAGTGACATGCGAGGGGTTCCAGAGTGGGGAGGAGGAAATGGAGTACTGGCGCACCCTCATGGGCGGGAGAAGAGACAGGAATATGCCGAACGGCAACTCGATCTCCGGGAACCTCTCCAGCAACTCGAGAAGGGAGACACGCTTCGCGCTGATCTCGGCGGCATAGTCGTCTCCGGCCAGCTCCTGGAGCAGCTTCTTCACAACGGTGTCCGCGGTCGCCTTGGCCAGAGACAGGATGCCCTGTGTCGTGTTGTCAGCTTGAAAATGTTCAAATATGAATGGAAACAGCAGACTTACCCTTTTCGTAGCAGTCTGGCCCAACTCGACGTACGCGCTCAGTACGTCGTCCACAGACAAGGGCTCGTTAATCGGCAAATACGTCCGGCCATCGGCATGGATCGTCATGTGCGCGTCCCAGGGGATCTGGAACCGGCGCATGACACGGATGACGTTTTGCTTCGGGTTCAGCGGGAGTACGGCTAGGTAGTCGCCGGCCCTGTAGCTCATGTCGGTAGGGAGTTTGATCTCGAGGTGCTTCTTGAGCGGCTGGCCGGGTGCCGAGAGGGTCTTTGCGGCTACTACACAGGCCTCGTGGACATCCTGCCGCAGGGAAAGTGTACGAGGTGTTGAGAATTCAACCGCAAGAGCCGGGACGGCCTCGACCTCGGCGCTCTGCTTGCCGCCGTACTTTTCAGACATGGCCGGCCAGAAGACTACGTCCTCCCACGTCTCGAAGTCGGTGAACATTTCGCCTTTGGCGGCGTCGCTGAGGCCGATCGGGGCGATCCTGGTGCCACCCAGTGTTTCCAGCGTCGAGTCGATAAGCTTAGGTATGCGGTGAAAAGTTTGGGACCAGTCGTGGTGACCACAACCAAACACAGCATACGACACCTTTTCCATTTCATGGGCCTTCAGGCTCGTAATCCAGTTCACGAACAGGCCGGCATTGTCCGGAGGCTGGCCTTCGTAGGAAGCCGTGATGATGACAACGGGCTCGTTAGGCGGTACATCCCGATAGGCTGCATCCAGAGGGTCAACAACTCTGGCCTCGAATCCATGCGAAGACGCATCCTGCGCCAGACGGTGAGCAAGGCCCTCGCAGGTGCCACTGTTGGAGCCAAAGTAGATGCTGAACGGCTTCGCATTACCCTTCTTGGCCGCACCAGCTGCAGGCGCACTGGTCTTGATATTGGGAGGCTCGAAGCCTGAGAGACGGTGCTCCAGAGTGGTGGGTGTTAGACCGTGCCGGAGGCTGCAGCGCATGTAGAAGTCCTTGGGCTTGATGGTCAGAGTCTGTTTGATGTGCAACTGGTAGTTGGGGTTGTCCATGCGGAAGTTGAAGTTTTGCAGGAGCATGGCCATGACCAGGAGGGCCTCCTGCCAGGCAAAAGGACGGCCGATACAAGCACGCGCGCCATTGCCGAAGGGTTTCCAGCAGTTGGGGAAGTTCTTGTTGAGCATGTCGAAGTTTTCGTCCAGCATTCGCTCAGGCTTGAACTGGTCGGCGTCGTCGCCGTACACAGCCACGTCCCTTTGCGCCTTGGCGAGAAGGATGGCGATGGGCTGGTCCTTCGGCACCTTGTACCTGCCTCCAATGATCTCGTCCTGGATAGGCGCCACAGAGAACAGCGCAATTGTAGGCGATTGACGAAGAGTCTCCCTAAGGACCTGCCGAAATGTCAGTCATCACAAGCCGGAGTAGAGGAAAAGTAAGGAAAATGGTGCAGACTTACAGCAGCGATATACTTCAACTGGCTGAGGTGCTCGATCTTGATCGGGCCGGTACCAACCACCTCATCGACCTCGTCCTGGGCCTTTCGGTAGGTTTCAGGGTGCTTCAGCAGCTGGTAGAAAGCAAACGACAACAGACCAGAGGTGGTCTCGTGGCCTGCAATGAGGAAGGTAATGAGATTGTCTGTGATGCTGGAGTCCGTCATATGCTGGCCCGTCTTGGGGTCAATGCCGTTCAGCATGGCCGCCAGGAGATCCTTCCGGTCGCTAGGGGCCTCCTTCCTCGCCTTCAGGACCTCGTCGGCAGTGTTCCGCATCAGGTCGATGTTCTCGAAGTACTTCTTGGTAACGTCCCGGTATAATATGGAAGTGAACGGCGGTCGCCGGCTACGCGATCCAGACTCGATCAGGAAACTGCCCATAGCCTCGATGAAGGGGTGCATCTCGTCGTGGTAGAACGAGTTGAAGCGGTAGCCCATGGCGCAGAGGGCAAGCGTGTCAAGCGTCAGGCGGGTGAAGTCGTTCGTGACCATGATGGGGACCGAGGAGCCGTGGCGGGCCCATTTCATGGCAAGCTGGCCTGCAATGTCGTGCATCTCGTCGAACATGCCTGCGATGGACATGGGGCCGAAGGCAGGCATGAGAACTCGGTGTGCAATGCCCCAGTTGGGTTCACCCATCTTGGCCTAATAGGTCGTTAGTAACGATAGGAGAAGACACATGGAGTCTAAATTCATCCCCGGATCCAGCAATTGTGCCTCTGGACACTTCGATGGGAAAGAAAAGGGAGGAATAGGCAAAACCAAGGAGGACGAATATCCGTACCGTAAAGAGACCATCGTGCACACCATTTCTGACTTCCTGTTCAATCCGTTCATTAAGTACCACGAATTAACGCATTATACTTTGGAAAAAGTGTAGGACATACCTTAAGGGCTGAGTTAACTGTCTTGGCGAAACGCTTCTCGTCGCACAATTCATTGACGAGCTCCCAGGACGAACACATGACGAGAGTTCTACTTCCAAAGTTTATCTTGAAGATTGGGCCTTTTCAAAGGAAGAATTTAGTCAGCTAAACAAGAGAAAGCGTAGAATCGAGATTTGAAGAGCCTCAGATATTGGCACGGAACAACTCACCATACTGGTCGGCCAGGTTGAGGAAGGACTTGAGAGGGACCTCAGAGTCAATGGCGCCAATATTTCCCAGAAAGGGCAGGCCCGCGGGGCCGGGGATTTCCTCAGTTCCATCTATTGTCATCTTTATTTCTTTTTAATTCTTTTCTGCGCTTCTGTTTCCTTCAGTTTCGCAGGAGTTCTCGGTGTAGGAACAATTCTTAGATCTATAATGACCGGATTACCGACAAACACCTTGCGGGAGTGGTCGAGTCCTAATTGCTGTTGAAACCGTGGATATTTAAGGCCTTGGGCTGAGGAATTTTCATGGACTGCTTTAGTATGTGCTACGTAAGAGTGACGTATACCTATGTCTTATTGTAGTGAGCGGTGAAATACCTTTAAACTTCATCAAGAGCCGGCAGGGCCATATTCAAGTACCTCGCCGGTATAAAGTCCTCCATTTTCGTTCAAGGACGGGGTGTTTTACCGCCGCATTGGCGTGGACGCGAGTCCGTCCCCGTCCTGCTACAGTAAGGTTCCTAGTAGTCTTTGGCAGAGGTTGGCATCGGGTTGTTTACTACCTCGAGAAAGTGGAACCGAAATGGCTCAGCACGGCGTCTCGGTGATATATCAGCGGAAAAACCGGTGAGCGCCCTGAAATAAGCTTATTCTGGGGAAACTGGCGTCATCACGGAAGTCGGCCCGTGTACGGACCGACTTTCTCCGTTCCTGCCGAGGTTAAATATTGAGACACTGATCTAGGAGTGGATACGATTGTTATTTACGGTACCGTCAAAATTGATATTATTCGCAAACTTAATCGCAAAACCGAGAGTCCGAGAACCTAATCGCAAAGTAATCGTATGGTCTACCAAAAATCGCTTATAGTAATCGTATAGCAACTCGAATTCATAACTAGGTATGGCGGGAATAAAATTTACCCTGACCACACTTGAAACACGGTCGTCTTATATCGTCTTGCCTTATCTGGATGGGTTAGTTATCATTTGCTGTTCGCTTGACAACTGAGAAAATACGGATCCTCCCACGCCCGACCCCGCCGAAAGGATGCGGTTGATTATTTATTATTGAATGATGAAATACCACTGAAACGTTTTGAAATTGGCAAAATACCGCTGTTGGGTACCGTACCTACTCGCACCGCATGGGTGCTCCTTTTTGCCCGAAGTCCTACCTCCAATACGCCTCAACCATTTCCCAGGCCCGTCATTCCTCTTCTTTCCCCAAGGCCTCTTTGCAAGTAGCAGCGTTATGCCCGAGCTGTTTGTGGCATCGACTGCATGTAACTTTTTTTACTAGGCACGCCGATATGTTCGGTTCTAGTCCTCTTCTTGTGGGCCGACCGGTCCGATTTTCGGTAAAATGTCGTCTTCTGGATACCTGTGCTACCCAATCATCATCGTATCGGTGTACTCGGCGGCCATGATCGGGATCATGTGCTGCATCGCCTACTTCTTCTTCGGTATTGGCGCGATGCTTTGTGTTCGGCTCGGTTACCACCAGCTGCCGAGTTCATGCCCAGGCGGTCCTCGAGCGGCGTGCCATCAATAACTTTGTGCGCAACATCTTCTCGCGCACTGGCGCCATCGTCATTCAGCCACTCATCATTTAAGTGATCAACGCCATGGGTAGCGGCTGGATGTGCAACATGGTCGGCCTGTTCGCATGGGTGACGGTCAAGAAGTGGGGCCCGCCGTGGAGGGTGAGTATGGACAAGAAGTTCGAGCCACCAAAGGGAGTGATGCCGTCGAAGGACGATGGGACTCACAGAATTAATGAAATCAAGTAATTTGCTTAGACTTCTATATTCAATGGCTCACCAGCCTGATTGCACTAGATGTGTGTCGACAGGACGAGAACAGTTTTGTTTAATTAAAAGCCGTCGTTTTGCGTCCAATTAATAACACTGTAGCGTAGAGCTTTAAGGCAGAATTTCGGCAAGTGCAATAGTTATACGTAATGTTGTCACAAGAGAGCAATTGCAGAAATGTTGAGTTTTAATCTGGTCAAGACATAAACCATAGTATTTCTTGCGGAATGATCCAAATTTCATGCCTCTGCAAGTATTCAGGGCGCCAAAAATTCTGCAGATGCGGGGCTTGACTCAGATTTGGTATGTACGAGACAGCCACAAAAGCTGACTGAGCGCAGTTTAGGATGGCAACAGAATACGGAGGGCGCAAGCATCGCTTATGCCCGACAAAAAGGCAGAAAGGAATCGAAATGACTGAAAGTCTGTGACGCAGCGCTCGCTACCTTTACATATCTCCAATGTCCATGAACGGACAATGCTGCAAACGCGACCGTTAACTTCATTCTTATCTTCGATTCTCACTTCAACTAATATTTTTTTGCACCTTTGTGGCGCACGATCCCTTACGAAATCCACTTTTCCTCTACTAGCAATTTCTTCACGTCCTCCATAGTACTTTCCAAGGCCTGAATCTCTTTTTCACTCCATTCTCTTGTACTTGGAATATAGTGCACGGAAATCCAAGCGATCAAGTCGTCACCTTGATACAGCGGGGTTAACATCTGCGCCTTGACGCCATAGACGCCCATTAGAGCCTTTGGTGGGGGAACTTCCGCATTTGCACAGTCACCCTGCACAAGAGTCCTACGACTAGTCTCTAGCCATTGTACTGTCTTCAAAGCGCGCTGGTTGAGGGAAGGATCTAGCTTTAGTGGCTTTACACCGGGTGCACACGCCTCAGCACAAACCATATCGACATGACAATTTCTTTCGGGCAAGTCAAGCCGAAATGTAGTCCGACTGGCGTCACATAATTCCAATAACGTCGCCAATGCAGTGTCGATCTTGGCGAGCGTGGGGTCATGTCGAAGAAGTCTGCCCCAGCCATGGATTGGGACATTGATGCCAACCATCCTCATTGCTTTCCACAATGTCACACAAATACTGTCATAAATCGGCTTGCCAAGTTCTTCTTCCATCTCATCTATAACTAGCGCCACAGGCCAGTTCGTACATGCAACAACGATACACTCAGCCTCAGGTGAATCAGCTTCGCGAAGAAGATCCTTGATTGTTGACAGAGGTGTATTCGCAAATGCGACATTTGCTCGCTCATTCATTTGAGAAGTCTTCACGACATCATATCCCAAGCCCTTATAAAAATTTACTAACCCCTGCGTAGGACCATCAACGTACGGACCGGCCATTGCGAAACGCTTCACACCATATTTCTCAAGCACCTCAATTTGGGCGAGAGTGGAAGTCGATGCAGGTAAACCTGTTGCCGTCTCTATCTCGGCCGACAAAGTAACGTCTGCCTGCAACCCCTGTCCGCTCCAGCTGCCCGACGTTCCGTTCCAGAGGATGGCATCCAGATCAGCGTCGTTCAATAAGACTGCGCTCGCAACCATTTTATCTGTCTTAAATTGTCCAATGCTCTTGTCATCCGTATCCAGTGTCTGGACTATAACTCTGCCGAAGTGGAATGAAATACGGTCACCAATTTGACTTGCCATTGAGACAGTTATTGGTTCAAGAGCCGTGTTAGAAGAAGGGACGATGAAGCCAACCTTCTTAAGGTCACGCAGGCTATTCACTCCCTTCATCGACTTCGTTAACGACATTCTTGATCTGTGTAAGTTTCAGTTAGTACAGGTCATACATAAAATTTCGCCAACTCACTTCTATTGAGGATTATGAACAATACGATCGAATTATGCTATACACTAGAAGTTCCAACGAGAAACAGGACCCTGAGGTTCCAGCTCGAGTGCCGAGACCCTAACCCTACATCGGGATAGATAAGGCCGTTATCGGCTTCTCGTCGCCTCCGGAGTGACCAAAGGTCATGGACATTTATTTCATAATATGCCATTAGTTATGCGTTGATTCCACCGAGGTATCTCCAAATCCTTTGTGACATCTCTAAGTCTTAGCCGGCAAGATCCAACAGGCGGAATGCTTCAATGCCTTCGGGTCAACGCCTGAGAAGTTGTCGCAGGAGTGAGATCAAATAATGGCTCAGTTTTGTCAACTTTTAGACTAAAAAATCCTGCAATCTTAGGAACAGCCAGGGGCTCCTGGAGCGGAGGTTCCATGCACGTGAGTCTTCTAACAATGTCGCGTGGCGAGCCTTGCCACTAGCCACATGCGGCTGGTAACTTTGGTAGCCTCCGGATTTAAGTTCAACCAATTTGCAACAGCGGGGTATTGTAGTTCACTTTGAAGAAAACTGGGCGACCGCTATTCTTAGAGATCTCTTTGCTCCGGTCCAATTGTTAGTGGACTGACTGTCCACAACTATAGTTGGAAACCCCAGCAGAAAAAATGAATGCAAGTCATATGCACTTTCGCCTAGTTGCAGATATCAATGGGAGTTTCGAGGCCGAGCCTGCGGTGTGCGGCTAGCCACGGCACCAAACAAGATTTAAGGTCACCTGGCACCAAACCTCGCATATCAACTCCGAGAACATTATTATTGGCTGCATTCGTTAAACTGGGTCTATTTTGGCAGTTCAATAATCTTTCAGCAAATGGACTGTACGCACGAACCGTATAGCTCTCACCAATAACCTGAGAGTGGCCTGGAGCTAACTTCATACCTCATCTTAAACAACCAACAACCATTTGTGTGCAACTCGCAAAGGACGAGTGTCTTATGGAGGTATATGCCTCGATATGGCACGAATATACAGAAGGAATGTTGCCGACATTCGCAGTTCGGAATATCCTGCTCTCAGCGATGGTAAGTGTACATTTGCGGTTTGCAAGATTTAGTTCATTTTCATATACCCTTAGATATGACCTATCTCGACCACGCCGGCACGACTTTGTACGCAAAATCTCTCATGCACCGGTTCTCCAACGACATGACAAGAGAAGTGTTCGGAAATCCACACTCAGCGTCCCCATCATCAATGCTGTCAACTCAACGGGTGGAGAGTGTAAGGTTAAAAATCCTGAGATTTTTTAAGGCAGATCCAGAACACTTTGATGTCGCCTTCGTCGCAAACGCAACCGCGGCCGTCAAATTAGTGCTAGATGCTTTCCGTGATGTCGAGCCACCCGGATTTTGGTACGGGTACCACGGGGATGCTCATACTAGTCTTGTTGGTTTACGCCAACATGCCACTGAATCGAAGTGTTTTGAATCGGATCAGTCTGTTGACTGTTGGCTAAAGGAGCCAACATATGAACAGAGTCATTCACCTTCACCTGCGATTGGCTTGTTCGCTTATCCGGCTCAGTCCAATATGAATGGTCACCGCTTGCCACTGGATTGGGCCCACAGAATTCGGAAATCATCTCATGCAACACACCAGAAGATGTACATTCTCCTCGACGCGGCCGCCTATGTCACGACAGGTCAACTTGATCTGAGCGACGTTGAATCCGCGCCTGATTTTATTGCACTCAGTTTTTACAAGATATTTGGTTTCCCGGACCTTGGGGCGCTGATTGTCCGCAAGTCGGCAAGTGACATCCTTCGATGTCGACGTTACTTTGGCGGAGGAACGGTTGAGATGGTCACGACAATAGATACGGCTTGGCATGCAAAGAAACAGCAAACACTGCACGACCAATTGGAAGACGGCACGCTGCCATTCCACTCTATCATCGCATTGGGCCATGCTTTCAACATTCATGAGGAACTTTATGGATCCATGGATAACATATCTCGACATACGTGCGCGCTAGCCTTGGACCTCTACAACAGACTGATATCATTGCGGCATGGGAATGGTCAACCGGTCTGTGAGATATACAAAGATCCAAATTCTCAATATGGAAATTCGAAGACGCAGGGGCCAACTATCGCATTGAATATTCGCAACGCGCAAGGAGGCTGGATTGGAAAATCCGAGGTGGAAACTTTGGCCATTGCTCGCAACATCCATCTCAGAACCGGCGGTGTCTGTAACCCTGGAGGAATTGCAACCTTTTGTCATCTTGACTACTGGGAAATGAGACGCAATTTTTTTGAAGGTGTCCGATGTGGGAACGACATTGATCTCCTCGGTGGCAAGCCGACCGGCATAGTCCGCGTCAGTCTTGGTGCAATGAGCAGCCAAGAAGACGTAAACAGGTTTGTCAATTTTGTGGACGAAGTATTCGTTGAAAAAAAGCAATCGCTATTGCCTTCGTGCGTGCTACAACCAATCTCGTCGGCCGAGTCCGAAGCAACTGTTGAACGGATTCAGATATTTCCAGTCATGGGATGTTCAGGCTGGCAAGTGCCACAGAGTTTCGACTGGGAGCTTAGAGACAAATTCCTACAATATGATTGGGAATGGTGCATCATTAGGAATGGCGATACAACTCCATTGGATCACCCTGACATGCAAAATATTCGACCTCAACTTGACCTTGAGAAAGGTATACTGAAGCTCACTGGTTCAAAAGTTTCCGATTCCTCAAGAGATCTTCCGACATCTGAATACCATCAAGATATTACAATTTCGTTGTGGGATGGTCCATCAAATTCCTCCCAGGCCATGTCGAATACGAATTGTGCCCTTTTAGAACCATATGATTCCGAGATTGTAACCAGCTTCGTCACTGCCGTTTTGGGAATTCCCAGTACCCTAGCTAGATTCAGCAATACGCCGAGGTTCCATCAAAATGATGCGTCATCGACCATTTTGCCTCTTCCACTTGAGCGGGCACCAACACTGTCAGCAGTCGGTCAACAAGGTGAGCCACAAGCAAACATTATCTTGTCGGGCTCTTCGCGGTGGAAACAGGAGAGATACATCCGCATAGGACAGCACTACTTCGAGATAATACAATCCGCGTCAAGCCAGACGTCAGATGAGCCCAGACGACTGGTTCACCTGCCCAACATATATGACCGCTCATTAGCTGCTCAAAACCCCAGCGTCCACTCCGGTGACTATGTGAAAACATTCTCGGCTGATGATGCGTTGCATGACTCTGCTCTTCGTGCGTGCATTGAATCCAGGCCTGCTGGGCAGCATCTCTGCCCGGTGGTCAACTGTATCATACAAGTAACTTTTTAATGGCGGAAGACCTGGTCGCACACTTGCGTCAGCATGGGGGCATATCCATGCTCAAGGCAACACCGAAGCGCCTTCGACGATGGAAAATGTTGCTTGCAGGGAAGATCTGAAAATGCGTGAGAAATATCACGTGATTGGGATGGCCATGAGTGGATGCGGTCAAGGCATTGCACTCGACAGCTAGTTAGCTAAAGAAAGTTGCTACGGATAATTTGCTGCGGTGTAAAGGAAATGTGGAGTGTTGATACGCAATATAGCACGTTGCATGAATGGGGTGAGGGAGCCAACAGCGTGTGTTTAGCACACAAATATTTGACGACTCTTACAAACACCTGGGACCGAGGCAGGCAATATGTAAACTGATACTAAATATTGCCGTCACCGGCTGTCCCTGGTAATAGCGATAAAAGCACCCAGGGAGTTCGCCCGCCACGCGTCTGTAGGACGACGATGAAATTATCGTCTGGAACCAACTTGAGCGGCCAGAATTTGCCAAGTATGGGGTCCCCAATCTGCCAATCGTGTAGGTCACAACAGATATACGGCTAAATCAAGCCACCCGCATTTCAGTTGAGAGCAAATCATCGGCAACATTTCTTTCACGAATAGTTCAACACATGCAGTTATTTGCGTTGCTGGTCGCCAAAAATTTTTCATTGTCCTGATGAATTTTTATTGCTAACGGTGCTCAACCACCCACTTGCCAAGGCTCTCATACCACTGGATGACGCTCCCGATCAAGAATGCCCAGGAGCCCCAGAACGTGGCCAGCGCGGACTGGTATTGTGTTCCTGTGTTAGCAAAGGCCGGGCCGAGGGCACCACATAGCTGCCAAAGCGTTAGAAATTTGTATGCACGTAACAAATGAACAAGTCGGTCTGTGGGTCAAATGGCAACATACAGTGAATCCAAAGGCACCAATCAAGTTCCAGAGGCCGATATGCCACCCTAGGATGCGAGGAGCAGGTGTGTACCAGTTCTTTTGGGTTTCGAGCATGTATAGTGTTCTGCTCATCGTCAGTTATCGGCAACGAGAAAATGGCAATTGGACGAGAACACACGAACTGACAACGAACCCCATTCCACCGACAATTTGCGGTGTCCAGAATATGCCATCCAAGAGGCCTTGACTTAATTTGTTGTTTATACCAGGTAGAGCAGTAAATCCAGAGATCCAGAAGATAGTCGCCCCGGCAAGCTGGGAAATAGCAGCAAGAAAGCCAAGTTCGTGCAATAGGTGTGTGCGCAAGTCATGTAATGACGGGAACCATTGCCAGGATTGAGGAGGAGGGCTGTCTAACTCCGTTGTAGGAGAATATGACGTACGCACAGAAGATGATTTTGTACTTTGTGACCTGCTGGGCAGACAGCTTCCGATATAATGATGATCTCGCTCGTCCTTTTGTGGAGTAACCTTTACCTGTCCGTATTTTTCCTCTCGCCCTTCAAAGACATGCTCAACCGCCCAGCCAAAAACTCCTTCTCTGTTGACGTTGATCGCCTCAAGAACAAGTAGCACCGAACCAACTTCGAACACAGTTGCTCCTACAAATGCCGTAATGCCAAGCCACAACAAACTTGATTCTGCCGATAACTGGGTACTGGGATCTTGCAGGGGTAACCATGCGAAAAAACCATTCATGACCCAGATCACGGAACCAAGACTGAAAAGAAACCCAACGAGATATGAGATATCCCAATACGGGAAATAGGTGAACATAAGGCTGATATTGCGCAGAGTATTGTGGAGAGAAGCCGTGGATGGAGGGACGACAAGACGAGGTTCTTTGCCCTCAGCTTTAGTTTGCGGAATGTCCACGATACAGAGACTGCGGCCCTTACGGTTGTTACGGGATCGCCATTCGAATGTTATGTCACCGACGTGGCTGATCTTTCGGTCTTTGTGCATGTCATCTGAGGAGAGTCCTTCAACGTCCGCCACTGGTGGAGTTATAAGGTGGCCGGACGTATCATATGCGAAGCGTGCGCGAGTAGGATTAAGCCATGATACAGGACCATTGACGTGACTGTGTAACAGCCGAAGGCTGTGATGTCCATTAAACGGCTGGTGACGAAGTGAGTGGAACTGTTTGCTTTTCGGCGTACCAATATCTGAAGAATAATCCGTCATGATAATGTACGATCCACCAAGTCCATGAATATATCACTATATTCCCAAGTTTATTAAAACACTTCCAAAATATTTTAAGATGGGCCACTTAATAGGAGAATCCCTGACCCTCGAGTTTAAACCAGTCGTGGATCGCGTCGAGCCCACCGCCCCAAATTCCGACGCCGCGACCTCTCGGGAATGGAATGCGGGTCGCGTCAGGGTAAGGGTCTGCAGATCCTTCAGGAACCAGGGGGCGGCGGATCCATAAACACACATTGTTTCAAACGCGAACCTTATTAAAAAAGTACCGGAATACGGTTATACCTATCTGATGATCTCTCTACCAGTACCATGTATGAATTTCATAATCGATCATTTTCATAGGCTGTAGAAATTTTTATGAAGAGCTTGACTGCCGGATATGGCGGATCAGATATAATTAGCGACCGCATGAGTATTTGTTGTGCCTATATCGATGCAGAACCATATCTGCAAACTTTAGAAAAGCCGATATTCGTAATGCGATTGATTCGAATTGAATCCGACGACGTAGACTATAGTTGGTTCGCGGTTGCAAGAAGACCATAGTCAAAGGTTGCTATAAATTGCTGGCAATGGGTGCCGCACTTTTTAACTCCAGGGCCCCCCTACAATCTTGAACTGTCGTTAACGATTTCCCTACGAACAAACGACCCTGGCCAGCAAAGTTATGCTTGTTTCATTTTAATTTCAGCCCAAGCCACATGGGGCCTGCGCAAAGGAATGTCCTTTTTTTAGGAAAAAAATTAGGATTTGCAATTTCAGACTTTTATCCGTTCCAAGTCGCGGTTTAAAGTCACCAACGCTCGAAGGTCAGTTGACGCGACTAATAAGGGCTTGGCTTGACTTCAACCTGCAAATCGACTTCTATCGATCCAAAATTATCGAAAAAAAACTGCTTGGTCCAGTAAAACTTTCCAACTGACAAATTTGGCACGTTCTGGGATGCAGCGATCGGACACAATGAGCTTGATCGAGAACGAGCGCGTGTCGCGCGTGCGTAGCAGCAGCGTTACGAATAGGAGCAGCGTTACGAATAGGTCAGTACAGCTTGACGAGCACATTGTCCAAATTCCTCCAAGTCCAGTGAGGTCGTCACATTACAGTTCTCGACTGTCTGTGCTGACTAGGGAACGATCACATGCCGCGTCGGCGACGAGCAGGCAAGTAGAGACATCCTCCGGCGACTCCGACGAAGAGGATTATTTTGGAATCCATGGCTCTCAGTCTATTCGACAGAAGGGACGTCGACGTCTACAAACCGATACGGCGAGAGAATCCGGACCGGATCATGGAGGAGGCAAACTGACTTGGTTCGGACGAATCTACGAAGCTGTATGGGGATTCTCACTTGTGACAAGATACATTATCTACATTGTACCTATCGGCCTCCTCTTGTCCGTCCCTATATTTGTAGGCGCGTTCGGTGCAACAGATGCGGCGCTAGGTGGCGTACGAATTGTCTGGATTTTTGTTTGGGCGGAGATCGTCTGGGTCAGCTTGTGGGTTGCAAAGCTATTTGCCAAGATATTACCAGTGGTATTTAAAGCAGTTATTGGTGTGATCAATGCCAGCGTGAAACGATATGCTCTGATTTTGGAGGCGTTGGAATTGCCGATTACTCTAGTTGCGTGGACTTTTACTAGCTGGATCACATTCATTCCCGTAAGTGTGCCGCACTGTACTAAAATGACAGACTTTATACTAAACGCTTGAAGATTATGACCGGAAATCCGGACCAGCGGAGACTTAACGACAGAGCCACAACGTCGTGGGAGAGCAGGCTCCAGGCGATCCTAGGTGCACTACTCCTCGGCTCAATCATGTTACTTGTCGAGCGTTTTGTAATTCAGCTCATATCTGTCAATTATCATCGTATTCAGTTTGCACTCCGCATCAAACAGCACAAGCGACATATATATCTCTTTACGAAACTTTTTGATGTTTCACGTACACTGTTCCCACTCTACTGTCCGGAATTTATTGAAGAGGACTACACAATATTGACCGGCATAGCGTCGGAGCTCGATTCGCCAGGTGCAAACAATGGCAAATCTACTACTATGAAGATTATCGGAAATATTGGCCGTGTCGGTGACAGATTCACATCGGCCATCGGAAATGTCGCTCACGAGCTTACCGGGAACAACTCTATCTTGTCGCCTCAAAGCTCTAAAGCAATTGTCACGGCAGCATTGGAACGCAAAGTGGCTTCGGAAGCAATGGCAAAACGAATTTGGCTGAGCTTGGTTCCTGAGGACAAGGCAGAGCTGGACCTTGATGACCTGCGGGACGTCGTGACCTCACACATGCACATGGACGAAAAAGTAAATGAAGTTGAATCGAATGAAATTGCAGAAGAGTGTATGGCCATGCTAGACAAGGACGGAAATGGCGATGTAAGCCTGGACGAGATTGTCTTTATGTTTCTAGAGCTGGGCAGAGAGAGGAACTCGGTCTCCAGGAGCATGCATGACGTCGACAATGCCATTGACGTCTTGAACCACGTCTTAACAACTGTCGTGCTGTTTGCGGCGATTTTCGTACTCATTGCCTTTCTGAACCAAAATTTTGGCACGATGCTGGCCACGGCTGGAACGGTTCTGCTGTCTTTGTCATTCGTATTTGCCACGACAGCTGCGGAAGTCTTGAGCAGTTGCATCTTCCTCTTCGTCAAGCATCCATATGATGTCGGCGACCGCGTGGACATAAACACGTTCAAATATGTCGTTGACCATATTTCCCTCCTGTATACAGTATTTCGACGCGTTGACAACAACAAAAGCGTCCAGGTTCCGAATAGCGTGCTAAACACACTCTGGGTCGAAAACGTTTCGCGCTCGCTGGCAATGTATGACAGTATTGCGCTTGAGGTAAATTTCGGGACAACAGCGGATGATATCGAAGTGCTGCAAGAGTACCTTGAAAATTTTGTCAAAGCCAACAGCCGTGACTATTATCCTCAAGTCAATATAACGGTGTCGGATATTCCCGCCATGGACCGAATGGAAATATCATTTACTGTCCGGCACAAATCCAACATGGCGAACGAGTCTTTACGGATTCAGCGCCACAACAAATTTATGTGCGAGGTGATTGCTGCCTGCACGAAAGTTCCTATACATGCACCAAATATGGCCGATCCTCTCTTGGGAACCTTTGGTCAACCAACTTACTCCGTCATGGTCTCGGACCAAGAGGCTCAGCAACGGTGGGCAGAAGCAATGAAGCACAAAGAGGAAATGAGAACCAAACGTCAGTCGAGTGCTGCCGTTGCAGATACGGAAGTCAATAACAAGGTGGCGTCACAGAATTTGACGGGCAATAATGAGCGGGCAGCGGCCGGTACTCGACTTTCCAATGGCCCTGCACCGCGAGACGCAGATATCCAGTCGGAGTCGGGAAGCATAATGAGGCGGCAGGCAACCACAGGACGAAGAAAAGCTGGCGCATCAACTCTATTCCCGCAAAATACCAACGAGAAGGACCATGAAAAATGAGTCAAATCCGCTGAAAGGTGTGCGAGGGGCTCAGACTGTCTTCATGCCAAATCATCGGCGTTTGGAGATGAATCTAGATGACTTATATTATGTGACATGTAAATTTGGGTATTGGTTGCTTTTCTATCAAAAACTGCTTATAATATCAAAAAACACTTTTTGACTGAATTCAGCTTTCATAACTAATTGTCTTATTGCCACAATGACGTCAAAAACTTGTTTACTCAGGGTGTGTGCGTTTGGTTATAATAACGAGTACGAAGATTCAATAACAAAGTGGGTGCTGCGATTCATCAAGTACCCCTAATCCGCCTCGGATCTTTTCGACTGTCGATATTAACGCGGGAGCGTCCATTCATGAGACTTTACCATTAATGACTTCCTGTATTAAAATATTGTGGTTGAATTAACTTAATTATCCCATCTTCGTGGGTTTCATCGTTACGACATTTTCTGCCGCGGTCATATCCAACATAGCGAGCCGCCAAGCGACTGCCAAGATAAACAGATGGCTTAGCTTCTAACTTGACATGTGCCTTTCATATTGTCCACCGGCGTCAGGTTGGTTGGCGTCCATTTCAGATTTTGTGCGTACTCACAATGAACAAGCAATATGTCCGACCGAATGCTCTCGGAACATATCCGTATGAGTGTCCTCTACTCCCCTTTGATTATTTGCTGGGGACGCGTCCTCGTGGCCTTGATTCACGAACGCGACAAGCCTGGTCCGAGCGAATCTGTCAAGGGTTAGGGCTTTCCTGAGCCTCTTCTATTTTGAACGGGATGTTGACGTTGTAACTTATCCATTGTAATCCGGATTACCCTTTATTATGCCGTTATACTTCCTGTGAGACCTAAGAGCTTTCTTCACTATTTGTGCCTATAGCAGGCACGTTGATCCTCTTGAGAAAGTTGCATCGAACATCGGTTGCGAAAGGTTATTTCTCCTCACCTTGTCCTGCTCCCAGAGCCAGCTGGTACGGATTCCATAAGTAGAATTCGGCATTAGATCCTTCGAATTTGCCTAGCTGCCCACTACTTTTTTAATGCTTAGAAGATCACGGTTGGTGGTCGCCCTGGCGCTTATTGCCACGATGGCCCTGATATTCGTCTCACTGTCGGCATACGGTAGGGCCGCAATAATAACAGAAGATTTGCAAGAATCAAAGTCTTCTAACATTGTGATGGATAACTCTGCGCAAGTGGATTCACTCGGGACCGAGAACAAAGCACCAAATGCGCCCACGACTGAAGACACGAGCAAGGAGCAGCAACAGCAGATAACCGGTTCGTCTGCCCAGCCCGCTCAACCAGCGCATCTCACATTGGACGAGATGCGAAACAAGGCCGGTGACACTATGGAGCCGAAGGGAAAGAAGATAGTTGTGCTTACTGCGACTGATGGCAAGGGTAACAATGGAGCCATCGAAAATCTCATTGAGATGGTTACCGAAAATCGCGAGGAATATTGCGCATACCATGGTAAGTATTTCAATTCTACGATATGTAACTCCGAGTACCTGACTTTGATTCCGTATAGACTACGTTTACCAGTTCATCAACATATCTAAATATCACGTTGATGGACGGTCGCCAGTATGGTCCAAGATACCAGCAATCCAGGAGTCGTTCGAAATCAACAGTGGAGCCGAATGGGTCTGGTTACTGGACACGGACGCCATAATTATGACGCCACAAATCGACCTGGCTAAGCATATCTTAGACCCTGAGTCAATGAAAACGAGAATTGCCTATGACGCGCCTATCACGCTTACTGATGGAAAACCATCCGGCCTCACAGTTTCGCGAGATATAGATGTTCAGAATATTGACATGATTATCGCTCAGGACGAAATAGGAGTCAATGCGGGGTCTATACTCTTCCGGAGAAGTGAGTGGACAAAGTCGTTATTGCAAAATTGGGTCCATCCCGACCTTGTCAAGCAGCACGCGAACGAGCAGGACGCTTTGGTAAGTCTTCTTTGGCGAATTAGCAGCGACAGTCTAACTTTATCAGAACTACCTGATTATAAATAATGACGACATAAGGAAGCATACCGCCATTCTTCCGCAGCGAGTCATCAATGCATTTTCAGTCGGAGGTGAGAACATGGGATGGGTAACTGGCGATCTGGTTGTCCATTTTGCAGGATGTTGGTAAGTTGAAGTTGAATGATTCAGTTTAAGACTTTGAATGTTTACTGTATGACTGCAGGGTGGATAACGCATGCGACACACGGTGGAAAGATTTCTGGTCACGGAGAGTGACTGTGTCTGAGACCATCGCGAGCCACAAGAGTTAAAAATTAGGAAGATAATTTTTCCTTTGTAATACTTTCCCGATATCCGGGCAGGTAAGTTGGGCATTTCGGCATGAAAAATTTCAATTTCCATGTAAATATGTAACCGACATTATTGTCGTCTTTACCGTGCAGCAGACTTATTGGTGCCAAGCACCCGAATTGTTCTAAACATAGTTATATCTCTTACTTATCAAAGGATAATGGCGTAGTGCAATGTCCTCCGGTTTCACTTCGAATACGAGGGGCTCATCGACAATCAAACTAGTAAACATGTTGACCAAAAGGAGTATTCAAGACTTCTTAGCCTGTAACTAACAGGCGGTTTATTCCAAAGCTTCGTTTGACCATACATTCTAATCAAGTACCTAACAACTGTGAACGACCAATATTACCGGAACGCATTTAACACCCTCATCAGATGAAAATTTCGACAGCGGCACGAAAACGCAAAACTTCAGTTTCTTGTCTGGTCGCTGGTCTCTTCTACTCTTCTTAATTGCGTCGCCGCCAAGGAAATATTCTTGTCGCGTCTGTTGCCATAAACAGCAATGCTCTACCTAAGTCTGACGTCCACTTTATCCATCCATTCATTTCATACGCGGCATTCATGAGACCGACTATGCGCCTGATGAAGACTTCGGTATTCTCAAGGTCATCAACATGGACCTCCCAGAGACTAACGTCTGTACCCGTTCCATTATCCTCTTGTCCGGAATACTGCCATTCGCCTTCTTCAGTTTCGACAATTCTTAATGGCGGACCCACCACTAAACTCCTTCCATTTATCCTAGTGTCTGACATCAGCCTCGAGGCCGCATTCACCACATCTTCTATCTTGGCAAGATTGGCTCCTGCCAGTACTGCGCGTCCCGGGCCGCGGATAATTGGGGTTTCTACAAAATATGGACAGATCAAGTTGACCCGCACGCCAGAAGTAAATGCAGTACATCGCAGTGACCGGAACAGCCCCAGCACTCCGTGTTTTGCAGTTCCATAGAGCGTCTGAAGTGGAATCGGACACAACGATGCCATAGAACCAATCAACAAAAGATGTCGGTCCCGCGACGACTGATCCGCTCTATCTGTGCTTTTGTTTGGGTCTACAGGCTGTGACCCGGGATTCCGAGGTAGATAGAAAAGCGCCAAATGTGTAGTGTATAAGACGCCCATGAGGTTCACGTCAATCACTTGCATATTGGGTTTAGGAGGCTCTTCCATATCCAGATTTTTCGGGGTGTTGAATGTAGGGTTCACTTCTGCAATACCTGCATTAGCAACGACGGCGTCGATTCCCCCGTGGGGGCTGAGCTTGGTAGCCTCCTTGAAAAAATTGACTTGGGATTGCCAATCTGTAACATCGCAATGTATGAAGTGATGATTATGGTTGTCAGTAGCTATGCGGATAGCACGGACGATGGATTCACCTTTGCTGACATCGACATCGCCGATAATGACATTTGCACCGGCAGCCGCCCATTCCCTGAAGAACGCAGCACCGAATCCCGACGCGCCGCCTGTGATAAGAATAGTCTTCCCTTTGACGGAAGACACATCGAAAGGCTCGGATGGGTCAATTGGGCGAGATTGCCGGGCCTTGGCTGCAACAGAGTAAATGTTCGAGCTCATTTGGAATTGTCTCTAAGCTGCAAACTCTATACCCAACAGAAGTTTGTGCCTGTGTTCATTCACCCCTGACAAAGGGACGTTAGGGTTTGCTGCTGAAAATCGAACGGAACCATGGTTAAATACGTAAACTGATTTTTATGAGAATTGTTTATATACAATTATTACAAATTAATTCCAACACGCTAATAATAATTGTGCTTTTATTCGAAAACGCCGGCACAGGCTCGAAGATGGTTGTCAACTGCGCCAACGATCTGGCTATCCCGTCTGTGGTAAGGGCACAGGAAAGGCATTGACGATGTATGCCACTTGATACGTATGCGTGTGTTTGCTTCCTGCTACGCCATAGATATCAATAGTGTGGACTGCCGAACGATCACTTGCCAAAGTAGCTCACATTTTTTTGCCCTCCCTTTGGTTCTAATATTTGTTTCGTGTCATAATCAACCCATAATATGAGCCAAGAACCTCTAAAATGTGACACTGTCGATCTCGGAAGTGCGTTGGTCCATCCATCTCAATACACTCCTGTGCAGTTTCGAGTATAGTTGTCCAAGGATTCTCGCATGCTAAAGCTCTGATATCTGACAGTTGTATAGTAATCAGATCTTGATCTTCTTCATTTATCGCAGCAACGATGGAGACTATGCCAGTCCTCTCTAAGAGTCGCGAGCAGAATTCATCAAATAGGTTGCTCCTCGAGATAAGGTCCAGTACTGCCATCGGTGACCCGTCCGGAATCAACTGCTGGGCTGGATGCTCACTCGCCAACAGCCGTCGCATATGAGATACATACTCCAGCTCTGCAACTAGATCAGATTGATCAAAGAGATCAAATTCCATTATCGACTTGCGGCAATATCCTATCGACTTTCGCCAGATGTACTTGCAACAGATAAATGACAAGATGCACGGTGCCATGATAACGTAGCCATACCACCGCGTTGCACTAAGCATTGATCCTATACCGGCGACAATGCCAGTAGTGGCAACTACAATGGATTCCACCTGCACTAAGCGCATTCGTCGTTTCAGCAATGGCTTTGAAACTGCGTCAGCCTTGACCATGCCACACTGGACAGCCCGTAGCGACATGTAAGTACACCACAGCGCGATGAGAACACCGCAAACGGCTGCCGGAGAGTTACCGACGTATCCAGATAACAGATTGCTTGCATGAAACACAAGTGGATTTGCTCCGCCTATCGCGATCAGCGTCCCAATACCGACTAAAACGCACGAAGTTCCCATTAAAACGTCCACTGACAAGCGGTCTATAACTTCCGTCCCCAGTTCCCAGCGATTCACTTCTAGCAAAGCGTCAAGCACGCAGGGATCGGAGCTTTTGCATCGTTCGCGCAGGTACTGTCGTTCCTCACGTAGAAGCTGAATGTTGCACCAGCTTAACCTACCATCCCAAACTGCAAAAAATATCATCGAAAGCGCAACTGTGCCGCCAACCGCCATCAGAATAATAGCATGGATAGGAATCGGAATACGATTCCACACATTTGCTGGAAAATCGCATGCGTTACCCAGCTCAAGAAGAGCAGCGCTCATGAGTAGACTATTTTCAAACTTCGGACTCTCTAGAAGAGCATATTTTCCGTTACTTTTTCGGATAAACGTAGCACGATATGATTTGTTCTTCTCGACGTCACTAAGACCCTGTTGGAAGATTTCTTTGGAAGATTCCATTGGCGAGAGGGAGATCCACCATACCACAGAAAGAATTTACATCCATTGGTTGAAATTTAGATCTTCCAATAGTTCCAGCTTTTCGCAGGTAACTTATAGCAAGAAGTAATTGCGTGCAAACCTACGACGAGATCAATTTCCATGGCACGTGCCAACAGGCCACATCATCTCCCAGTCAGAAGAGCTGGGCTGGGAGTCTCGAGGGTTGGGGTTGGTACCGCAACAGAGCAATTGTCTTTCTTTTCCTTCTTCTCCTTTTCTATAGACGAATATATAATTTTATGTCCGCTATGTAACAAGTTCAACCCAGCGTAGAGCTGTCATATATGGATCATCGAGACCATCTCGACCGACGTACTATAGCCGGCCAAGCTGTATACACAAAATTTGTCTTGCGTTTGTACGATTTCTTTGTCCTGACCGTATCTAACCAATGGATATGGGAATGTCCGACGACAATTCTAAAGGATAACTATGACCGCCACTTGACCGCCAATCATCTAGACGTTGGTGTTGGAACCGGTTATTTCCTCGCTTTCCAGTGGAAAATCCTAGAGTCGTCCTATTCGATCTCAATCCGAATACGCTGGATTACACGACGAAACGGATCGCCCGTTTCGCACCAGAGAGCTACGTTGTCAATGTGCTTGGATCAATTACACTCGAAGGTCTGGCGAAGTTCGACTCTGTCGGCATTAATTATTTACTTCACTGTTTACCTGGTGATAACTTATCGGAAAAGTCTGTTTTATTTGATCACCTCCGTGGAATTATGAATGATGGTTGTAGGATATTTGGGGCAACCATTTTGAATAGGGACGTTCCCCGCAGCTGGTTAGCACAGCAGTTGATGGCATTTTATAATGAGAAAGGCATATTCTCTAATAAAAATGACAGCCTCGGTGACTTAAAGGCGGAGCTGGAAAAGCGATTTCACGAAGTTGACATCGAAGTTGTGGGTTGTGTGGCGCTGTTTTCGGCAATTGTTCATCGCGATTGAGAATCTACGGCAATGTACAGGGAACTTTACTAAGGGGGGGATTATTACGTATCTGTCTGGCTCCGCATACATCTCTGTATACCCAGAGTTTAATTGTCAACTGGAGTTATTTATCAGTAAAGTGATCATGGCGATTGCACAACATCTGTCGACTATGTTTTGAAAATTTTAATTTAGTTGTTCCCCGTGTGCCTTAAACTCTATCTCGCCTTTGTTCTCTTCAATCGTCCAACAGCCTCGCCTTGTTGAGCCATTCGTGACAACGTGAACTGATGGATTGTGATATAACTTCGTTGGTCCAAGGCTCGGGGCGAAGAACACCGCTACTAAGTACGTCTGATTGAATACATTCACTTTGCGGGCGCAATTCGTTGTACCAACTGGCTCCTCATCCCGTCGTCCGACTTAAATAGATGCAAGACGCCGGGATTTATTGAATTTCCCAGTAGCTGCAGATAAAGTTTCACATGACGATCACTTCCCTATACTGGTGACTTCAAAATACTGGCACTCCTTCGCTTAGCTGGTCAATACAACATTAGGCGATAATCAGTAACTATCACAATAGTTGCGCGGTATATCCTTATTTCCGGATTGCGGTCTTATCGGGAGACTAGCCCCGATTAAGGTTGGCGGAAACCTGCCTTCAGGGGTCACTTTCCCGCCTGGCGCAGGCGCCCCGGAGTCACCATTCTCTAACGCTATCGATTAGCGTCGCTCCTACTGCAATTAGATATACAAGGCAGCGATGATTGGTGAAAGCATTTCAAGACCGTCGTGTTTAATATCTCTAGCAGGACTTTGATGGGAGACGGACTGGACTGGAAGCTTATGGAGTGTTTTGAGTGGCTGCAACTATCTCTTTCCCTAAGGGTTCCTCTTATATCCATGGAGATTACCAATCTGTTTGAGCCACACGCTTGGAAAAATAAAAACCGACCACCTGGCCCCATCTTCATATTTTTCCATTTGCATACTTGTCCTCGTTTATTTCAAAGGCATTGGATGATAAAATGGCAAAACGTATCGTCGTCACCGGAGGGTCTGGTAAGGCTGGTCGTCATGTAATCCAGTATCTCCTTTCTGCTGGACATTCAGTGTTGAATCTGGACCTCGTGAAGCTGGCCAACCCCTCTGTTCATACGCTCAAGACGGATGTCACGGACTTCGGCCAGGTCTTCAATGCCTTGACTAGCCATTTCAACTGGGACGGATATGAAGGAACCTCTCTTCCAACACCTCCAGACGCTGTCATCCATTTGGCAGCTTATCCTGACAACATGATCGTACCTGACAACGAGACTTTCAAGACGAACGTTATCAGTACTTACAACGTCATCGAGGCTGCCTGCAAGCTGGGCGTGAAGAAAATTATCATTGCCAGCTCTGAAACAACTTACGGAGTGTGTTGTGCCCAGGGTGATGCAGATTTTCATTCCTTTCCACTTGAAGAGGACTACGATGTTGATCCGATGGATTCGTATGCTTTGTCCAAGGTTTGCGGAGAAAAAAATGCCAGAACATTCGTGAGGCGGTTTCAAGCGGATATCTACGCTCTAAGGATAGGCAACGTGATTGAACCTCATCAATATGCGACTGATTTCCCGAATTTTGTAAATAATCCCGCTTCACGCAAGAGAAATGCGTGGTCGTATATTGATGCCAGGGATCTAGGCAAAATCTGCGACTTGTGCGTCAAGAAAGATGGATTAGGATTTCAAGTGTTCAATGCAACGAACGATACCATAACCACAAAGGTTCCAACAATGGAGTTTCTTCGATCACAATGTCCCGATGTGTCGATCACCAGGGAGATGGGTGAATGGGAGGCACCAATGTCTAATCGAAAGATAAAAGAAGTTCTGGGATTTGAAGAAGATCATAACTGGCGCAAATATGTCACTTTATAATATTCTTCATTGAGCAGTTATCAAATGCTGATGCCAGCGGTGCATTAAGATAATTGGCAAAGACGGGGCTTTATGAGCAAAAGAAGGGGAAAGAAAGAAAGATAGGCATGAATGTACCAATAATAGTTATCGATCATGGCTAGCCTAACGGAGACAAGCATTTTACCAGTATCGCCTGCTGCTACGGTATGGCCGTACTTAGGAAAGTACTAATCAATTCCGTCTCGTGAGGGTTTTATTACGTTAGCCCTTATATATTGCCTTGTGCATGTCTTCAAGCCCAATTCTTTTATGGACTTGCCGCAAACGATTTTGGCTCTAAAGACTCTTCATTTAATGTCCTTGGCGTGGTAGTCCCATTGCAGATGACTTAAGCACATTGACGTAGGCTCTGATGGAAATATATCCCTAATAGGCATCAATCAGTTGTGCAAATGGCTCACTGAGTAAACCAAATACAGCTTAAGCACTTACAACAATTTACAGGTTGACTGTGTATGCAGAAGTGGTCAGCAGGATGCGGTACCAGGAAGAGCAATGCGCCGACCTCCTCCGTACAGAAGTTATCTCTTCTCAAGATATCTAGGGTAGCTAGCTATTGACGTCAAGCAATACGGATGCTGGTGCTTCTCCATCAGCCAGCATGGAAGCGCGAGCGCGGAATAGGCACAAGAAATGGCATGGATGCTACGGACCTACAGTGAGACCTATTATGATTTGTGAAGAGCAGTAAGTAACTTTGTTGTTGCAATGTATTTATATGGCTCTACTGGGCCATTTTATTCCTGACAGGATGTCTCGGCTGTAGCGGATATCTTCGGCACGGTTTAGCTGTCCGCTGAATTCCGATAGTTATTCCGTTTATCCGTCTATCCGATTATCCGTTTCTAAGGGATTCCGACTTATCCGCTTTTCTGTATATCTAATATGGTAACTATCCGAATATCTAATATCCGTATGTTAGTATACCAGTATATCCCGTATATCCGACAACGTGAGGATATATAGTTCTACAACACAACTCAGAGTATGACCGAACCAAGGCAGTAAGCCGTAAGTGGTTCCCTTGGGGTACACGTATAGAATCTAAAGATCTGACTTTTATGCCAATCCATTAGCGTATCGCTCGGCTCATTGAGCTCATTGACGCAGCCAAACTTGAGCATGTCCCCAACCGGTTCCGCAAAGGCTGCTAGTTGCGGTCACACCAAGAAGAACGTCCGATCAACACCAGTTAAACTTCTTTGGGCCTACTTAGTACTGCGGTGGGAGACCACGCTGGAATGGTAGGTGCTGCAATTTGAATTTCTTTCGGACGTGGGTCATTTTGTAACTGTGGGAACACAACTGGCATTCCTAACGGGCCTAGTGTAAGAAGACTACGACTCTGATGCCCGTTATAGTTGTTCGGACATAACTGTGCGCAGTAGTGTGGCATTGGCAGTGCGTATTGGTCCGACATGAAGCCGCGTCCGTCCAACCCCCAGGAGAATAACAAAATGTACCATGCAATTTCCATCTGCACCTGCCGATGGTAGATGCTGGTGGACACGGAGCGATATATCCTACGTTCGACGGCTGTGACTTGCCGTGGTGCACATGAGTTACGATTAATGCCATGCAAGGCATTTTGACTGTTCCATTGATAAGCTCGCTACTAATTGACTGGTGATGATTACCTGTAGCTAGAAAGCGCCTGACAATATGACGCAGGAAGTATAATAACTCATGTTTAAGTATTTCTAACAAATCAGGAGCCTACAAGCTACAAATTGAATTGTGGTTGGGCCCGTTTAGTCCTAAGGCCGACAACGCTAACAAAATGTCATGACGATTTACTTGGCCGTCAATGTCCTCACTGCCATGGAAGCTAACGAAATATGTGGCGCCAGCTGTCCTGCGACTATACTTGAAAGTTATTACCAAAGCTACTCCACTCGAGACATGTTCAAAGTCACCCGATGCGTTCGGTGATGACCTTGTCGTCTATTCACTTTTGTTCCTGTCCTTACACATGGCTCGAGATGCATCCTGTGTCGCCATGCCGTAACAACCTAGCGATACTATAAGACGTACAAAAGATCCCGGTTGTGCTTCGACTGGTTTTATAACTATCTTTTGGATTACCTATCAAATTTATATCGCTCGACCTTGTTGATACTGGGTTTCTGTAAAACGGCAGACCTATTCAGCCCCGTCTCAGATCCTTCCATGGAGCTGGGGCGCTATCGCATCCTCTCCTCAACCGCGGGCATACGTGTATCGCCGCTGCAGCTCGGTGCAATGTCCATCGGCACTGCCTAGTCCGAATTTATGGGTACCATGGACAAAGCAGCAGCTTTCAAGCTCCTCGATGCCTATTATGATGCCGGTGACAACTTTATCGTTCTAACAACTACCAAAACGAGGAATCGGAGACATGGATTGGCGAGTGGATGTCGCAGAGCAGTTATAGCCACGAAATTCACTACCTATTACAGGGCCTACAGTTTGGGAAAAGGGAAGACGCCGAACAGTTGCGGCAACCACAAGCGAAGTCTTCTCATGAGTGTTCGGGATTCACTGAAAAAGCTGCAGACGGATTGGATCGATATCCTCTACCTTCACTGGTGGGACCACAGTCCCACCGAATTATGCCACAACGACTTTGAAAGACATCGCCATCCTTACAAGCAAAAAATAAAATTAATATACTAGTTAAGTAAGCATAAAAGTATGGATTCCTGTATTGTTTTGTTTCCAAACCGAAAAGTGGTATAGTTTCTATGCTGACGAAAATCCGGGGTATGTTAGTCCCTTAGCAATACTTACAAGGGTACAAACCCTAACCCTCCAATAAAACATATAGGACTCCCTAATTTGGCATAGTTCCCCTTCAACGACACGCTCACTGGGAGCGGAAACACATCACATTTGTTCGCGTTTTAGCGATATGGACGATACGATATGCTCGAATCGGCAGATAATTGCATACTTTTTTTCAGGATGGATCATTTGGCCCAGGATGTGTCTTAAGATATATATTTTGCGATCAATCCATGAACGTCAACATTGTCATTGTGTCTCCCTTCATGGAGTACCTCTGAACACCAAGAAAGTCGTTTCCCGCACTAAATAGCTTTTCCACTGCCACTTCGGAAACTGAGATTGCTAAAAGTAATCCCTAGCCGCAGCCTACGGACCCAGCTTGGTATCATACGCCAAAATTTGGAAAGCCAGCTTGTGTCCCAGAACTCAGGGCTAGTTAAAAGTTAGAAAGTACGGATTATAGTATTAGTTACAGATTATATGGTGTGCCAAAAAATTCTCTTGTTCAGGGTATGAGACGCAGCAAAACGATAACGATATATATCGTAGCGTCAAATTTCTAAGACCCTATTGCCGATTTGCCTAAACCGTGCCGATATCGTATCGTATCGTAAACACAAAGCCGAGGAGAAGACTCTCGTGCAATGGATTTCCCGATATGCTCTGGGAGGCACTCTGTAACTCGTGCATTGGCTGTGGATATGGCAGAAGAGAGATTCATGTGTGACGGGTCCGACTCACCAAAAATGAATCCCCGACTCGAATATAAAACCAATGTCATGAAAGGTGTCCAACCGTTCCTGCTCGATTGTGCTGTTGTTGATCACGTTGTTGCTTTGATATGGAAGCTTCACGTAGATATCCTTAATAGGTAGACTGGATTATTGGACGCATTCGTCAACCTTCCCTGAGAAGTTTGATAAGTGCAACATTGCTGAAACTCGAGATGCACAGGTGGATGCCAGAATGAACTGATCCAGAGGGATTGTGCTGGATGAATCACAAACTACACTTTTGAACTGAGACTGATTACTGATGCATATAACTAAAGATCACGTCCACGATCCACGTCGAATGTTCTAGTGTGCACTGTAGAATTCGTAGACACTCGGATGGGTTTACAGAGCGACTGTAAGGGAGCGACTCTGTCAAAGCGTATTTGTTTATGTGGCTAGTGCCACTTCATTGACATGAGTGACTCCCTTAAACCGTATCTCAGAGTTGCTCCTACATATCGTAGCAGAGACTCTGCAATTGACCGACAGAGCCGCTCTGACAAACCTTCATAGTAAGCGCACAAATTTTTCCTATAGGGGAACCTATAGAAATATTCCATTTAAGAGGCTAGCAGTGACAAGGCCAGGTTTCATGTGCGGCTGAAAGCTCCCGCACAGACCCGCTGGCGGCACATTGTTGCATAAATTAAGTTATTATTAATTAAAGTTGCGATTGTTTAGCAAATGGAAGTTCCCCATAAGCACGTGTGGCTTCCTCCTTACGTCATCGAAGGCTACCGGTCAGACATTTTATAAATACCCTGGGTGTTCATGGATCAATCAATCATCCACATTTGACTGCTTACATCTTTTTACCTCATCGACACCTCGCTCTTGATAAATTATAATGTCGAATCAGAAACAGAAGGCGATTGTTAACCTGGCTCCGAACGTCGCCGCGCTCGTAACGGACCGCCCTATTCCTAAGCTTCGGGATGACTATATTCTTATCGAGACGAAAGCGGTGGCCTTGAACCCCACAGACTGGAAACACATCGACTTCCTCAGTTCCCCTGGAGCTCTCGTTGGTTGCGACTATGCGGGCGTTGTCAGGGAGGTTGGCAAAGGAGTGACCCGACCCTTCAAGAAGGGGGATCGAATCTGTGGATTTGTCCACGGATCTAATAGCGTGCAGCATGAGGACGGAACGTTCGCAGAGTATATTGTCGCCAAGGGTGACCTGCAGATGCACATACCCGATTCGCTAAGCTTTGAGGAGGCTACCACATTCGGTGTAGGCATCGCAACCGCCGGACAAGGGCTCTACCAGTCATTGGGCCTGCGGCTCCCTGACCAGCCCTCGAAAGAAAACATCCCAGTCCTCATCTATGGCGCTTCTTCAGCAATGGGATTGATGGGAGTTCAGTTCGCCAAGCTCTCTGGTTACGTGCCAATCGCGACTTGCTCACCACATAATTTCGAACTTGTGAAGCGCTTCGGGGCAGCGGCGGTTTTTGATTATAAGGATCCTGCATCCGTGGCAAAGATTCGCGAGTTCACGCATAATAACCTCAGGCTGGCCTGGGATCCTATTTCGTCGGAATCTAGTGCAAAGTTCTGTGCTGATGCTCTCAGTCCTTCAGGCGGAAAGTATTCAGCTTTAGGGGATGTTAAAGCCCCTCGGGACGACGTTGAGTCAGCTTTCACCTCCGCATACACAGTTATCGGAGAGCCACATTTTTTTGGTTCCATATCTGTTCCGGCTATTCCTGAGAATTATGAATTCGGAAAGAGATGGACAAGTCTTGTCCAACGCCTCCTGATAGCTGGCGAGGTAAAGGTCCTGCCCACAACGATCAAAAGGGATGGGTTGAAAGGCGTATTGGAAGGTTTGCAGCTGCTACGCGAGAACAAGGTCAGCGGAGAAAAATTGGTGTATCGTGTGGAGGACACTCCGCGAGACTAAGAATAATCGACTGTGCGACAAATATGACCGAAAGTGAAAAAATAATGACATATATTGTCCAGAACTCTGCTTTAGTGATTCTATTAGTTACAGGCAGCTTAGTAAATTATTATAATCTCAAATGCAGGAGTGATCTGGCAGTTCACCCGGACGCGAACCTGGTAAATAAGTTAGTTGACTGAGTCCTCCATCATGTTGCTTTCTGCATATCAAGTAAGGTAGTCTTTTTTTTTGCATGCTATTTTTCCAGCCTTGCGCATCGCATGATTTGGCGCAGTACAGTCACGAGTTTCAGTCCTCTGGCTCTATGTTTGTCGAGAGAGAGATTTGTACCAATCCACACGATGTTAGAAACAGGCGTATTTGGCAGTACATGCACTTGTCAATGTGGCGATAGGATATCAGCTGATATCTAGGTCCAGACAGATGCCACATTTTGCGTGCGATTTGGAGAGGAAATATCGCGTTCTTGCTTTCCTCCTTCAGTTAGTTTGTCAACCGCTGAGAATAGATGATTCTGAGATTCCGAAAAACACTTAATATTGTCGACTTTCAAGTAACGTTAGGCTATAAAATAGCGTCATTCACATTCCGTTCTAGAACTTGGAATTGGTTTGTGGTAACAGCAACATCGACTACAAAGGCTTCTACGATTTAGTGATAACCAGCAATTTCCCTTATTCCAATCATTAAACCAGTCACAGTTACTGAGAATACGCTGAAGAGCTCTATATGCTGCTACTTTGATAATTGAACTGTTTCCATAAATCTGTACGTAGACAGCTGCAGATTATGTCGATAGCCCTACTTAATTACACCAGAACCGCATAACTAATTCAAATTTCATTTTAATACCGCCACGCGCCCTAGTTGACTTAGTGACATTATTCCAAACTAGATAGATCGTAGAACAGTTACATTTTTCTTGCCTTGTCATCATGTCGAGACCATACCGCAGTGCAGCCGGATTGACAGTATCGCCACAACTCACTAGTCCTTTCTATTCCTTGCCACCGAAAAAATGGCGAAAAAATGCACCAATCGGTGACGGACCCATCGGTGGATACTGACTACCTTCAGGTTTAGGACACGTACACCTATGAATAATATTAATAACTATTCACCAGTAAAAAATTATATTGTCAATAGGACCATTCTTCTTTCGGCACGGGATCAAGAACTGACTGAATGTGCCGGCCACATCCGAACCAGGTCTTGCCAGCTAAAAGGTGATTAGTAAAATTATCCTCGTACCCTTCCATAAGCGATCTTACAGCAGGTAGCGCAGGTCGATTGATGACACATGTTGGCAACACAGTGTTTTAGCGCATTGAGTTCATTGAGTTCATTGGAAGTGAATGAGACAAGGTGCATTAGGTCTAGGGTTAATTCGTCAGCTTGCATGCCATCCCTGAAAAGAAGGGTAGAAGTGCCTTAGAGATTTAGATACAGATTGAAGTCTGACGAAACGCAATGCCGCCGTCTCTGTTATTTTTGGATAGGGAGCTCCTCAATCATGATATCAATTTCAGGGTTTCTAATCGTTTCCTAAACTGTACGCTTATTAGTCGATTTTCTCCGCGAAACCTTAATCCAACTTTTAAGGTTAAGTTGCCTGAAGAGGCATTATCTAAACCTTCTTTCTCCGATGCAGGCTGCTTACGTCTTTATATTGCTAGTGATTATGGGGTCACCGACAATCATTTTATCTCCGAAGATAGTTTGAGGTCTCCGAATATGTATTCGCCGACAGCGTACATATAAAGGCTGATGATGGGTCCGTATTTATTTGATCAGATTGTTATGTTAGTTTGTAACTAGGATTTTTAAGGACATCACTTCTTCTCTCGCGTTTATTTTTGCTTCCAGCGATCACTGCAACACCATGAATGCTCACGTGTTCGCTACACCTCTAACTAAACAACTGCGAAGAGTTGTAAGCATTTCGGCATTTACAGCCATTGGCAACTTGGGTGACCTCAAAACCGAACTCAAGGCTGGATTGGATGCCGGGTTGACAGTGAACCAAATCAAGGAAGTCCTGGTACACCTTTATGCGTATGTAGGTTTTCCACGAAGCTTGAATGGAATTATCACCTTTATGGGTGTCATGGCGGATCGGAAAGCCCAAGGCATTAGTGATGTCGAAGGAAAAGATGCAAGTCCGCTTGCTGACACGACCGATGATTATGAGCGAGGACGCAAAGTCCTGGCCGAACTTACGCAAATGCCTCAGAGCAAACCGGCACCGGGTTTTGGTGAATTTGCGCCGCGTATCGATACCTTTTTGAAAGTACACTTGTTTGCCCATGTATTCGACAGTGATGTATTGAATTATCAACAGCGCGAACTAGTCACTATATCTGCATTGACCGCAATGGATGGTGTACAACCACAATTGCAAGCTCATATAGGCTTGGGCTTGAATGTCGGGATTTCTGCACCACAGTTGATTGAAGCATTTGATATCATTGGAAAAGACGTGAACAAGACACAAGCGGATGCAGCAAAAGCGATTTTGTCGAAAATTACGGAAAAACAGAATTGAGAATGTGTTAGGTTGCTGACTTGACTTGGATGGATCCTTTATTCCAATTAAATGATATTTAAGGAAAGCGTATTTATTTAGTTCCAGTGGCATTTTCGATAAAAAAAAGTTAAGTTATTCGCTTTATAACTCCATATTGACCGGGAAGTCCATACAATATCAAAATAAGTTGGATTGAGTGTAGCACTGTCTCTACTCATATCCAATCGGGTTTGGAGATCTTACGAATTTTACGAAGTAGATGATGCCAGGAGACCGGTCGTGTGGCCCGTCAACTTCGGATCCGGTCCAATAAAATTATTCGGAAATCCCAAGTCAAGCGGTTTGATGCTCTCCAAGTACGCAATTTGTTGTGGCGTTAATTTGACCGTCAACGCTTGAATGTTATCATAAAGGTGTTTCACTTTCCTTCCACCCACAATATACGAAACACATTTGGAGCTTTGGCAAGGACGTAAGCAAGTGCTATAGCCGTAACAGATTCAATACCGTGTTCTGACGCGACTTTAGCAAGTGCTTCGCTCATCATCGCTTCCTTATCGGATTGACCTTCGGACATGAGGCTGCGAAGTCCTTCGCCTCTCCTTCTGCGCTCTTCGAGCGCCTTCTTAGTTTGGAATTAATTTCACGTTCAAATCGTGCAACATAACATTCCATCAACCTTGGTAGATGCTGAATGGAGATTTACCATGATCACGAGCATGAACATGAAATTGCGCATCGACAGCGTCGTTTCCTCGAATGGGTCCACATTTGGAGTTTTTCGTGTGACCAGATGTCGCCAGCGTGCAAGGGGGGCGGTGCTGATACAGCTGCAAGATGCTATCAACGACTGCGATGAAACGAAGTTCGGCTGTGGCGGCGAGACTTCTGTAAGATGCTGGTGAGCGGCCTAGTGTAGGGAGCACAACGCAGCCGCTCGTGCGAACATTTCGTATGAGGTTTATTGAATTCACGTGGCATTTCCTCACGATACGGATCACTTTTCTTCTCGTCTTATCTGACCGTCATCCGCATATTGCAGTTGGCAAATAAGGATTGAGGATGAACAAAATTGGGAATGCATGTACGGGAGATTTGTGATAAGCCTACATCCACGCCCTGCGGCGCAAGGCACTCCGTCAACGCTTAAGCTTTTCTCGCCTAACAGCCTTTAAAAGAAATGGTTTTCGGAAGCTCAGGGGATTTGTGAATGATACTGAAACATTCAATAATCAATAGCTTTTCATTCCTTGGCATGAGAAGCGAGAGTGACGCCCGCTAGAGTGGCATTACCCGAAACTATCAAGCAAATGAGTAGGCCTTGGCAACGCCTCGTCTAGAAATCCTGATCAAGGCGCACTAGAGGAATTTGCGGGTGCAACGGCGTCGTTGCGCCTTCACGAATTTTTGGATGTGGTCCGTGAACGTCACGATTAAGAGCCCGGGCCTACGCATGAACCAAATCAGTTCTTATCAACAACCCTAACGGCTCAAACGAAACGCACTAAAATTTCGCATTCGCACGCAAAGCTAACGATCAACGTCGCCTTATCGCATATCCTCTTGCGTTGTTAGACTGCATATCCGGCAATCGAAAGCAAAGATGAATGTCCCGGTACCTATATGCCAAGATAAGAATTATCTGCTACTTTTCCGCTATTGGTGCTTTCTTTTTAGCTTTCTTTGATTCTTGCCACATTTTAGCGGTCGTCATTGTTCCGTGGCAGTGCAAGCGCGGGCTTGGGGTCCTATCCATATACAATGATCCGATATAGGCGTCCAATTATAATGTAAACATTGCAGCTACCGTACTATGCTAACGCCACAGCTGAGCAAATTCATGGGTTTCCCGGAGGAGCCGGCTTTCATAGCCCAGCTATCTACACTGTATTGCAATGACTTAGAGATATCATGCACTAGTTGCTATTGTCGATGCCGGGTATCGCATTAACAGTCTACCATGTGACATCTTCAAAGATAGCAACACCGATATGCTGCACCTGCTCGCTCTACATAAACTGCACCTATCCAACGAGGCTATACACTTCAGTGTAAAATACACATTGTGGGTAAACAAACCGTAAGTTACCTTCCTGTACTGAGTGGCGGACGACGCTAATTGAGGGTAGATGGCGGACTACTTGGAAAAAAATATAAGTTCCACCGGTCTAGGAACTATCTCAATTCGAGAGTCGCTGTCGAATGATGGGAGTGGCTCCGAGAAGAAGGCAGCTGTTGTTTCGACAGTCCAAGTCCATGAACGGGAGGCCATTCTGGAACGTATCCAAGGCTCGGATGATATGTCTGACATCCTTGCCGAGGATGCCGACTTTATTATTGAGAAAATGGGCGTAATGGACGCGGTTGAAGCACTTGAGGTGCTAACGGATGCCTTAAATTATTATAACGATGATATTAATTTTCCGGTCAAGACGTTGCACCGAATCGAGGCTTTATTGAAAGGTGCGGAGTACTACGGTCAAGGCGAGATGATGTATGACCTTGACATTCGCCTTGAAGCCTGTTTGATAAAGTATCATTCGCCATATCCTGAGGTGCGCTCGGTCTGCAGTCCCGTTGACGATCCTACCATGCCCGCGGAGACGTTTCGTGTCTACCTAATCGGCCTCCTCTGGGTCTCCGTCGGCGCGTTCATTAACCAGATTATGAATTTTCGACAGCCGTCGATATCCTTGAGTGCAAATGTCATTCAGATTCTAGTGTTTCCATGTGGAGAAATTTTAGCTCGCGTTCTTCCTGCCTGGAGGGTGCCTTTAGGTCCACTGAGTTTTGACCTTAATCCCGGACCGTGGACATTCAAAGAACAGATGTTGGCAACAATCATTGCCAATGTCGGCGCTCAACCTGCAAATTTTAATTATTACAGTCCGACAATAATTCTTCCAATGTTCTACGGTCAGACTTGGATCAACTACGGGTTTATAGTCTTGATGGGTTTCTGCTGTCAGTTTTTTGCCCTTGGGCTTGCAGGTGTCCTGCGGCGATGGGTAATATATCCTACTAAGGTATGGACTAGGCAATTTTGCAAATGAAACGAGCTCACATTATAACCAAGTCTGTCTGGCCCACGATCCTTCCGACACTACAGCTTAATCGAACATTGCTGATGCCAGACACCAAAAAGAGCATTAACGGTTGGAGAATTAGCAAGTACAAGTTCTTCTGGATTATAATGTGGGGTACTCTCGTCTACTTTTTTATTCCGGACTATCTCTTTACGGCTCTAAGTTCTTTTAACTGGATGACTTGGATTGCTCCGCAAAATAAGCACCTGGCATTCATTACAGGGTCCTACATCGGGCTAGGGATTAATCCAATTTCATCTTTTGACTGGTCTGTCATAAGTAGTTCGGCGCCTCTTGTAGTACCATTTTATACAGTCGCGAACCGTTACATTGGAACATTTGTCGCAGCAATTACCTTGTTGTTGATGTATTACACCAACTACATGTATTCTGCGTACATGCCACCGAATACGAGTAACGTCTACGACAGATTTGGAGAAGCATATAATGTTTCCAGAGTTATTGTTGATGGCAAATTCAACGAGACACTTTACAAGGCATATTCACCACCTTATATTTCAGCTGGTCAGTTGATGTATCAAAGTGCTTCTTATGCGGTCTATACTTTTGGTTTTGCATACGTCTTTTTGAGCGAATGGAAAACGGTCAAAGAGGCGACCGTTGGGTTTTACAGGAGTCTAAAAGATCGAAAATTATCCACTTTTGAGAGCTATAAGGACCCGCTTTCGGTCATGATGCGTCAATATAAAGAAGTTCCTGATTGGTGGTTTCTTATAATCCTGGCGATGTCCGTCATTATTGGTTGTCTTGCGATTAAATTCTATCCGACTCAGACGCCAGTGTGGGTAATAGTCGTGGCTACCTTGGTCGCAGTTGCTCTGATTATTCCTTTTATGGTTTTATACGGATCCACTGGTTTCTTTATGTCAATGAACAATCTCAGCACTATTCTAGGTGGTTATATGGTTCCCGGAAATGGCGTTGCTCCAATTTTTACTCGTATCCTGGGTTACTCATTGGACCAGCAAGGAGAAACATTTGTCGGCGATCAGAAGCTAGCACACTATGCCAAATTGCCACCGCGAGCAGTTTTCCGTGCTCAAGTGATTGCCTCCATCGTTCAGATTTTCATCTCGATAAATTGCCAATTTGGTTGTTTGACCGGACCTCTGCCAGTGTGCGTCTTACACCTAAGGTTATTTGCCTTTCAACCTTAATGCGCGGGCCACAGTCTAATGAGCATTGATCCTTATCGCTCTCTCCATTCTAGCCGATGGCAATCGGGCGCCACAGTCAATTATCTTAGTTCACTACCTCAGACGTGATAACGTTCCTAAGCTCGGCATGGAGTTGCTACCTATATGTGTGCTGTCAGGGTCCCTGAATCGCTTTTATGTCGGTGCGAGGGATCCACGTATATCTTTGAGGCTCCCGAGCTCGTCCCGACATCCATACTTTATCCTCACTGCACCGATTGAAGATACATTTCATTGTCTCCTGTTTCCCGTGTTGGCAATTAACGCTTCACTACGGCTAGTAAAAGGTACATGTCATTCATCAATATCCTCGGCCCAGGAATAATTAATTATTCGAAGTATTTTATGGTGTCTAGATATTTAACGGGTCTTAGATGTCGCAATACGAGAAGACGGCTGGCGTTGTCGAGGCCGTGGTCGGGTCAGCAAGCGGCGACAGCGACTTCAGCAGCGAGAAAAAAGATGCGTTTGTGACAGCAGAAGTAGTTACTGAAGAGATTCCTCAGCGGACTGTTTTCTAATACATCTGCGGTAAAGCGTTAACACTCATCGGGGTCGTGGGCACAATATTCATTATTCTAAATCTAGCTAAATAGCAGTCACAGTCCTATCATTTGTTCAGTTATTCCGTCCTCCCACCACATTTTCATTCGCCCTGCTGCAGACGACCTCGAAAGATCCGAAGGCAATTTATATTAGAGCCGCATTGATAGCGAGTCCGAAGAGCAATTTATGTTATTGACAGCGAGTCCGAAGAGCAATTTATGTTAGAATTGCATTGATAGCCGATAGATTCAAAGAGATATGTTGGAATCACATTGTAGCCAGTCTTAAAATGACCTGAAGATTTCTGTTAGCACGACCATAAGGGGAGCGAACTCTCGGGTGGTTTCGCAAGAGGGCTAATCTCCGCCTTAACCTCGAAGTAGCGCAAGAGACACAAACCTGGATTCTTCTTCCTGTTGTAAGTGAACAACTTCTAAAAGCAAGGCTTTTCACGTGCACATGGGGACCATATCTGCCTGGTTGCGGCAAGGCCTTAGGCTGCCATCGGGATTAGTGAATATGCAATAGACTGCCAGCGATCCGTGCCCTGGGCACAACGGTCTTGCACCATTGACACATGGTTTGTGCGACGCGTTTTCCGTGACGGTTGCGAACCTTCCGTGATGAAGGCCGTTCACGCAGAACGCTACCTGTCCGTCATCTCTTTTAGTTCCTCGGTTGCACACGTGGGAGAACGGTGTATGCTTCGGATTTAAGTCATTGTCCGAGAGGTACTTCCAGTGAATGGCAGACGGCTCCTTAAGGAAAGCAAGCAGTCGAACTATGGCGACACTTTTATATATTACCCGCTTGCCCTTTGATTGCCTACCGATCTGAATGAATTTGGTGCGCGACATCCAACATGATTGCAGTTGAAAGGCTGACCCCATTTCCTTAAGAACACCGAGGGCGACGCCCCTGCATGCATTCGCCCAACTTTGCTCCTGAATCCGACTAGAGTATAATGGCAGTCGAACCAATCCTTGTGCCGGCTCTCCGAATATTTCATGGTTCGGCGTACTGGTTTGCAGTTCGGTAAAAAGCCTGAGGAGGTGTTGTTCCAGATCTAACTGAGCACTAGTGTTAATCACTAGTGTTGGGAACTGCCCCGTGTTGGCAATCGGGTAGCAGGGCTTGGCACAGGTGCACATTGGGACCATATCTGCCTGGTTCCGGCAAGGCCTTAGGCTGCCATCGGGATTGGTGAATATGCAATAGACTGCCGGTGATCCGTGCCCTGGGCACAGCGGTCTTGCACCATTGACGCACATTCGGTGTGACTTGTTTTCCGCGATGGTTGCGAACCTTCCGTGATGAAGGCCGTTCACGCAGAACGCTACCTGTCCGTCATCTCGTCTCTCTCCTCGGTTGCATGCGTGGGAGAACTGTGTAAGCAATGCACTTGAGTCATTGTCCGAGAGGTACTCCCAGTGACTGGCAGACGGCTCCTTAAGGAAAGCAAGCAATCGAACTAAATTGATATTTCTATACATCACCCGTCGGCCCGTACTTAGGCTAGTGATTTGAATACTTCTGTTTTTCGACATCCAACATGATTGCAGTTGAAAGGCTGACCCCATTTCCTTAAGAACACTGAGGGCGATGCTCCTGCATACCTTCGCCCAACTGTTGCCGTTAGTCCCGGAGGAGTCTAAAGGCAGTCGAACTAGACCCTGCGCCGCTTCTCCAAATATTGGGTGGTTAGGGTTAGTGATGTGCAGATCGATAAAAAGCTGGAAGAGGCGTTGTTCCAGATCTAGCCTGACAGAGTGAGGCATACTAGGGCTAATCAAGGCTAACGGCTGTGTGGACGGAACAATGGACTGTGAGAATGTATGGATGGTGCGGGACCCGTCTCCGCCGTGATATATCGCGTTGATACAGTAGACTGTATGTCCATTGTTTTGTTGTACTCTGCACGAGCGCCTGAATTTTACAGTAGAGCCATTTATCGAGAGGCTTGCCCAGTTATGGGGAGTCGGATCTGCGAGAAAATAAAGCAGCCTAAAAATCTCCACTAAACGCTGTTGTCTATTGCCATAGAAGATGCCAAAGTTTCGTGTTCTTGACAACCAGCAGTCATTGGGTCCAAAGCTTGACCCCATCTCGTTCGACACCTTTAAGGCAATGCTTCTGCATATACTTGCCCAACTCTGGCCGGTAGGTTGAGAGTTGTATAGCGGTAATCGTATCAGACCTTCTGTACGCTCTCCGAAAATATCATGGTTCGGCTGACTAGTGTGGAGGTGGACGAAACGCTGTAAAAGTTCGCGTTCTAGTTCAAATCGCGGAGGATGAACAGTAGTAGGGCTAATGTCGTCGTAGGATTTATCAGACATGATGTACCTAGAATGAATTAGTCTGAGTCGGCTGTGTTGTCGGACAGAGCAAGGACCGACTGATTGAGAGGTTTGTTTCGTTCTTCCGACAACGCATGTGCTTGATGTCTATAGAAATATCGCTGGGGCGCGTGTCTGCACTATAGTTCGCGAGATGTATGGGAGAATGTGTAGATTGTTAGACGGAATTAACAGCGACGGATACAAGGTAGGCATTATTATATCAGCTGTGAGGCAGAGACAGTAGAGTGTTTGGCTGGTGCGAGGTTGAATGAACCCTAAAAATCACTTCTGGCGCATTGCAATACTTGGTATACGGATTGCCTGACTTCTGCAGTATGACTAATCCTGCCAGGTTTACCTGCCCTTTTGCTCACGAACTATATGCGGACACCTTGTTGATGGGAGTCGTTGGCCCAACTAGGACTTTAGACTTCTTATATCCGACGATGAAGTATGCTTTCCTAATTGGCGGCGTCGTCGCGTTTCCTTGCTTTGCTATAAGAAAATACTTCCCGAATCAGTTGCGATACTTTCACCCGGTTCTGTTTTTGGGCGGCTTCCAACGTTGGGGGGCACAGTACAATCTTGCGTATTATACACCGGGATTTTATGTGTCGTCATTCTTCATGTATTACGTGCGTCGCAGGTACTTGGCGTGGTGGGCCAAGTATAACTATATCCTCTCGTGTGCTTTGACAGCAGGAGTAGCGTTTAGTGGTATCCTCATTTTCGTGGCATTACAGTATCACCCTAAAAAGCTTGTGTGGTGGGGAAATACCGTGTCCCGAGCTGGAATCGACGGCGCCGGGGTTGCTACGTTGAAATCAATTCCCAAGGGTGGATATTTTGGCTTGCCTGAAGGCACCTGGGAGTAGCTTACTGTGATTGAATTTGATTGTTTTAGAAAATAAGTGTTGTAGACCATTGTATTCCTATCATAACAGCAGCCCGAGCCGGTTGCAAAAGAACGATGTCAGGCAGTACGAATTTTGTGGTAATAACCTAAGTTATTGGCAGTAGATTGATTTGGTAGATTAATACCATTTCTTACGAATTTGTGACATGGAGGCAGCATATAACTCATCCTGATTTCTTGGGGGTAGCCCTACCTCGAAAGGTTTGTAATACCTGAGGATGTTGCATCTATTAGTTTAAGCAGCGGCGGAAACATGCGGAGTCAACGCTTTTTGAAAAATTCGTCTCGTGCTATCAAGCACACTTATCTTACGTCCTCGTTTTGCAGTTGGCGTCTCCCTTGTTTGTTTGCATTTCACCCTTTGCGCTGTCTCATCTGTGGGATGGTTCTACCCACGAACGCAATGAGATCCCGTGGTGATTAGCTCGTACACTTTCCCAACGTCAGATGACTTCGTTGTGCCATGCTGGACAGCGATTTCATCCACCTAGACTCGGAAGGTACCCGGGCTAGATTCGTTGAAGCGATGATTAGTTCTTTTTCGTCACGCCACCATTCATTACCCGGCAGAGCGCTCCGGTTTCTTATTTCCTCCTTCCCCCTCTTCCTTTCTCTTACTATACTTTATAGATGGTTATCTAGTCATCGACACATATAACCCCAAAACGTTACCGTAGGTTCTATTCATAGCATTGAATTGCGTTGCATAGTTGTGTTTTTTTTTAACGTGGCATCATAGTCTCAGTAGTTGGTTCAACGCTAATCCTGAACACCATGTACTTTGTCGAGGCGGCAGGATTGACCAGGGTGTCAAGCAGTATCACAATATTATTAGTGGTTCTCGCGACAGTTAGTGCTACTATTATGACAGACTTGGGTGCACTGTCGGTGGCTACTCAAAATAATAGCCTATTATACCGTGACACTGAGGCAGGCGATATGACTGTGACATATAGGCAGTTAGCAACCAACTTTGAGAAGGCAATGGCAAAGTATGGGAAGGTTACAAATGCAACGATTAGTGGAAGTTACATTCCATATATAATAGATGTGTCTAATAGTTCGGCAATGTTGACGATCAACAATGAATACCTTAGTCAGGTAATGCATGCAGTCAATAATGGACAGCAAGATAGACGCAGATGGAATTATTGCATAGGTAGAGCTAGGTCATACATAGTGAATACAGTGAGCAATCATTTTGGATCCAGTGACGTGATTCATACGATTACGGATGGTACAGCAATTACCAGCTTCATTTTTGAGGTTATAGACAGGTACTCATGGAGAACTTCAGAGACTGTATCGAAACCGTGTAATACGGATTGCTTCACGATAGAAGAAAATGGCTATTCTTACAATTTTTGCTTCTATGTTTTCACAAAGTACGGCGAAAGCTGCTCATTTTACAACACTGAGGACCTTATCGATGCGACTATAGCAGCAATACAAGACAAGAAGATATCATATAGAGGGTCTCTTAAAGTAGGAGCGTGTGCTACAATATATAATTCAGGTTCTTCAGTAATTTATGTGAAGTGGAAATTGCTCGGCAGTGAGACGTATTTTGAGCATATATGGTGTGAAGGTGTTGAAGGTTGGGGAGTTCCTAGTCCCAATGCTGGAAACACAGGTACGAACTGTTAATGGTGGCAGGAAGAGATAGAGCCGACTCTACTGTGGGGGTGCCCAACTTTGCATGGCCAGGCTGGAAAGATAGAGAGATTGGTATGATAGATAGAGAAGCTGGGTTCAGAACGCTGAACACTCATGGATTTCTTAAATTAACATTTTTTTTATGTGGAGAGCTTCAACTATGCCTTGGGACTGAGATGGGCTCCCCTTAGTGTGGCAGTAATTTCTTTGTTTACCACTTCACCTTCCACGCCGAGCATACCGAACTTTTTTGTGCGGAAAAAAATCATCACGGCCTTTGGAGTCGCCACGCTCCGAGTTCGAACTGTACGTGAAAATATACGGCACAGTCTACGATCCTTTCAAGAATACGAGAAATGCTGTACGCGCCTACAAGTGTGCGATTCAACAATAAGTACAGTACAAAATCCCGTCGTGTCCGTCAGATTAAGATTCCTGCCATAACATTGCCCTAGCGAACCGAACGAGCTTCATAAGCCGCTCTAGCAGCCTCCGCGATTAATTCCGCGGAAGATTTCATCGATGAGAGTTCGGAGACAAGATCTTCTATGCTTCTTTTGCCCATTATAACAGCCCAACAAGATAGGACTAATGGTCGGAAGCGGATTGCGTCTGTCAATCTCTCCAATTCCTCGCGTTCCAGTTCTCCATACTCACAATATCCAGTCATGGCTACCGCCGCAAGCTTAGATGATCGTCTTCCGGCTGCCCATAATAAGAAACCCAATGCACATAACCTCGAGCCTATACCGGTGCCAGTCCAGTCAACCATTATCAACTTGCCTTCTGACATGATACTATTTGCAGGAACAAAATCGGGGTGAACCAGTGATACAGGTAAATCCGCCAAATCCGCAAGTTTACTCAATTCAGACTTGACAATATCCAGTAACTTAATCTTTTCTGGATCGATGGCATCTTGTCCATCTCGTATGACAGTCGCAAGAACTCTGCCCGCTTCACGTACTTCAGCACCCACGTTCCCATCACCGCACATATGGTGCCACCCTCCTCCAGGCCAATCTATGCCTGCATCATTCGTCGAGAGGGTAGTTAGTCGTCCCAATTGTCTTCCTAGCCTGTAGAACGTTTCTTTCGTACCTAACGGCCTCTCGCCATGGATAAACTGGGTCGCGAGAATTGCATGTCCTTGGTATAAGGAAACTGCGGTAGGTTTAACAGCTACTTCTGCCGTAAATTGGTTACTTTCGAGAAACGATAGAACCTGGGCATCATGGGAAGCACTAATGAGCGATCGTGCTGTCGGAAATACACCCAACTCAACGGTGACTCTAATTGGCTTTCTGGCTTTGCGTGGACAACTTTGTAGACATTTACGTCAAGTTGCTCGATTTTCTGGATAATTACTGAATAGAATTGTTCAACGTGTGCTGCAACTTCTAATTCCGAGACTAGGTCCTGGTCCATTTCTGTGGACTTTCCGCATGATTGTTAACCCACTTGAAAATGGGCAGTAACAAATAAAATCATTGTGTGGGAGGCCATTGTTTAAGCCACACAGGGATAAATTTTCATGTGGCGCACCGTCGACGAACGATAAGGGTGCATCCATTCACCGACAAATGTTAACTGTGCTCCGAAGACGAGGCAAGTTATCTGTTGTCGGATGGAAAGGTTGAGAGTGTACGGCTTCGATAGAATGGAATAATTAAAAGTTGCGGAATGTTTTTACGACCCAGGATTGGAACCAATTTCGTCAATTACGAGATATACTCGGCAAATTTGACGAGCTTACGCGTTTGGTTTCCCACGCTAGGCCTCAGCTCAGCCTCTCTATTGCATTATACTACGAGTTAGAGGAGCTTTTTCAGGACGCCCGTAGGAAAGAAGGACTGTTCAGGGACAGGGACACACTGTTGGTGAGCGCTGTTCGAGCTGGACTAGGGAAGTACGAAAAGTACTTTGCTTTCGTGGACGGGGTCAATACTTATTACATTGCAATGATTTTGGATCCTCGATTCAAGTGTGAGCTCTTGAAGCAGGAGCTCGAGGACGAAGAGGCGGCGTCTTCTCTTATTTCCCAATTGAGAGCCTTCCTGCATCGTGTGTATCCCCCTGAGGAAAAGCCGCAGACACAACTACGTTTGCCGCAGTCGCAGCTGGAGACGAATCCCTCAACAGAAGTAAGGCTTTTGCAAAAGCTCCAGGGCCAGTCAACGCACATTTCCGACATTGATCGGTATTTTGATGACGGTATCATTAGCCTCGCAAATACTAATGCTAACGAGAACTGGCTCTTTGAGTGGTGGAATGCCCATAACGGCGAGTACCCGCAAATGGCAAGAGCTGCTCGAGATTTCTTACCGCTGCCTGCATCTGAAGTTGCTTGTGAGCGACTCTTCAGCAGTGGCAGGGATTTGTTAGGACTGCGGAGGCACCGAATGAATGGGGAAACTATGAGGCTCCTAACGTTGTTAAAGAACTCTTATGATAGTTCGGATGGCAGTATTGAAGTGTGAACCCCAGTCGACGCAAGTCTTTGGGATTCATTGTTTATTGGCTGTTGCAATTGTTTTTTCTTTTTTTTTGCCGTCGTCGCTTCGATGGGTGAGGTCCTTCTTTTTTAGTTCTTGAATTGTTCATGCATTCGGTTTCCATTCGTTATTCCTTGCTAAGTTGTTTTGGATTTATCATATGAAAATATTCTAAAACAAAGACCTAGAGACTGAAGTAGTCTACGGTATCGTACGATCAGGCTTGCGACTGAGTAAAAGTTATAATCACGTGATTTATCCGTGGATACTACGGATACGGATACGGATAAAGCCAATATGTCTGGATACGGCTACGGATACGGATATGAATATTTTACCTGGATACGGATACGGATATGGAAAAGGAAAAATTGGCCTGGATATTATCCGTGCCGGTCCCTAAATTGTTCACTCGTATTCGACTGACGAATCCGCGTATGCAAATTAGTATATAAATTATTCGCCTAATCAAGTACCTTCATGTTTGACAATTAAATGGCCCGAGATATTAATGTTGTTTATTTTTTTTTGAAATTATATCCAATATGTATGAGACTATCTCGCACTTTCCGCCGACTAATTTTGCCGACTACTTGATTTTCCACAGGTAAGATACACGTGCGCATTTTCTCGACGCTACCGTGTGGACATGGATGGTAGGTGACTCCGTCGCGAACAATGGCCGTCTTTCCTATACAAGTCTTCCGTTTTTGGTTGTTTGATTTCGACTCGACGATTATATGTTCAGGATTTATGCATGCGATATTATGGCACAGCTGTGAGATTGCAAAGTAACTCGCACGACCCAGAGCTTTTTTCAATTCGTCATGTCGATTCGTTGCAATAAGGGCAACCTGGTTCAAACGAGGACGGACGGGAAGTTTCTTTAGAATGACCTTAGGCGACATAATCCCGTCTGGTTTTAGCTTGGACAGCCAGCATCCCAGCTCTGTTGTATCGCCTCGATATCGCTCAAGGAGCTCCTGCGCCTTTGTAATCGTGATGATGTCGTACTTGCCAGCGGTAACATCAAGTGTCGGTGTGTCATCTGGATCGAATATATGGATGCTGGCGCTGATTGCTGCTCGCCACCGTTCGCGTTCGGCGCGTCCGCTTCCAGATGGTGCAGCGGTAGGATGCACTTCCGCAATTTCTCAACCCTGCCGTGTGGACAGGGATGGTAGCTGAACCCAGTGTGTTCTAATTTTTTTTGGCCATTGCAAATTTTTCGTCTCTGGTTGTTAGAGCTCGACTCCACGATCAAGTGTTCAGGGTTGAAGCACTTGCGATTGTGGCAGAGATGCGAGATATCATAATTTGATTGGCCAAGGGTTGCCTCCAGTTCATGCCGTCGATTATCGGCAACGAGAGCGACTTGGTGGACTCTGGCGTTCTGCTTTTCCCCGCCTGCGTATACTTCAACCCTAACGTAGCCTCGACTATCTGGCTGCGAATTCCCCTCCCAACATCCTAGGTCTGTGGTTCTAATGTGGCGTGAGGTAATGATCTGGTTTCAGTTCTCCTGCGTAAGTTGGTTAAGTATACGAGAGGCACGAGTAGTGGCCATTTTGTCTAGAGTACAAGATAAAATCCGAGTGCTAGAGTAAAACAGCGAGCAGATTAGGCTTAATAAGAGAGACTCGCCAGGCTAAAAAGCTCTGGGAAGTACTTTTGGGCTGGGGAAGCCTGTTTTGTGCCTGGTGCATGTGGTTACACAAACAAAACGCAGTGCACGCGTGTCTGTGGTCCAACCCAATCGTACATATCTAAGGTCCAGCAGAAGATGAATACACCTACGTTCCTTTAAACTCTCCTATACCATGCCTAACTACGTCTACATCTAACACATGTCGGCACCATACGATCTTTCTTATCTCAGTGGCGGGTTTTACTTGTCTATGCATGGTTTGGGTTCAGTTTGCGCTCTTACCGACGCGTCCCGTCGCACCGATTCCGCAACCCGTCAACAAAGCGGCCCTCTCCTCGCTAATACACCAACAATTCCCGAAGCACTAAGAAGTAGTTGTCCTTGTATTGGTCCACAGGGACCCAGCTGAACAGTGCGCCATTTTTGAATCTCCAGAGGTGTTTGACGACAGCGAGTTGGCTGACACAAAGCTGAAACTGACAAGAACACGCCCGAATGCGGCTCAACGGGTGGAACACGTGAAGCGGCTGCTAAGGCAGCAGACAGTGCGCACGGACGCGTGTTCCACCTGACCTGAGCTTAGCTTAGGCAGTGCAAAATACGATGGCTGGAGTATTGTTGGTCGAACAATTCTCACTATCCCATAGGGAAATCTCCTTGCATAGTTATAGGTTGAGCAACACACAGCTGATATAGAATTCTGAAGACAGCGTCTTTTCTGTACTCTAGTGAGTGGCTGACACCAAGTAGTGGTGTGGTGACTACTGTCGACTAAAAGGCGCGTGCTTGCTCCAATTCATTGTCAACACAATCACGTTCGGACGGAGATTAGCGCTGAAGGCAGACCTCGGCTATTTCATGCAGTTAACGGGCGGATGACTGTGCTGTCAAGACTCTGGGGTTACACAGATCAGATGCTCCTCACGCTCTCGCCCACCAGAACACGTCAACAAACCCAACGCGTCTCTCTCTCACTCACCCACACTTCGCGGACCACTAAATGTCCACATCCCATAATCGCCCAGCCGATATTGGAGTTTGGCGCGTCATTGGGGATCAGGGATCCGACAATGCAACATGCCTCTCTGCGCCAATTCGGTGTAACATCGACTGCGCTCGGACGTGGATTTGCGCCGTAGACTTCAAATTAATTAGGCAATCACGTTCGCATTCACATGCTGACAGCGCTTACTTTGCAAGGCTCTGGAGTCCCGCTGAGTGAATTTCGGGGACTAGCCCGTCGCCCACTCGCGCATTCCGTGCCTCTCATCTGGTTATAAATATCGCCCATCTTTCCCCCCTGCTCCTGCCGCAGCGACACAGTCTGCAGAGAACAAGAGGGGAGCCCGTGACAGGCTGAGATCCTCTTACATCACAAGCGAGTATCAGAATTCCTATAACCTGGTCATTTGGCTAACATTAATATAGGCATACAGGGCATCTGAGGGTCTGAGGGGAGCCGTCAGGCTCAGGAACTGTGCAGGGTTTTACCTCCGGGAATTTTCTTTTTTCCCATTTTCTTTTTTCCCACTGGGTTTTTGTATTTCCCGGAGGGGTTTCCCTGCACCTTTGTCCAAATGGAGGTTCCATTTTTATTGATGTACATAGACGTGGATTGTACATTTATAAGTGGGTGGTTACTTGTAGCTGCCCGCTGAGGCTTGCCTCCTTGCCTTCTGGTCTGGCCAGAATGTGCATGCAAGACGCCATCGGAACTCGGTATTTTGTACGCAAGCTCAAAATATTCCGGGGTGGGCGGCTGATGTGCAGTCTAACAACGCAAGAGACTACTTTATTGCCATAACATGAAATGAAAGTTATAACATTAGAATTTACAAAATTAGAGATTGAAAATATTGTTTTAAAATCTAAAGTACCAAAACACCAAATTGTTGCAAAAAATCGCACCGACTAAATCAATTTGGTATGAGAGAAACGAACGAATTGAACTTAAGGTTGATGGGAGCTAGTTCGTCGCGTTCGATCGCAGCTGGTCACGGCGATCCATGACTGGTTTCGGATCCATCCAGAATCTGACTTCGACTGCCACGAATTTTCCAGGATCGGATGGAGAAGGCTCCAATTCAATGACACTAAATTCTGGAACTTCGACGGGGACCTGTTCAGGATCGTGCTTAAATATTGTGATACTGAGAGATTCGTAGAGAACAGTACGGTTATTCCTAACGCTGCCGTCAATTTCCACAGAGGCCGAAGCAATATCCCAAGCCTTCTTGACGCGGTGCCCAAACGAGCTCAACCTGCTACTGCGACCGCGGAACATTGATTCAAGGACGTCTCTACCGACAACGCCGCCGCCACTGATGAAGCGGACGTCTGGAGACAAAAATTTTGCAATTGGTGGACTCTCATCCAGGCTATCCACAGCTGGCAGGAATTCCTTCAAAAACAGTAGTCCCGGACTGGCATTGTCAGGAATGGAGTGGTAGTCTCCCACATGCTCGGACGTCTGGCTTGACATTAGTCCTTTGCGATCTTAGCGGTGAAGCGTTAAGAATAGGAAGTTCGACTTTGTGAAGTGAGGTTTAGGCGCTACCCACACCCTGAAGCGGCGTCGCCCACATATTTTCTTGAGGGCCAATTATACGTCAGCTCACTGACTTGGCGTTTATATTCGACAAGATCGACCATTACCGCCGGCCCTCATATAATCAGTTTCATCTGTTGACCTGTATAGGATTCAGGTGCCATTAGTCGCAACGACTTGCCTGCCTCATATGAAACCTCCATGGTGCAAGTAAGATCTACGAGTCGCTCTGCAAACTCATGCAATGAGCGAGAAATTTATGTTTTGAGAAGAAGAATAATAATAATGACAAATCTGTGCACTCAGGCTGTATATGTCCTAGCCGAGTTGATACCCCACCAATTCTAACGCCGACAAGTATATACAAGCTCTCTGGCTAAATCACTCTAAGTCGCGGACAAGATGAACGACGCCTCACGTTATCTTTTGCATCACATCACTTGAACGTAATCTTGACTGCCTGCAGCTGATTCGGATACTTGGTGTACGTGCAAACCAACGTCTTCCCAGTCGAGTCGTAGTTTGGATGGGGCGCGGCAGAATAGACCTGCCCGGATGGAACCTTGTAAAGGGCCACGGGTTCGGACCAGGGACCGGTTGGAGAGCTGGCGGATTTGGCTAGGATCTGGTTATCCATGAAGTTATTCGAGTGGACGAAGATGAGGCAGTTATAGTAAGGGTTCCAGAAGACCTGGCCGGCCTGGATCTGCCAAAAGACAGACTCCTTCCCAGATACATTATACAAACGGTCCTTTTGCCAGTCCGAGCCGTTCCAGTATTCGTACGCAGCGAGGTTTGTGGCGGAAGACGCCAAGACACGGCAGACATATATGAACTCCGCAGACGCGTTGCCGTGGCCGTACGCGTAGATGTAGTCGCCGAACTTGAGCGCACAAATGTCGCCGTAGTGGGGTTCGGTCTTGCCGTCCCACCAATACTCTGCCAGACGAGTGCAGGTCGGTAAGTTGCCATGCATTGTGACGGTCGCGACGCCGGCTCCGACGAGATTGTTGACTCCTCCAGGTCTGTGGTTCTTCAGGAAGAACACAACACCCTGCCCTGGGCTCGTCTCGACGACATTTGTGATGCCCATCGCATCCACACTCATATCCTCCTTCCAGGCCGGATTGAGCGGACAAAACTGCCGGGGCCAGCCGTGTTGATCCAGCAGCACATCCATGACTCGAAGCGGATCAGAAGTGGCATGTGCCACGCTGTCGGACGTCATGCCGCGAAAAGCGTCGCTGTATTCCGGATCACGGAACATGGTATCACCGTACGACAGCAGGGTGTAGCCGCCAATCTGACCATTGAATCCGTTGTCGCGAATACAGTGGGTCGTTGTGCTATAAATGTCACCCAGGAGCGTTGCCGAGTCCACGGCAATCGGTAGTTTTCCCTTAGCATGTCCCATGTTTGCTGGTTGTTGCTATGTGATGATATTCCAAGTGCATATATTATATATATATATAGATATTTGCAAGGGCCACTTATTCGGTCATGCGTACGTCACCATGCTGCAACATTGTGTCAGCGGTAAGGGTATCAAACCCGCTCACTCTGCGAGAGGTCCAAAGATCCGTGCGCAACTTTGTTTGCCCGTAGCTATGGGTTTAGGGTTGTCGGAGGCACCAAACGAGTATCGTGGCGCAAAAAACTTATGCACCGCACATCTGAGCAAATGCCGGAATTTCTCGAGCCAGGACCTCGTGAGAATAAATCCACCTCAGAGGGCGGATAGCCGATCATACAACATGTCGCGAAATATCCAAAGTCAATCATTCGCAGCAGTTACTGGACGCGGGACCGATTGCGGTGCCTTGCCTATGCAGCTGTTCCCTAGGTACAGGCAATTAGCTTCTGGCCTGTGCGGTTGTGTGGCGGCGCGATAATCTTGACGCAAAGGAGCCTAAGATGAGATCAGGAGTGGGTGCTTCACCCAAATTACGCCCCGTCCACCCTATCAGCCAACTGGAAGCGTGTTTGCACAGCATAAATTAGATCACAGCATCTATAACCCACACAAAGAGCACGGGCTGCAATTGGATTATGAGCATGGTGCTTGACTACTTGATCTCTGTGTTATTTTCTAGTCCCTCAATTCCGGGGCAAAAAGGCCTTTGCGGTGTTCGGATCAAGCTACATGGGCCGATGCGCCGTCGGATTTGTCTTGGCTATGTCTACGGTTACAACTAGTCTTGGCAGTGCTTAGCAATAGATACCATTTGAATGCTTATCGACTTCACTGAAGCTACTGATGTCAACAAAAACTATACCAAGTGAAGATATCGCACGCCTGTCCTGTTATGTTCTGTTCCCGTTCTGCATGGCGAAATTCTAGTCGCAACGGCGTCATCGGTGCCGACTAGCTTGCACCGCATATCTCAAGGACCAGCACTATCCTGTCGTCTTCTACACTAATGCAGATAAGGATTCCTATTCACGCTGCTCATCTTCGCCTGGCGCCTAGGCGACAGATAAGAATGTCACAGGATATGAAACATTATTCTACTCTAATTAACCGACGTCTGGCCTATCTGCGTAAGTATCAATTGACGGTGCTTAGGTATATAAGGGTAGCTTTCCCGAACAGAACAGCAGAAGGAATTCGGGCAAGCAATTTTATACGCCTACCAATTCGGTCACGGTACGTAAGTGGTCTAGATATCACCTCTCTGTTCCTAACGCACTGAGTAGATGCCTATCTACGACGACAAGTCTATCAACGAGACGAGGCCAAGTATTGGCAGGATCTCTGTCCATGAATCCATTAGCAGCTTCACTGACAGTGAAAAGAAAGACCGCATTACGGTCGCTGTCTTGCCTGTCGATGACAAGGAGAGGATCATTGAACATATAGTCGAATCTGGCGAATTGAGTGACGTTGTTGCCGAGGATGTCGACTTCATTGTTGGCAAAATGAAGTCCATGACGGTCGAGGAGGCTTATGACGTCTTGGCTGATGCTGCTGATTATCACTCTGATGATGTTAACTTCCCCGAAAGGACATTATGCAAAATCAAGCTTCTTCTGGCTGGCGAGGACGCGTCTGGCCTGGATCATGGAACTTATGAGATGGATCTACGACTTCAGGCATGCTTGATCAAGCACCACTCGCCATATCCCGAAGTGCGTGCCGTATGCAAGCCGGTCGATGACCCGAGTATTCCTGTCGAAACTGTCCGAGCGTACATGGTTGGAATTTTCTGGGTTGCCTGCGCGTCTTTTATCAACCAGTTGTTCAATCTCCGACAGCCTTCTCTATACTTGAATTCTACGGTCATCCAAATCCTCGTCTATCCTTCTGGCAAACTTCTTGAACGACTTCTGCCTCGAAAGACTTTCACCTTCTTCGGAAAGAGATTTACTCTAAACCATGGGCCGTGGTCATTCAAGGAGCAGATGTTTGTCACCACAATGACCAATGTCGGTGCTGGCGGGTCGAACTTCATGAACTATGTCGTAGCCTTGAAACTGCCAATGTTCTTCGGCCTTAACTTTATCGGATTCGGATTCATGTTCCTCATGAACTTCTCGACTCAATTCTTTGGCTTTGGTATTGCCGGCTTACTTCGACGCTGGGTAATCTATCCTCAGAAGGTGAGAATGCGTGTGTTTGTGCGTGCGTGTGTGTGATCACTAGATTAACCAACAGAAGGCAATCTGGCCCACGATCCTTCCCATACTGCAGCTCAACAAGACACTGCTTCTTCCGGAAGAGAAGAAGAGCATCCATGGATGGACGATTTCAAAGTACAAACTGTTTTTCATTGTTTTCACGGGTATGTTTTTGTACTTCTTCCTCCCCGACTACCTTTTCACGGCGCTCAGTACTTTCAATTGGATGACCTGGATCGCGCCTAATAATAAGACACTTGCCTTCATCACTGGCTCGAAGATCGGCTTGGGCTTCAATCCTTGGACTAGCTTCGACTGGGCTGTTATCAACTACCCGGCCCCGCTAGTGATGCCGTTCTTCTCTGCCGCAAACAGATATTTCGGAACCGTCTTGGGCGGATTAATTCTCGCTGGCATGTACTGGTCCAACTACAAGTATACTGCGTACATGCCGCCAAATACGAGCAATGTCTACGATCGCACCGGCCACCTTTTCAATTTGACTAAAGTTATTCAGAACGGTGTCTTGGAAGAAAGTAAATATCGCGAATACTCGCCCCCATATATTGCCGCCGGTAACTTGCTGTCCCTTGGCGCTTTGTACACGACATACACTCTCTCGTTTGTGTATGTCATACTCAACGAGTGGAGAATGATCAGCGAGGCTTTTAAGGGTTTTGTAAAGAGTTTGAAGGATCGTAAGATGTCCAATTACGACCGATATAAGGATCCGATGTCGATAATGATGTCTAAGTATCCTGAGGTTCCAGACTGGTGGTTTCTGGTTATTTTCGTCGTTGCGCTCGCAATCGGAATCATTGGCCTTACCGTATATCCGACGAACACGCCTGTGTGGGCAGTTATCGTCATCATGGCCGTCTCCCTCGCTCTCCTAATCCCTACCGCGATTATCTACTCAGTGACAGGTTACATGGTCAGTTTGAGCACGCTTGGCGTCGTTCTGACCGGATACATGGTTCCTGGAAACGGTGTCGCGAACTTGCTTTGCAGGGTATACGGTTACAACGTCGACGAGCAGGCCGACACGTTCATTTCGGATCAAAAGATCGCACACTACGCCAAGTTGCCACCAAGGTCAGTGTTCAGAGCCCAGATTTTGGCCACGACAATTCAGGTATTCACCACAACCGGCGCGATGACCTTCTTGATCAATGGCATTCCCGACCTTTGCAGTTTTACCCAGGCCAGTCGATTTGTTTGCACTTTCCCCCACACATTATACTCAGAAACCCTTCTTCAGGGTGTCGTCGGTCCCAGTCGTACATTCAATGGCCTTTATCCGGTCCTCAAGTACGCGTTCCTTATAGGTGTATTAGCCGCCGTGCCCATATGGGTCATTCGCAAGCGCTTCAACCGTGTCTTCAAGTTCGTCCATCCTGTCCTTATTCTTTCCGGCATCTCCCGTTGGGGCGGTACTTATAACCTCTCATACTATACCGAAGGATTCTACTTGTCATTTTTCTTCATGTTTTTTGTCCGCCGGCGGTACCTCGCCTGGTGGACCAAATATAATTATGTGCTGTCGTCCGCGCTCACGGCCGGCACAGCATTTAGTGGAATTTTGATTTTTCTCGCGCTCCAATATCGTCCGAAACATCTAGTCTGGTGGGGCACAACGGTTCAGAATGTCGGTGTCGATGGCAAGATGGTCGCAACCCTTAAAGAAGTGCCCGCAGGTGGATACTTTGGGCTGCCAGCGGGATCTTGGCAGTAAGCTTGGCAGAGAGTTTCTAATGTTTACTTGATTTTTTGGAGGCGGTCTTTCATTTTATTCCATTGGGAGGTGGAATCCTTGCAGAGCAAAATTGGAGGGTTGATTTATTTCGGTGTTGACATGTTACTGCTCATTGCATTGCATTTTACTGTTGAAGATAAAACACAACGAGGTTAAGTTCTATTTCTATCTACAAGAGTCACAAATTGGACGGCTTGGGCCAGACCGACGAGAGTCAGCATCTGGCAGTTTCTGTCTAAACATGCTCTTGGTCCTTCTGCACTAACAAGAGCTCAGAAACAAGCCACCTGTGACTATTGCCAATATGTATATATTCGACAGTTTGGTCCCGCCATAAGTAAAGCAAACTGTCACAAGTGGTACTGTATGCCATTCTGCGACTTCACGCTGCGTTGTCTAAGGGATTCGTGAAATTAGCGAATAGGGCTCCAATGAAGGAGTTGGTGACTAAGTTTCATTGGTTTAAGGCGCAAACATATACTACACTCTCTAGAATCTTATGCCAACTGTCTACTTCAACAACTGCAGCACATCGTCCGATGCAGTCTCTATTCTCTTTTCAGCAGCAAATGTTTGCTTTAGTCGCTGTACTATCTTTTTTCCATCCAAACTCTGGCCAGCTTCGATAATCTCTGGACTAGTGATCGAGAGGACCGTGCCGAAACTCACGATCAGCCGATATGCGGCTTCAGGATCCTTGACTATCGAAAGATATTCTATCATGATCCCGATCACAGAGAACGCGGTCTCGACATCATTATCTAATACCACCATCACAGAAAAGCTAAAAAAAATTAATCAGTTCGGATACTCGACTAGCCATATATCATACATACTTTAACAGTAACGTCGCTAGTGCCACTTCGGTTAGTTTGGAAACACCGGGTCCAACCAGTCCTCGCGCTAGGTCAAGGATCTTGTCACGGTTATCAGTCTGCTGAACAAGACTTTTGCCAAGCTCAGTTTGAAACAAGTTTGTGAACAACCGTGCTGCCATCATGGCATTGTTTGGAACATCGAATATTCCGGGTGTATCAAACGTGCATGACAAGATTTCGGACAGGGCTTCGGCATTATCAATCGCACCTACCACAATTCGTAGAATGTCAAGTCCACCGAGTTTCTCGGATGCCGGCCAGGATCTAACAATCTTCAATCCGATCCTGGCCACCCTGTCAGCCGCGTCGGCACTTAGACTACTTTCAGACGCAGCCAAAATTTTTGAAGCATCCGAAAGCTCATCAGCGCTAATAGAGAGAGTCGGCTCTTTGTTGGCATTGAATTCCTGCGTCTTCTTCATCAACATCGCGACATTAGCCTTTCTAATGTAGAGATACTGCTTTTGAGGAAATAGAGAGAACCTGACACGCTTTGATGATGCTGCGGGCGGTACCTCATGTCTCGGAGTGTTCTCTTGACCCGGAATATATCGAGAGCCTAAATTGTTAGGTCCTGGATTTTCGACATCATTTGTGTCAACATACCGTAGGGATCTTCCAACGGAGTCTGGGTCCCTATCTGTACACCACCACTATTCTTCTCAATAAACTTCGCTGTCTCGTCCAAGTACGATAATGGAAGCTCGTTTTTCTCCAAGAACCGTTGTGCTGCCATATAAGGATTCTCGGTCGCGTTATACGGTAGCTTCAACGGCGGAGCGCCTTCCTGGATATCGACATCAAACACATAGTCATACTCCTGACCGTCGTAGATCTGCTTCTGTTGGCTGCCAACACCACTGACCACCTCACCAATCTTAGACCACTTTTCTCCAGTCCACTGATAGGCATCCACTGAGGAATACGCCGTTTTAACCATAATGACTTGGCCGACCTTTGTACCTGGACGTGCAAGAGCTTCCTGACCTGGAAGGTTTTCTTTATTGATGTTCCCTACTTCGCTGGTTGATATGGCATATCCGGCAACTTGCTCATCAAATTTCTAGCACGATTAGGTCTCTCTCATAACCTGAGCAATATTAATTAACTTACAGCTATTTCTTCGTTCGTAGCCCAATACTTTTCGTTTCGCGAAAACACACGCACAACGCCATCGCTTCCACCTGCTGCAATATCGCCGTTCTCAGAGTTGGCAGCTACAACCCATACTGATGTGCACGGCAGGATAATCGTTTGGATACATTCTCCGCCTAATTGCAAAGTTAGGTATTATAGTTTATTAAAGTCTTACCGGCTCGTTACCTTTCCAAACTCTGACTGATCTGTCTTCACCACTGCTAATGATCTCGTCTGTTGTGGATGAGTATGCCACAGAATAAACAAAGCTAGTGTGCCCATAGAGCTCTGCGAGACAGGACCCGCCAAAATTCCAGATTCTCACGGATCTATTTACAGGTTATTCACGGAGTCAACCTGATAATCGCACCCGCTCTTACCCATCGTTGCTACAACTAGCAAACCTATCCTCACCAACACGACATATACTTCGGACCACATCAGCATGTCCAGTATACACGCCGGTTGTCTTGCTACCGCTCCACAGTCGAATTGTCTTATCTGCCGATCCTGCAATTCGTTAACCCAATCTGAGAAAAATGTTCGCATTACGCACCAGTAATGTATTGATTAGGAGCCAACACTAGCACCGCCCAGACAGCCTGTTCATGGCCTCGGAGTATATATTTGCATTCCCTATCCACCCATACACGTGCAGTCCTACGAATTAGCATATTGACACTGGTACCAGGATCAAAGTAGCTCACTTGTCCCAACTACCACTAAGCAACACGCCGAAATTATAATCGAGCGCACAAACGTTTGACTCATGTCCATTCAGAACGTACCCTGGGACCTGGTTCGCCGCCGGCGAACTAACTGTAATTGACTGGGCAAGACCCCCGGACGCGATCAGTTCTATGACCAGGTCAGCATTAGATCAGCCGCGAATCCTTGGCAGCTCTCTTTACCAGTATCCTCCATCCATGCTATGCAGTTCAAATACTTCGGCGACTCATATGCCACGTCCGACGCCCACTCAACTCCATATTGGCTGTTCGCACTCCCATCGAGATGCTGCCATATTCTCAGCGTACAATCTCGCGACACTGAGGCGATCAGTTCTGGTTTAGGAAAGATCAGGCCACGAACATCACTGCGGTGTCCCTCGAGAGTCCGGGAGAGCTTGAAATCCGGCATCTTATTCAACGCTCTGATAGAGTGTATAGGGAATATCCAATAACAAACAACTAAAACCACGTTAGTATCCCCGACTTTTGCCTAATTAATATGTCACACAAAACCCTCGTATATATCGGGGACGGCGTTACCCTAGCCCTTACAGGAGTATTGTCTTCTGCAAGCAATTCGCGTAACATAGCAGGAATTGCAACTAATTGTTTCTAATTTCAAGCTCATGTAATTTCAACCTCTTTTAGTCTTTGATCTTACTTTTTCGTGTAATATCCGCACATATACTGGTTGCTTCTAGGAGTCATGGATGAAGAAGCGATTCTCTCGTTTCTAACAGACAACGCGCAGTTGTCTGACATCATCACGCGTCGACAGTTCATTGAAGTCTTCCCAAAGGACAAGCGATCCGATCCTGCCGTGGCATCGTTGTACCGTGACTTAGCAGAGACTCGTGGAAAGCAAATCCGAGCTGTACAGAAGAATATCCGCTTGGAGTGTACAATTGGGTCACGCGTACCACACGAAAGTGGTAACCAGAATGCGGATTCCGCAAAAGATTTCGATGGCGAAGATGAAATTGAAAATATATATTCGGAAATCATTCCTCAAAGGGTACGATGTCACCACTTATTCGTTTTAGGGCGCTAACCTAAGATTTATAGGAGAGTCGCAAATTGACCCTTCAGGAGATGATTGCGCAAATGGAAGAAGCGGTTTCGAAGCTCACAGCCGAACTTGAGTTTACTGATCAGGACTCGAAACACACGATTACTGAGACTGGGGCTGTCGTGGACTCACTCAGTGACTTACGCTATAAGAAGCTGTCGCCGGGAGCAACAGAACAGTGCCTCTCTGGATTAGAAGTAAGCTGGCTTTTGTGCTTTCATAAGTGAGATATTGAGTCTAATACGGTATTTACAGTACCTTAGCAAACTTTTATCCGAATCAAATTCGATCACATAAGGAGAAGCATTCCAGCGAGTCGCTTGGATTTGTCACTACAGGACAGGTGTGGTGATTTCTACTCGAAACGCCGTACAGGCCGTAATGGCATTATCTGTACAAACTTACCGCATCTAGTGGAGGTACGAGTAACATTTGTACGAACACAAGGCACAATGTCGCATGCCTATACGGTAGATTGCGTACGTAACGTGTTGACCCAATCCGTTTTTCATGCATATAAAAATCCGATCAAAACGCCTATCGTGCCGCAAAATACATCCTATGCATCCATTAAGGATCATCCTTGCTGTTCCCCCTTTCTTTTTCATTCCTTAGCTCTTGAGGCTCTACATCTTCTTTCTTCCTTCTAGGAGGGATCCGCCCAATTTTCACCCATGTATCCAAAATTCTTTCCCGCCGATTCTCCCATCGCGTGTTGAACCTCCGGTATTCCTCTTCGGTCAGCGGCTGCCATTTGCTCTTCAGAATTCGTCGTACGGATTCCCCAGATATTCCAAAGAATTTTGCAATTTCCGATGATTTAATTTCCGGATACTAAAGCACTAATTAGCATGCTCTTTTCCATTGACTACTTCAACGTTACAAAACGCACCTCTTCCTTAAACTGCCGTAGTGCGATCCTGGCTTCAGGCGACAATTTTTTTCTTGGATCCCACTGGGCACCACCTATTTTCTCCTTTACTGCCAGCCGATGTTTCTTCCATTTTGGAAGGTTTGGCGCTTTCCGCCAGTTAGATGGTAGATCCAACTTAGCATTAGCCGTTCGCGATGCTCCAGGTGGGTCATAGTTTGGTGTCGGCAGGTTCCATCGTCCGCGTCGATCTGGCGGCTTTATAAAATCAATTTCTGATCCCAGCGAATCCCATCCTGTAGAATTTATCGTAGAATCTTCAGGATCGTCTTGTTTTCGTGATTGAAGGTGACAGCTGGATGATAGCGTGCGTGATCCATTTGAGATCATTATGCGCCCACCGTTAATAGGGACAATAGCATGTCGACTCATGGAACATATTCGACCCATTACGCGCATATTTAACAGAGACACAATCATGATCGTAATATAGCAACGTCAAATGCATACGTCATGAGGAGGCACTAGATACAGATGCCTAAAAATTTTCGATTGGGAGGAAAGAACAAAGTTTGAAGCAAAACCGACTCGCCTTCCAAATTCAAATTATATTCTTTTTCCTTAGTCAAATGCACTTAAGCCGATAAAATCAGGATGAAGACTTGCTACTACGAACTACTGGAAATCAGTCGTGATGCGTCCCCAGACGAGATCCGCAAGGCGTATCGACGACAAGCGCTGTTACTTCACCCCGACAAGAACATGCACAACGTCGAGGAAGCCACGCAGAAATTCGCACAAGTGCAAGCTGCGTACGAGGTCTTATCAGATCCTGATGAAGTAAAGTTTTAGTCATTTCATGATGGATAACTTGCTAATAGTTTCTTAGCGGGCCTGGTATGATTCTCACCGAGAACAAATCCTGCGGGATGACACTGTCACCCATAGCGGAGCATTCGACCGTCAGTCATCCGCTTCCGTCGGCACTAGGACGCAAGATATATTGCAATTCTTCGATCCTGGGCTATTTGCGATTATAGACGACTCAGAAATTGGATTCTTTACAATTGCAAGGAAAGTGTTCGCACAGTTAGCAGAGGAGGAGGCAGAGGAAGACGGTAGCGAAATACGACTACCTGACTTTGGTAATAGCAGGTCGCCATGGGCCAGTGAGACACGATATTTTTATTCTGCATGGAGTGCTTTCTCCACTAAAAAGTCGTTTGATTGGTGTGACCAGTACCGCCTAGCCGACGCTCCAGATCGGAGGGTCCGACGAGCTATGGAGAAAGAAAACAAGAAGTTGCGAGATGCAGCAAAGAAAGAATACAATGATACTGTGAAGGTGTGTCCGATCGTTGCATGTATGACCACTGTATTAACGGACGATAGGCCTTTGTGGCTTTCATTAAGAAGCGTGATCCAAGATCGAAGCAATCCTCTGCAAACAGTGAGCAGCGACAGCAGGATATGGCAACAAAGGTCAAAGAGCAGGCAGCAAAAGCGCGAGCTGCGCATAGAAATCGATTTAGAGCTTATGAGGATCAGGATTGGGCAACTCCCGAATATGACGAGCAGTTCTGGGACGAGGAATACTCTGACAAGCCTAAGAAAGAGAGTGGCAACATTGAAGATGTAGAAACTACGACGCCAGTGGATGCCAGCGTCAACAATGAATATGACCGCGATGAGGATGAGATTATTGTCTACGAATGCGTGTTTTGCAAAAAGGTATTCAAGTCAGAAAAGCAACTTGGCGTTCATGAGCAGAGCAACAAGCACCAGAAGATCGTCAGAGACGTTGTCCGTCGAATGAGGAAGGACAATGCTGCGATAGGACATGACAATGCAGAAAAGGACGCGTTCAATGATGCACAAGAAAATTACTCGGTCGATGATTTGGCAGAAGAAGTGTCCCATCTGTCTACGTAAGTGGGTTTGCCAGGAGTTCCTTAGAAGCATGTATGGTTTTGGATTGTAGATACGGGTCGGAGTTATTTGGATTGTCGATAAAGGGCACAATAGTCGCTATTAATGCATTCCGCGAAATTTGCTGCGTCACCATTTTCCCCGCATTTTATTAGAGTGTAATCTGTAGAGACTTAATCGATTCAGTCGATTAGAGCGAACAATTGCGTAATTTTACCAAGTCCAACCTCGTTGACGTTTTTATCATCACATAAAGTGACACTTTTTGGTAACGTCACAAGACTACAATATATGTTCTACAATTTTCGCGTCGATTAACCGGCATCTAGCAACTCATTCAGGGTTTCACTGTTGCCAATTATCTTGGGCAGTGGTCATAGAATGAATCGCAAGAGCTCAAGATGCACAGGTACAGCTGCCATTACACAAGCCGCCGATGCGATACGTCTGCGTCGTTGTGCATTAATTCTGGCCATGCTGTCAAGGTCGCGTTCGCGGCTCGTGTTCGTGAGGAGGTGAGGCTAATATTTCAAGGTTCAAATATTCCACTAGGGCTAGGGATTACTTAGATAAGCAGTCTTTCGATTAAGGATAAGAAGAAACTTTGTGGCGAAATTTCTCTAATATTAATATTAATATTATGGATGGTAAATGCTTTTCAGTCAGGAGGCTATAGAAGCTGACGGAAATACCTACTGTCGCAGTGCAATTTCATCGCTCAACTTACAACTTCCAGAGTCAAGACATGTAGCTTATTTCAAATTATTCTGAGTTTAGTACCAATTTTCATCGCCGTGGCCCGAGGGGCAGGGTTATGCGATAAGGATTTAGAGTTGAGGTTGCTGACGAGGTTGCTATCTAAGGGATTCGACTAAAGTTAGATAGGCTCTTGCGGCTGAGAGTAACCCATCTGCGCAGGAGAGACACGCGCTAACAGCAGTGAATGTCGTTGTAAAAGTCTAAGCCCGCGACAGAAGATGTTATTGTTGCGATAGAACTCATGAAATCCCATGAAATGACAGAATTGTAATTGGCGGCGGAATATAACAGCGAACAAAACGTCGGCGTTCGCCGTGGCGTCTGTCTTGCTGCATGCACTGATTATGTACGGTCAACGATACGCCTCGTAAGCGTATCACGGGTGGCCACGGCGTGGCCTAGTTCCGATAACGATTTTGCCGTGACTCTGCCCTTGGCGCAATTATCGTGGGGCAGTATTCCTAATTGTGTTAGGCAATTTATGCATCTGTCGATACACGCGCTAGAGATGCTGAAAGCTATAAATACTGCCGACCATACCCCTTAGGAAGGACACATTCTACTTGTGTCCAGCTCAATCGGCCAGTGACAGTAGCGTGCCTTATTTGTCAATATGGCGGACGATAATATCATGAAGACTGCTTATGTGAACGAGAGTGAAGAATCTGCCCAGGACCTACCTGGAGTGGCGGAGGTGCCGCCGTCGACAATATGGGGCAAATTTCTCAACAAAATTAAGCTCGATTCAAGCAGTTCGGAAAGAAGGAGTAACGAAGGTTCGTGCCGAGGCTTGATGTTCTACATAGAATTGTCTGCTGACTATAACAAGACTTGGACCCTGTCCCTTGGGAGAGACGAACATGGAGATGGTACAACTTGGCGCTGTACTGGACTTCAGATGCATTTTCACCTAGTGGTTGGCGTGCTGCTGCTTCCTTGATGGAGATAGGTTTATCGTGGCGATGGTCACTATTTAATATTGCGCTTGCAAACATCTTGATTGCCATCATTATCACTCTCAATGCACACCCGGGTGCACGATACCATGTGTGCTTTCCTGTCTTCTCGCGTGTGCCGTTTGGATTCTACTTTTCCTACGTCATGGTTTTTATGCGTATGATTACAGGCATTTTCTGGTATGGTATCCAGACTTATACAGGAGCCGAGTGTGTTCGTATGTATTCTGTTAAATATTTAATGCTTGTCTTCTACTAGAATCTAACAACGGCAGGGTCTTTACTATTCGCTATTTGGCCCTCTTTTCGCAATTTCCCCAATGCGCTTCCAGCTTCGGCTAATATTGAAAGCAACTTCTTGATTAGCTGGTTCGTCTATTTCATGTTATGTGTTCCTGTTCATCTTATCCGAGTTGAAAACACGCGATGGTATTTCCTGTTCAAATGCGGTATTGTCCCTGTAGTTGGCTTCGCTATTATGGGGTGGACAGTTACTGCAGCCAAATCTCTTCCTGGTCCATCGTTTTTCGCGCAAGGGAGTACTATCAGCGGCACACAGTTTACTTGGGCTTTTATGTCGGCGTTATACTCTAACATGGGTGGTGGCTCAACCTATGCCACAAATGCGTCCGATTACTCGCGTTACACTCGCCGTGAATATTCGATTCTATTTCAGCTATTTGCGCTTCCCTTCTCCAACGTTCTAATGGCTGTTATGGGCGTTGTAGGTGCTGCAGGCACTCTCAAGCTCTATGGTCAAATTCTATGGGATCCTCTGTTGCTGATCGACCATTGGACCTCTCCAGGTGGTCGTGCTGCTGCTGCTTTCTGCGCTATTGCGTTTATTATTGCTCAGGTCGGTCAAAATATTTCGGCGAACTCCATTGCAGCTGCGAATGATCTGAACTGCCTTTTCCCTAAATACATCAACATTAGACGGGGTCAGATTATTGCTGCATTGGTTGGCGCGTGGGCTCTTACTCCGTGGAACATTCTCACGTCGGCAACGGCATTTTTGTCGTTCATGTCGGGATATAGTATCTGGCTGTCGTCAATCGCTGGTATACTTTTCTCTGATTACTGGCTTGTACACAGGCGGAAATACGATGTTCGCGAACTTTACAAGCCTAATGGCATTTACCGATACAACAAGTGGGGTTACAACTGGCGCGCAGTTGTTGCATTCACCTGCGGATGGGTTCCGCTACTTCCCGGTTTTATTCATTCCATTAATCCAAAGATTAATGTGATCGTTGGCATGCAGCGACTATATTATTTGGGCTTCTTCTACGCGTTCTTCGGTGCGGCTCTGGTGTACTGGACCTTGTGCTATTTCTTTCCGCAGCAGGAAACTTATGTTGAGGCCGTATTGCCACCTGGAAATCCCTTGGATGACGAGGAGATTATTGAGGGAGTGGAAGCCGGTAGCAATGGTAGCGATTATGGCGTGGAAAAGAAATATTAGACGATCGCCTTGTTTAGCTATTGGAGTTCTCTAAGGTTGTCCTATTATGTATAATGTAGTTAATTATATTAGCAGTTCTATTATGGTTGGCCATCCTCAGAGTCATCGTAGTCGGCGATCGCTGTTTGCTATAAGTGTATCACGCCGTTGTGTGCTCGGGCGAGCCATCGAACTTTTGCACGGGTTATAATTATCGATCTGGTTCGATTGCAAGTTGTTAGAAGGCGCTTCTACTCGGGTCGTAGACAATTGTTTATTGTACGATTACCCAATTGTGAAATTCAATTTCGATTGGCAGCCATGACGACGCAATGGCACCGTTTGCACGGCACTACGTGTGGAGCCCTCTAAGTCAACTTTTACTTGCGTCATTTGTCTAGATAGGATTGTCCTTGCGCGACAATGTGCGTGCGATCTATTCTATAAGGCTAATGTGTCATTGACGGGGCACCTGTAATTGAGGGTCCATCTCTGCCTGAGCCGCACTAGCACCATAGCGACTGATTTCGGCACCCAACGAAATGGTACTCAATCCATTCCCACCTCTTTAAGGAACCCAGAAACAACTGATGACTTCTTATAATGTCATATATTTTTCGGTTATTCACATTATGACTATTACGGTAGGCTTAATGTCTAGCCCGCGAGTTATAATAGGTGTGGTAGGACACTCATATATCTGCTAACAGTACTCGCGGTAACAGTAGATGTTTCTAGCGCAGCAAACGGCGATGACTGGACGGTAGATAACATGTGTGAAATAATGGCAAATAGACAAACGAGCTGTGTCAACCCCGTAACAAGCAACAGATTTGAGTATATTATTTACTCGGGAGAACACTCTCAAGTAGAGGATGTGTTCGACGTTAAGGAGCCGGGAGTTAAGCACTTACAGGCAGCATACGGCACGTCAGACATAGGTGAAGCTAGAGCAAAACCGAATTCGAGAAACGGATGAATTGGGTAGACTGCCAGCAGAATGATGGATACCTACTCTGGGCTGCGTGTGCAACTACACATATACTAGCACAGAACTGGGCTTCGCTAGGCTGGGGCGCACTATTGACGGTGATAAACCAATATATTACTTATGCGTTTGCGAACGGGCGCGACAACCAATATCCAAGATCTACATGCTACAATTCCGATGGGCAGCACCTCTGTGTATCGTGGGCAGTCTATGGTCCACAAGGCATGTACTCAGGGGAGCTGACAGACGTATCAGAGTTTATGGCAAATTTTGTATACAAGAATATGAGTGGTGAATCAAAAGTATTGCTAATATCTGGGACGCAGCAGACTGTATGTACTTCAGGTAAGGCTGATGGCTCTACAATGTCGCCATCTTCCTCTTGATAAGCTGAGCAGAATAATGTAGCAGCTATGTATACGTATCGGAAATTTATAAACTTGATTATATGCATTACAACAGGTTATGAGCCCTGGGGTGCCAGATGTAACCGATCGGTTGAAAGGTTGCACAATTAGCACCTCTGGTACTACCAACATACGATGGTTAAATTTGACGGAAAGAATTACCGTAAATAGGCCATGTATATTGAAGCACTATTTGTGCAAAAGAATTCATGGGACATCGTCAGTGGGACTGCTGGCTTGTACGATGTCAGTAGCCTTGAGGATGTGTTAGTGATTATAAAGAAGAATAATTAGGCGTATCTCGACATGATTCCACGCTCGGTGACCATGAACACGGCTTGCTAGAGACAAAAGACGTGGAACAACGATACATGGAGTGCAATAAGCTCTTTACGTGGAAATGCAAGAGATCTGAGAACCCGGACAAATGGGATCAGGAGTGGTGTGACGTTCTTAAAGAATTCTTGGACATGCAAGCAAACCAACAAGACTTTTGGAAAATAGTCATGTTGAACAATTTTCCGGAAGAATACGGTGGAGCCATCACTAGTCTCGGCCCCATCAGCGAGACTTCGATCAGTCTCATTGGCGCCAAAGTAAAGGAGCGCTTTGGGATCTTAAAGGACAAAATTTCGACAGCTAGCGTCCTCAGAAGTCTGCGTACAGTGTCGGTGAAATAAAAAGGAAACCAGGACCTGTCACAATTGTGGCAAGGTCGGACATCTGGTGAAAGTTTGCTGGCGGCCCAAGAAATAAGACCGCCCAAGTAATGACTAAATAATCGAAGTCTCAGAAGTCAGCAAACAAAGACGTCATAGACAAACCAAAAGAAACGAGTCTTGCTCTGAGCCCACACCTTTGATGTGGAGCGTGCGGCGCAATGATAATATGGCATTAGCCGACATCTTCCAACTTCACTCAGTGTACCTCAAGATGCCATCGCAACAACCGCTACCTCCGAAATCTCAACCTCCACAGATCCGGAATCATGTTACCATTAAAAACCGGAGGCTCCACTATCTTCATCTTCATACGCCATCGTACTTCCAGCAAAGCGGGCTAGCCGAGGCAGATCCTCTGCTGCATGACCGACTAATCCGTCGATTCCAAACTGCGAATGAGCGACAAGCTGTGTATCAAACGCGAGGATGGGCTGGGCGAATGTACGAGGATCTGATGCGGGCAGAACGACGACTTGAAATCGAAAACGCTAAAAGAGCTGAAGAATCGCTTGGGCAGGATATGGGCGAGTCTGTAATCGCTGCAGCTGAGGACAACGACGTAAGATCCAGAGAGGAGGGTGAGAGGCAATGGCAGTACCTAATGACCTTGCGCTTTTTGGAAGGACTGGATGTGCGTAGAATATTGACTTACTTTATTATTGGGTGCTAATGAGGCTAATGATGTAGACTGACTTCGATTACGATGAAGTCGATTTCGATGAAGAATGGGACGATCTGGCACAACTCGCGCGAGATAGAGAAGACGAATACTTTGATGCGGAAGATCCCACGTGGTATGAAGGCGATAACCAGGGTGACAGAATGGACGACAGATCGAGTGGACATATTCTTAAAGGACAAACGGGAATTCAAGACTTTTGATTAGCTTTTGGACCGCGATTGATATCAGGCTGGTCCCAGTGCTGGCCCCGGTGGTTGTAATAACTGCCGATGACCGATAAGTTGAGGTCTGCAATTTTAGCAATCCGTTCTCGCGCCTTGGGTTGCATGCTAATGTCCAAATCAGGTGCGGCAAGTGGTCGCTTGACCTGCTGGGGAGCTTGACCTGCTTGGGCACTGGGCACTGGGCACTGGGCACTCGCTTTTCGAGCTTCGTAAGACGATGCGGCCACCGGATTCAAGCTGTGGGTACGTGGTCGGTAAATGTGACCGTCTTTGATTTAGGGTACTGATAATCTGCCTATGTGGCTGGTTGCTGAGACTTTTTATGTGTATGCTGCACTGCGGAATTGGGAGGAAATACAGCGAGAGACATGGTAATTATGGAAAAGGCTGGCAAATCTTAAGATAATTCAGTATATTTTATCATGTGGACACCGATACTACAATTCTGGATGGACGCAAGACGTACGCAAGACGTTTAACATTTCAAATGTGAAAGAAGCCCATGTGGATGTGCAACTCTGAGCAGCCGAACCGGAGTATTTTGACGTCTTTTTACAAGAAAGGATTCGTAAATTCGCACATACTCCGATAATTCAACAGTCAGAGATGATCCATCTAATCACTCGAGCTCCACATCGGTATTTATGTCGATGATACATTATTCCATGCATCCCCGTACTCGTGCAGTCTTCAGGTTTGGCTGTCCGACTCTAGCCAGCCGTATGGAATCACAATATCACCAGACACTTGCAATTGGATGATGACTTGCTTATGGTATATGTAACGTTACTACTATTTCTTCTGCTGAGCCTTCAACCGTGCTTCTACCGCTCGCGCCCTTCTCTCTCGTTCTATCCTCAGCCTGGCTTCTGGAGTCAGTCCACTAAGCAGCTGTTGCTCTTGGCCGACACTCGTGACGACAGAGCTTGCAAGTTTCTTCGTGCCGCTGGGTGAGGCCTTCTGCTGAGCCGCGAGGTCACTTTGTTCGAGCCTCTTTACAGCTTCCACACGTTCTCTCGTCGCATTCTCCTTTTCCCTTGCGTCACGCGCGGCGATTTCATCCTTCGTAACCGCACTGTTCACCCCACTTTCGGCCCAGTTCCACTTCTGTTCGCCGAGTTCGGCTCGAGCCAGACGAAATGCATCTCGGGTTGAACGATCACCACTAAGCTCCCATGCGGTCCGGCCTTCGCCGTTGCGTAGAGTCGGGTTGGCACCCAACGTAATCACCAAAAACCCTACCATTCTAGCAAGCGAAAGTGATGCTGCAAGATGTAATGCTGTAGGTGTATGGTGATATTGGTCCGCAGGTTCGAATTTGAAATCAGGCGACAGATGATTTGATTCTAAATATGTTGACAATGGGTTAGTCCGCGACTTCTTCACGAAAGCCACGATCTGTGATGTGTGAAGTTCCTCGGGTGACAGTTCTTTCACTGGCTCTGGTTCCCTTATAGGTGCTAATAGCACTGTCTCCTTTGGCTTGGACATAGACTTCGCAGGGGCGAACGTATCTTTCTTCATAATCTTCGGTCGCGTTAACTCCAACCAAACCCGTTTAACTTCACTTCCCGTGGCACGTCTCGTAGTAAAAGGAATGCCCTTGACGCGTTTATCCTTTGGTCCAATGACGGCCCCGTCATACCCTACCAAAATTTTTCGATTCTGTCGTCCATTTGCTCGGATAAATATATTTTCCGCGCGGTCTATATATGACTTCCACTGATCCAACAGTTCTCTTACTTCCTTCTCCAATGCAGCCTCATTGTATCGCCGTAAATTAGAACCAGCAGAATGAGCTTTACCGTGAGCATTATCACTTGCACTTTGCGCTCCGCCCTGCTTCCTACGCGTCGTATATCTATGAAAAGTCTTGTGCTCAATGAACACGACCGGATCTGTTTTGTTCTGAGGATTTAACGCATGCGAGATAATAGCGCCCGCAAAGTGACCGCCTCCGAGCATAAAAATCGCTGACACTGGAGTTGGTGTAGCTTGCGTATAACCTGTGGTAGGAAGTTGACTGCTTTTAATGATCTCTAGTGGTGACGCATTTTCGGGCACTGGAAAGAGTGCAGAATATATGACGAGGACGTCTTCAGGTGAGAGTAAATTTGACTGAAATATGTGGAATGGTGAACGAACAGTCGGAGCATCGCCGTCGCCATCTTCTATGATCGTGTCGAGCGCGGTCTTTGCAAGTAAATTACTTAGTTTATCGGCTGTTGAGTCGGACATTGGATCCGTTTCTGAATCGCTTGAATCAGATCCCGATATCGAGTCCTCCAATTCTAAGCCGGGTTAACTTCTATCCCAAGTACAAAGAGTACAAAGAATGCATCGTATTCACCTTCCAGCATCGATTCAAACGTGGGCAGCCCAACGGTTGCTAATCCCAAAACTTTCCTCTTCACATTAAATTTGTGATAGTCACTCTTGTAATGCTCTCTCTGATCATCTGTGGATGTGGCACTGTAATTGCAAGTATTGCACTCTGGTACGGATCTACTCTCAGATAAAACAGCAGAAGTACCTGACGCCAAAGGAACATTTGCTTGTATCGACGGCTCTAGAGAGTCAGCGGTCGCAAGTCCTGATTCTGAGTCTGTAGAGTCGAATGATAGAGGCTCGAGAGACGACAATAACCTTTCTGGCAAGGAGTAGACTGAGAATAACGAGATACGGGATGCCATGTTGCTCCCGGCATTGACCATGCCAAGGAATTCCTCAATAATAAACTGCACAGTTCAATGCAGTCCAGGTTCGACGACTCCCATATAAGATAGGCAGTCTTGCTTAGTTAAATGGTGGTCAGGGAAGGAGGACAAATCTAGCGTTTGCAAGTATATTCATGCGACCAAAAATTCCCTTTGATTCAGGGGCTAAAGTCCTCGTCGCGTCGACCAACAACCCCGAGTGACTTTGAACGATTGCCCGCGCGATTAGTAGTCAGGCAATAAGACAGATTGAATGTCGATAGAACAATGGATGACGGAGCCCGATCCGTATCTGACTCAGTAGAAATATTAAAGGGCACGCCCAGCTCGGATGATGTACAACGGATAATATCCAGCCTTTCCACGGACGATTCAATCCGATTGCCATCGCCAGAGTTTGGAAAAGTGGTCTCGATTCTTCTTGACAGAATCTTACCCGATTTCTACGATTCTTTAAAGCAATCGAAGTCATTTTGCCGGAATGTACTGACGATATTGAGAAGTCTGACCGGAATCAGAGGATTACTCAATCTGATCTCCATTTACACCGATATTGTCCTACGGCAGCCGAATGATCAGCAGGCAAGAATTAAGCTTCAAGTCCTAGTGACCATCATGGGAGACGCCATCACTGCGAATATAATTGTGACTCTATATCGCCACTTCCTGTCGGATTCGAGAAGGGATCTGCTTTGGCGCGAAGTAACCGCACTTTTTGCAGGGGGCAAGATCGTTGCCGTCGCAGCGGCGGCGAAAGCGGCGATTAACGAGAACGAGAAACCCAAATCATGGTGGTGGACCGCTGATGGTGCGAAAATGTTGGAATTTCTGGGTTTGGAATTGTTGAGGTGTCAGGATGAGGATATTTCCGACGAATATTTGGGAAAGTTCTTTTATCGCGGGCTGAACTTCGGCTATCCCAGTGAGCACTCTCATTTGACCGTTAATAACAGGCACTAATTGCCCTAGATATATTCTTGAAGCAGTTTTTGAATAAGCATGGATTTGGTGCGATCAAGAGTTTATCAAAGCATTTAGACATTCGAGAGAAAACGTTGTTCGCCAAAGCTATCCTTCGATACCTACAAAGCACCTACTTTGATCATGACGATGCACAAACCGTGACGATGCCACGTAAGATCTCCGCTGCGGCTACCATTTTGGTACACTTAATTCCACTCGATGAAGAGAATAGTATTTTGCAAGTGGTTCTTGGTGATCAAATAGGGAATCAACAGCTTCGCAGGGCCGTCGTTGCCTGGATTGCATTTCATGGATTACAAGAGCAAGTTTTTGATGATCTTTTGAAAATGTGGAGTGACAAGATCGTTATCCGGAACGTCCAAATCACAAAACAAGAAGGTAACTGATAACGCGAGTGATTGAACGCATTATTATCACTAATGGTGTCACAGTCCAAACAGAAATACTCGGTCTTCTTCTTCCCCATCTCGGATCCAAATACATTCGTACAGTAGCGCAGTCGAGGTTGTACCTGACAGGAGTATCTAATCGTCTCAGTGCAGTTTCTACTCATCTTCGATATACGGGGATGTGTCTAGCTGTGGCCATAAACCAGCGGGATAGTTCCGGCATCAACCTTAGCTTCGACGATGTCCCGGGGTTCAGTGCTGCGTATAATGAATGGGGAATACTGTTGCAATATAAGGACTCAGTAATCGATGAGGCTTCAATATGGGAATACTTTTGCGCAGCCGAAACTGACAAGAGAGCCGAACCAGAGTCTGAAATAGCTGGCGTGCCAATGCTAGGTACAAATTCAGGAAAGCAGGCAGCGACGCCCGTCGACTTCAGCGCAGAGAGTGACAGCGATGATGAGACGGATTCCGAATTCGAACCATATGCGATCGTCGACGATGATGACGATGAATCTTCTGATGACGATCCAACCAAGAGAACAGAGAAAGTTTTACCTCCAGTTTACATTATCGATTTAATTAAATATTTTCACGAGACTGATTCAAACACTGCGGTTCTCAAGCACACAGTCGCACTGACAAACGCGGCAAAAATAATCTTGCGAAAAGCTATGTTTGGGCAAGAGCTCGTTGCAGCAAGCAAAGAACTTGGAACAATCTTGTCTGGAATTAAGAACAATTTTGATCTCGAGAATTTTGAGAAAAACAAAATGAATGCAATGGTTGCACTCGTTATTACTGTCCCGGAAGTTATTGGACCGCTGTATGCGGAACGTATAACGTTCGGTGATTATTCGATGCAGGAAAGGCTAATGATGCTGTCAGCAATCGCGCTGGGCGCATTGCATCTGAGCGGAAGGCAGTCGTATGAATTTGATACTGTTACGCAAGACATGTTCGCGAGTAAGTTCCTTCCTGAAAGTATTCATGATCGATTTATTTCGTCACATGACTATCCGCATGGCATATCGAGGCTAGGGCTATCACAGGTTGATATTGCCATCGGGACGATTCAAGGAGACGCCTTACGGGACCCTGTTACCAAAGCTACAGAAGCGGTCGTGAAAGATCCAGGGGTTCTGCGAATTTCCAAACGGCTTCAGAATGAGAGGCAAAAGGCGACTAATAAAATATCTGCGCAAAAAAATAATGTTGCCAAGATAGCCGGAAAATATTTTTTCTTCCCACTCGCGGCACATTGGCGATACTTCACCGTTAGCATCTCTCGCAACGAATTTGGTGTCATCATGGCTGGTCACTATATCAAGTCACTAGCTATCATATTGAATGCGAGTTACCCTTCGGCGACGGACATTCTCGATATGTCTATGGAGCTCTTTAGCATATTGTCGACTATTCGTCGAGAGGTTTCTGATGCGACGATTATGGAGTCATTTTTGACAGCGGTTCTTGTCATTATTGAAGTCAACGAAGAAGACACGATTATCAACACATTTTCAAAACAGCTAATCGAGATTAAGGAGTATTTGGATGAAAATTGGGAAGGTATAACTGACCAGAGGGTGCATAGCATGTCTGCTGGAGTTTTGATCAAAATCACGCAGCTGTTAGAGACATATCAGAGAAGGCTTATGGGCGAGTACTTGGCCATGGGAAGCTAACTAGCAGTTATTTGGATTTCTGTAAATACTCAACAAACTATACTGTACATATGTTGGATAGATAAACGTATGCAAGTGCGATACAACGATTCATTTTGGCAAAAGTGCGAATGAGGAAAACCAACGTCGATAAGGAACATGCATGCCGGCGATGAAGTTTGAATTCTTACTGAATTTAATTAAATGTACGAATATCGCGAATAATTTTATTCCCATTCGTAAGCATTCTATATCCGATATTCGTCATTCGTGTCCACCCTATTCAGCGGCGCATCAAAGACGCTAGCTCGGCTATTCAAATGTAGGAACAAAGTCAATCGCTACAACGGATTACATCCACGACTTGGATAGGGTAGAGTGCGACCATTTGCAAATACAGAAGATTAATGGGCCATTCCGTCATGCCCTGATATATTATTCTAGTTTGAATCAAATTATATGCTCGCCCAGCTCTATACCTTCTGTACTATGTGACACGACAATCAGGAACAGGCTTCTATGACTCCAGAGCGACCCAACGCACGTCCACAGTCAAACCAGCCGTATGAGCAACGGCGCTCTCTGCAACGTCGGAATTAACCGCGACTGTTAACAATGTAGCTCCAATACCTTCTAAAACCTCAGCCTGGTACGACACCGATGCACCATTAAAGAAAATACGGATTCGTTCTGTGTCCACAGCGTTCACGACAAACGCAAGCTTGCCTTCAAACGTAACAGTTGTACGTAAACAATTTGACGCGTTCAAGACCTGGATTTCCGATACTGTGGCAAGACTGGCGTATTTGTCGGTCAATCCAAGGCATGCAACTTCAATGCCCTCCGCACCGCCTAAAGCATACGATGGCACGATTGAGATGACTTCATGAGTCTCGGGCGGCAAAGTGATCTCAGCAATCGGTGTGCTCGACGATGACAAAAGTGGATTGAAATATAACGCGGATTCATGGTTGGAGAACCACAACAGGTATTTCGTATCGGGCAACAATGTCTGCGAACCAAGTGCGTCGATGACATCAGACGTAAACAAAATATCGGTAGAGGCATGTGCGGCGCTGTCGCGCGAACTCCAGAGTATGACTGATGCCGAATTTAATGCTGGGAAAGAAGACACAGCTTTGATGGATGGACCTATCCCTTCATTAAGCGTTGGCTCCCAGATGCGCGATGTAATTGGTCTGATTATGTTCGGCGCCCGTATCACTTCATAAACACCGGAACGAGTGCGCCCGATAAGCTTGTGGATAACCTCTAAATCATGTTCGCCTGCCCTGTCAGACAGCAGAAGCGGTCCTTCAAAAAAGGCACGCAGCACGGCATGATACTCGGGCCACTGTGCGGCACTCATGAACATGTCAGCATCCGGAATGAGACACATGCGAGAGATGATCATGCAGTTCATAAGGTTGTAATGAATATGATCACGGTGCACGTTTGGTCGTGGCAAGCCAAAGTCGTTTGTGTTACGGAACACGACCCGTTTGCCATTTGTTGCCAATCCCATGCCGATGTCACCGTTGAACATGCGCTCGTAGTGTGCCATACAATGAATCACCCTTCCCTCACCAAAGACTTCATCTGCTGCTTTATTCATGCCATCCCAGAGAGCGAAAGCTTCCTCGGCGCCCTCCACTCCAGCTAAAAATGAGCAATAGGCTTGGTCGTCAATTTTGGCAAAAGTTATCCCTGCAGCGGCGCACACAGAAAAATAGTCTTTCCAGAACTGGTAGGCCAATTCTTTAGGAGGTAGCCACCAGATGTAGTCCTTCTCATCAGGCTGGGTACAAGTCTGCATTTGGAACCCGTTGTATATGAGGCCAGGAACACAGTCTCTGCTAAGCTTGTAAGGTCTCATTTTGTACTTGGCCACCAGTGGAGACTTGGATGCAATGGAGTTCCAGTATCCGTGGAGGCTATATATAGTGACATTAGCTTGAGCCAACTAGGCCTTGTAAGGTAACTAGAATACTCACGTCATCCAAACACCAACATTCTCCACAGTCGGTAAGGTCCTCTTGATGAGATCGACTGCCTCGCTGAAGGCCATATTCATACCGTCCCAGATGTCAAAGGACCATAGGCCTTTTGTCTCCGGAATGCCATTCATCCCTGCACGGATATCCTGCCAACCGTCGTCGATAATAAATGAACCTATAGGGAGATCTGCTTCCCTGAGGGACCGAACAAGCCGATCCAGATTTTCACTTGTCGGACGTATATCCTCGCCAATACTGGACCAAGTGCAAAATCCAAGCTGGTTATGGGGCCAGGGCGAGCCTCTGTCATGTGCCGGTGGCATCTCATAAACCAGATTAGACGTACCGAGATATTTCTTGGCCATTCCAATAGCGCCGTCAATGGATTCGAACACATCCGCGCGAGTGGTGATTTTGCCGACAATGTAAACTTTTGCAGTGCAGTCAGCCTTCGTCCTACGAACGCGTGCATAGACCGTATTTGGAGTCTCCCCATCGCGGGACGACGTCAGATGCACGGTGGCTTCAGCAGACGAGCATGGATAAATACAGAACGACGAAGCGGGATCAATGGTAGGATTTACAGGTTGTAGTAGTAAAAAATGAGATCCGAGAAGAACGGGGAGTTCTTTGAGCGTAATCCAGCGAGGCTCGATCCACGTATTTCTGGGGAATCAAAGTTAACGCCATATATTTGACCAGCAATAAAGCAAACACAGATCTTACCTGGGGCGTACCCACACCCACCCCTGCCAATCATCAATGCTGACCCAAGGAATCGCAATATCAGCTCTGTCTTGGCCAGGTTCAAGTTCAACAACTGTGGCAAACTCTTTGTCCTCGTGTTGGCACGCTGCCCTCGGAATAAGAGTGGCAGCGCGGTCAAGGATGGTAGTACTGCCGTCCACCGTGTAAGAGTACTTGATATTCAGGGGTTCTGTTTCTGGCACATTGACGCTCGCCTTGAAGACGTAATAGCTGCCGCCAATGGATGGAATCTTTATGAGCTTGAAATCAAGTTTCGATCCAGAGGACAACAAGAGGTGGATATGGGTATTAGGCCGGTTCGATATCGCGTAGATATCGAATGCGGACCCTGTGGTAGGATCTGCAAAGACCACATGGCCAGGTGCTGGTTGGAAGCACACTTCTGTCGACATGGACACAGGAATTTCAGACACCATGGTGAGAGTCACGTGAGAGTCACAGTGATGGGGGTTGTACCTGCATATCGTAACCTTAGCTGGCTATTACGGGATTATTATAGTCGAGCCATATTGAAAAATGACAGAGTCTTATCTGGCAAGCTAATTTGTCGAGTTAATTCCCGGTTTGGAAAGGTCAAGTAGAGCTAAGCGCAAACGCAATTGATCAGCGCCGACTAAGCGATCCTCGACTGGACGAGTCAGTGCGGCGTTTACGACCCAGGTGTGATATGAAGCAGCTCAAGTCTGAGATTCCATTCATATGTATTATAGCTTTCGCATCCTTCCGCAACTCAGTCAAAAACTGTCCAGCTGACAACACCAAACACTGCGGCAATGATGTCCGTGAAGCTTGATCACCTTTCGAAGAGATATTAGGTAAAAACTCGTGCGGTTAGAGGGACTCTCCTTTGGGACATGCCCTGATGGCCGCCAAAGGCGGGGGTCCTCTGTACTGGTTTCTGGGGTAAGGGCTATGTATGCTTAATTGCGCAGTTTGAGCGAAACCTTAACTCTGGAAACCCCACTTTGTCCTAAAGTCCCACTCTCCTTTCCACTCATCCCACTTCCTCGAACTGAGCGCACAGGCCCATCCCATTCCTTAGTTCTACAACAGAAGCGCATTCGAGGGAGTAAGCGCCTGCCAAGCATGAATAAAGGGCCAATTTTGATCGGCACGGCTATGCTTACTTTTTATAGGATGCCCTTAAACTTCCATTGTGCCTTTTTTTAGGTTGCAAATCTAGGGTCGGTCGTGTCGGAGATGATTTGACAGTTGTTATTCGTCGAGGCTCAGGTGACGATTGCGCTTACTGTCATGATGCGGTAATTTTCACCGGCTTTTTTGACGACCACCTGGAGGGGTAGTCTGTCGCTCGTCGCCTTGTTTAGGGCCCCTGCTAGAGAGTGTAATTTCGTTTGGCTCCGCGAGTGGCTCATTCACGCATATTCTGGAGAACGCAAGGCACGGCGGGGCCCCGCTCCCAAGTCTCTTGCCATCTAAGTTGGGGAAATTCTATAAATCCGACCTCACCATCTTCCCAATCTGTTTCTCGCAGACTCGATCCTTACACCGGAAAAGCTGCGAATCACAATGTCCGAGACTCAAAGATACCGCCGTAAGATTAGCGGCTACACCCTCGGCTGCAGCTTATTTGCAGTGGTATGCTATCACGGCTTTTACGCTGTCTATAGAGAGCTTACATTAACAAAATGTCTTCCAGGTCGGTTCGCTACTCTATGGTATTGATTCTGGTGTTATTTCGACAACCATCTCTCATCCGACCTTTACAAATTACTTCGCTCCGTTTACACGTATGTAGCAAGCGATAAGTGTCGCGGAGATAACAAGGCAAAACTTAATCGCTATATAGCTGGCCTGAAAGGTGCCGTAGTGTCTACATTCAGTGGAGGATCATTCCTTGGCGTCTTGTTTGCGGGATGGAGTGCTGACTCATGGGGTGCGTTACTGAATGGCGTTTGTTTGATGCAAGAGATTTTGATTAACGCACTCATAGGACGGAAATATTCGATTATGTTCGCGGCCGTAGCCGCCCTGGTTGGCGGTATTATACAAGCGTCTTCTGTCAATATTGGAATGCTAATCGCTGGCCGCATTATTGGTGGATTTGCTGTGGGAGTTATGAACATGGTTATTCCTGTCTATAACTCCGAGATCGCTCCTCCTGGAAAGCGTGGATTCATTACCGGCTTGCACGGTCAGTTTGTCAGTATCGGATTCGGCACTGCCAATTGGATCGGTTTCGCTTGTTCGTACGCCACCGGTGCTTTTCAGTGGCGCTTTCCTCTTGCATTTCAGTGCCTGCCAGCTTTGATAGTTTTGATTGGCATTTTCTGGTTGCCATTCTCGCCTCGTTGGTTGCTTGAGAAAGACCGGGTTGAGGAGGCGTATGAAATTCTCAAAAAGCTTCATGGCGCTGAGACCGCAGGGGAAGAGGAATTGTTAGAAGCCGAATTTTTGCAAATGAAAGAGCAGATCCGCTATGATATGAGCCTCAGAGCTACCGGCATCAGTAGCCTACTCAAGAAAAAGGGCAACCAAAAGCGATTGGCTATCAGTGTCGCCGTCCAAGCGTTTACACAATTGACCGGTGTCAATGTTATGAATTGTTAGCTGTTCTTTTGTACGACGTATTACAATCTACTGACATGTTTACAGATTACCAGACCGATCTTTATGCAGGCCTTGGTATTAAAGGACACACCGTTCTTCTTCTATCAGGGTAAGAGTAATCATTTGTGCGATGTGCGATAGTCTCTTCCTAACATTAATCCGTCAGTATCTTTGGATTAGACGGTCCGACGTTCAATCTTTTAGGCATCTTATTGGTTGATTCTTGGGGACGGAAAAGAACTCTTTGGATTACCAATATTGCCATGGCGATTAGCATTATCTGCGTCATGGTATTGACGGCAGTTTTCCAGCAATCAAACAATCAAGTTGGCAAAGGTTTCGCAATTGCATTCTTGTTCATCTTTTCTGGAATGTAAGTACTCATTGGATTCATATAAACTGACCTTCGCTAACAGAAAATCGTGGTCAGTTACTCTTTTGGATATAATTCAATTCATTATATCTACGTGCCAGAAATCATGAGCCAGGAAGTTCGAGCAATAGGCACCGCTTTCGCGGTGGAAGTGAATGTTGTCATCAACATTATCCTCAACCAAATTTCACCAATTGCATTTGCCAAGATCGGATGGCGATACTATTCAGTATTCATCGCCACGAACATTGTCGCCGCCGTCGTCGTGTTTTTATACTTCCCTGAAACCAAAGGAAAGACTCTTGAGGAGATTAATGAGCTATTTGGTGAAGAGACGGTCATCAATATGAGTGATATTACCGAGGTTGGTAAACACGACATCGAGGGTGCAACAGCCAGTCACAAAGAGTAATGAACACGTGTATAGTATATCTCGTTTGTGAACCATTAGCCTGCAACATTTAGTAGTCGCTTCTTTGTCGCCATACGGTATAAAGCGTTGGCGACAAATAATCGTTGTATGATTATTGTTTTTGAATAAAATGGTGTTTTAAGTCCCATGGACCTTCACCCCGACAATTAGGTTATATCATATTACGGAATTACGGAATGCCGACCAAATATTTGAGCCGCACGCAGCTCACCAAGGCTGACAAAAACCTTGGTGCGGCCCAGTACCACACCCTGACATACGCAAGCATCCTGAATCCGTCTGACGTTGTCATCCTTCGGTTCACTCGGGACGGACGGACGCGCCTTAGCTGATTAATTCTAGGAATATCGTCTCAACTTGTTGAGGAAATTTCGCATTTTAAAGAAATTTCGCTAATCGTGTATTCGTCTTTAAAGTAGTAGAGGAGTTTATACCTGATACAACAAACTTGTGAATTCGACACACTTTGGCTTATCAAGATGTCAATTCGGGGTATGAAGAAGGCAGTGGTACGTGCACCACATGTGTTAATCGGTAATAAATCTCCGGAGGATCTTACTGTTATCGAATGGACGAAAGCGATCAATGAGGCGGAGGATGGTCTTGAAGAGGTAATTCCTATTTGCATCCTAGGGACTGTCGTACCTCATGCTGACGCATAATTGTTTAGATCATCAAAAACGCCAAATCATTTCGGGATTCGTGGATTTCGATCTTATCTGCACAAGTTGCGATTTCAAGACATTTCGGCACGCTATATGAGCCAATTCCGGAAGAGGATCCTTGCAAGCCAGTGCAGGAGACACCGAAGATTACAATGGATGCTGTGATCAAGTATAAGGAGGTCTTGGTCGAGGTGCAGAATGCGGTCCTACCTATGCTGGATAGTATCGATCGAATGGTCGTGCAGCGATGTGTGACAATGAAGGTGGTTATTGTTGAATTATTAAAATAATTCTGTGGAGCGATAATTAACAGATTTATATAGGGCTATATCGACACTATTAAGAAAGCTCTCAAGAAACGGGAGCACAAGAAGATTGACTATGACCGTCACACAAACGCGGTCGAGAAGCTGCAGAAGAAGTCGACATTAAATGACAAGGATGCAAGCAACTTAGAAAGGATTCAGAAAGACTTGGACAAGGCTACTGAGGCAAGTCATCAGATGTATCATCCACTGAGGTACTGGCTAATGAGAATAGGACTTTCGAGTGCATGATCAATATATTAAGGATACACTTCCGAAAGTTATCGTTCAATTATCAGAGTTCGTGGCCCCACTTTCAACACTACTCTTCGAAGTCCAGTTTGGCGTCATAGACATCACCAAAGAATTCCTCTATCCATTCGCCCAAGCGCAAGGTTTGCTCGATTTGGACAAGATTGTCGACGATTGGAGTACTCAGTTTATTCCTATCCAGCATCGATGTGAAGAGGGTCTTAAGACCGTGCGGAATGGCAAGGCGGTCAAGCAACCGATGAAGCTTCCTGAGTCCACGCCAATAGACCAGAAGATTAAGCGTGCTCTGACAGTCAATAAGAAGTCAAGTAGACCAAAGGGCACAACAAAGGATGGTGTATACAAGACTTTTACTGAAGTAAACCACAGTCCAACTCTGATGTCAGGTGTCAGTTCAGAGGCTGGTTCGGAAGCAGGATCGGAGACCGGTCGTTCGACACCGGCATCTCCAATTATTTCCTCAGCGGGTTTCAATTCAAAGAGAACATTTTCGTATGCTGGATCTACGACCTCGTCGATGTTTTCGGACCCACTTCCGCGCTATCAGGCATTTTCCCCATCACCAGGGTCTGTTGTAGCCGGAACTCCATTATCCTCCTCGGTCTCCCAGAATGGATTCCACGAAGAGATGCAAGAAGAAACGCTGACTGATATCAAAGCTTCCGAGAATGAAAAAGGCGATAGTCCTGCATATGAAGTTATGACGGCGGCATACACATTTGTTGGAATGCAGGACACTGACCTGTCTTTCAATGTAGGCGACAAGATTATGGTGTACAAGAAGGATGACGATGACTGGTGGGAAGGTGAAACTAAGGATGGTCGGAGAGGTGAATTTCCTGGCAATTATGTTAAGTAGATTCTATGGTTGGTTTGTGTGGTTCCGAATTATTTTGATGTGATATGTGCTCATAAGTTGATTTGCGTCTTTATGTCTGTGAAATTAGCAAATATATAAACGAGAAGTGACACACATGCGAGTTAATCCACCTGTGCAGCCGAATCGTCGCATAGTCTGCTCCTATTGGCTGGACGCAGTTGTCTTTGCCGCGCGAGAAGCGGCTCGATGAGTTTGTCGGGTTAGGGTTATTATGCGGCTTTTCACGACGCGGAGATTCACGTGATCGGTTTTTAGCATGATTTGTGCCTGGTCTGGGGTAAAATTATTACTCACTTTTTACAGGTCCTCTCGCCACATATAACCAGGCCCCATCATCGCATGGTAGATTGTTTCCAATAAATGATTATGGATTCTTACACAAAGCAATCAAATACGAGAAGTGGGCGTCACACCCCAGCCAGTGCGACACCGTCGCCGATACATTCGCGTTCTCCATCGCCTTCGTCAACGGCTGCTTCTTCACAAATTTCCTTCTCTGACTCTCCGTCGCCTTTTTTTTCCACTTCAAAGTCCGACGGAAAAAGAGAAATTCAATCGGGCAAAGAAACCGACGAGAACACTGCTCACGCCGCAACAGACAAAAAGCCTAGCGAACAAATGGACCTTACGGAAAGGCAAGGATTCGTCTTATACGGACCAGGTACACTACTCATTGACCACGTTTATTTTAAAACTGCAAATTAACCTATTTTTAGGTGATAGCAAAGCTGCAGAGGAACTGTCATCATTCAGATCGTTTAGTTCCCATTCGATCCTTAAGGGACCATCATCTTCCTACGCAAAAAAGTAACAACGAATATTGAGCTTTCGGAAACCCATGTGTACTGGACATTCACATGGTGAATTCATATTCGGAATTTGCTTGCGATGTGTTAAACTTGATTTAACAAGGGTACTTACTTTTCGCTCGTTACGCCAGAAGCCACTGGCCTTGAAAAGTTTTGTTTTAAGATCGAGCATATATTTAGCGAACCACAAAAGTTTTGTATCTGGACAACTGTCGGATGTGACTTGTACAATATAAGCGAATATAGCAATATGACAGTATTTATCTACTCGATTCAAAGGAGATATCCGCTGTCCGCCTTTCGAAAACGAGTAACGTATTTTGTTCTCTGCTTTGGCGACTATGTGAACGTCGCAATGTTCTCACCTTTCGCCCGTTCGTACCACCACATCACGACTCCAAGGCATTACTGAAAATGTCCCCTAGCAACCCACCCTGTGTTGTGATTTGCCAGCTGTGTTTGTAATCAGGCTGCTATAATATACCACCGCAGTCTGAAGATTCTCAGAGGTAAACAGTTGTCTCCGACCATAAACCATTCATATGCTCAAGTTCTTTCACGGTACTGACATAAGATATCTCCTGTTCCCTATCCAGTCTAACAATTGTACACTATGCGTAAGAAGATAAATTCGAATAGCAAGTGTATCTCCAGTCCAAAGAGATAATCATGGCAGTTAACTCCTTTCCAATGAATGATAACGTCATAAGTGATGAGTATTTTCAATTCATGCACGCTAGCGCAGAAACAAAGCTGAAAGCGGCGAAGAATAAGTTCAACAGACCTTGCAACATTGCATTGACTAGATTAAAATTTGCTTTCAATAAAGCCGAAGATGAAGCCTCCATTGGCTTTTGTCACGGTTTTTGTGGCAAATAATGGTAGACATAACGTACGCTTTAGATATCAACTTCGTGCCGTAAGATATTACCCTTTGAGTGCTTTCGTTTTTTGGGGCTTTCGTTCATGGCTTAAAGGGCCAAATATCATTCTAATTGACAATCCATATGAGCCTGGAACAGCGTGGTGTACAGCCGCCACTGTTCACGTGATATCACGTGACAACCAGTGCTCATGAGAACCTGTGCACTCGGTTCTGAATTTTACTTGTAATCCGAATAACCCTGCAAATGAGATTGTCGATGACTTTTATTTATACTTTGAGATATACGCCTATATGATGTACTATACTAATGGTAGCTGCCAATTTCATTCCCCGCACCTCCTTCTCGGCCCCGACACTTCCCCGGGCATACTTTCTTGGCCATCATGCCAAAGCGATTCGCAAAATGCGTGAAATGACCGCGAGCATTGATCTCGTATATGAAGTGCGAGATGCTAGAGCGCCTCTAAGTACCAGGAATACGATATTCGATAGTATTGTTGGTGCGAAACCGCGGATTGTGGTATACACGAAGAAAGACCTAAGTGCAATTCGTCCTGAAGTGAGCTAAGTCCGAGAAAATTTCCGGAACTGGTATGTTAACACTTGGCCAGATGTTTAGAGCATGGCATCCTCACGGGGATTATTGTATTGTTAACACACATGATCATACGAGTGTGAGGCGTTTGGTGAACATGTCGGAAAGTAAGACCCCACCCCTAGTTTGTCAGCATGTATTCATCGCTGTTAACAAAATCAGTGTTATGCGACAGTCGGGAATCGTTCTTCGGCCTTAAAGTAATGATAATGGGTATGCCGAATGTTGGCAAGAGCTCTCTACTTAATACGCTGCGGCATGCAGGTGTCGGAGGTAGAAAAGCTGCAAAGACCGGAGCTCTTGCAGGAGTAACCCGAAATATATCCACATATGTCAGGATCCATGAAGACCCAGATATATTAGTTTACGACACACCTGGTGTATCATTACCCAAGACTATAGATGCGGACACAATGCTTACATTATCTACAATTGGCAGCGTCAATATCGGACTTGTCGATCCTACAGTTCAGGCAGACTACCTACTATATCAGTTGAATCTCGTCGACCCCAGCGGCAGCTTGTACGTGAAATATAGTATGCCAACTAACGACGTTGAGGAATTTCTAACATCATATTGTCTAAGAATGCGTAAGTCACACAGTTCATACCTCGGCAAGTAGGATGGCGATAGGCTAATGTTGAGTAGATCGGTTAAGTAAAGGTGGGTATCCCGATTTATTAGGTGCAGCTACTCATTGGGTGGATCGATGGCGCAAAGGACTGGAAGGAAGAATTGCATTCGATGATTTCAAGAATCCAGATGCTTACAAGGAATGGGAGGCGATGCATGATGAGCAACGGCGGAGAGAGCGGGGTCGACAAAGCGATCAGAAATTTCGAGTGGCTTGATATGGAGCTAGTGTACATATATAATAACGAAATTATGGAACTGTTTACAACGGCCTCATGATTAAAGTTCGTACTTCTCTATCAACTTCTTCTTTCGTCGCTCAACTAGCCATTCTTCAATATCTTGTCGATTTGGAATGCTTGTCGGCCGCTCGATACCTACCCAATCTTCAGGCGGGTCACCGTCCTTGTCCAGTAAAGTGTTTCCAATACTTATCTCCTCAAGCTGTGCCTCGTGCTTTATTAAGTCTGGATCATCTTCATCGCGATAGCCATAATAGTCTGCGTCGACATCTTTGCGATACTCGGCTCTCGCCTGTTTGGTTTCCTGTGTAGTAGGCGGTGGCTGCAATAACTCTTTAACACCTGGCAATTCCCGCGCGCGCCCAAAATATTTATAACCTCGCGTGGTTGGGATTTCTCTTCCTTCGTCATCAAATTGCTTTGCGGCAAAACGCTGTGTCATTCGTTAGCTATGTCAAATATGCCATTTTTGCATTGATCTCCAAAGACATACCATGTAATTCGGTCCGCCAAGATTCCGTATTTGCAATTCCCACACGTATTTCTCACGCATCAGTTTATTAATTTCGTCATTTATGTCCCGAATCTCGTATTCAGAGAGCGCAGCTACTCCAGTTAGCCTCCGACGGCACGCCGATATGATATAAGCACAGGACTACACACGATCTTGAATTTTTGTCACTTTCCGACCGATCTCCTTAACGACTTGGCCACGCCATTTTTCGCAGACGGGAATTGAATCAACGGATGAGATAACTTTCGGTCGGCGCGTTCGTCCGATGTCGATGATTCCTGAGAAGTGTGAGTGTTAAATGGCTTCTGGAATGTAGACAGTCGGAGTCACATACCCATTTCAGCCGCTTCCTGCTCTCGGAACCGATACAGCATTGATTGCGCCTTTTCACTGTTTCTCGCCATTGTAAACTTATCTGGTTATTGTTTTGGTAACGGCTATTAAATTTGATGGAGCAAAGTTCGTTGGCGGTTATGTCAAAGCGAAGTCTACAGCCAGCCTCAAGAAAAATCAAGGACATATAAACTTTGCTGCAGATCCCACTTGTGTGCTACGCGACAATCACTCTACAAAAAAGCATTTGCATTTTCTCATATCATTCTTCTACTTTCGTTTCAGCATTATTGTTAAATTAATTAACGTGTAATACCCGCTGAGTTTTAGCATGGATCAATCACCGCTATCACGCTACCTCCCGCTCACTTGCACGGGCCATTCGCGACCGGTCACTCATCTAAGTTTCTCTAGCATCTACGAAAATGGAAGCTGCTTGATGATCAGCGCATGCAAAGGTCAAAAATCTTGCTCTTGAAAATTATGACCTGGTTGGAAGAAAGTGTGAGTGCTAAGTATGTACAGATGGCGCCCCTATGCTGCGAGACGGCGTCACAGGTGATTGGTAACTCTTCCTTCGTCAATATTTGTGATGAAATATAAATGCTGACAGGCTAGGATCGGGACCTTTACGGGACACAAAGGTGCGGTCTGGTCTGCCAGTTTCAGTGCTGACGCCCAGCTGGCCATTACAGCTAGCGCGGATTTCACGTCGTACGTAAACCATGCTTCGTCATTGACGAATTATTGGCGACAATTTGGCTGACGAGCAATGACAGAAAAGTATGGGACACGAACTCAGGCTCGATAGTCGCTTCATATGCACATAACCACATCGTCCGCACCGCAGCTTTCGTACCGGCATATTCTCAAGCCCAGTTTTGCATGACGGCAGGGAATGAGAAGAAGATCCGTATTTGGGACTTAAATCGGGACGAAAGTGCTCCGGCTGTTATGGAATGGATTGGTGCGGAGGGAACGATTAAGACTGCGTTATGGGTTGAGCAGAGGTGAGTTGTATTTTTCTGCCGTTTGTGGTTACTGGACTCTACGAGTTAACTCTGGGTAGCGTGATTATTACTGCTGGAGACGACAAATGCATGAAGTGGTGGGACCTGCGAACGGCTGATAAACTTGTGGACTCGATCACACTTGACGGTCCCATCAGTCAGATGGAAGAACGGAAGGGTAGTGTGGCTGTTGCGGCCGGTTCGGCCGTGTACGTATTTGACGCATTGGACCGGACACCAGTGAAGAAGCAGGCGTTGGATTACAACGCGTCAACAGTTTCTATACATCCTTCTCGGAAGAAATTCGCAACGGGTAGTGCGAACGACACGTGGGTGCGTATTCACGATTTTAGCACTGGCACAGTGTTGGATACGCTTAAGGCCCATCATGGTCCGGTGCACTCGATTTCTTATTCGCCGGACGGCCAGCTCTGCGCATCAGGAGGCGAGGACGGGACTATTAGACTTTGGAAGAGCGAGACTGGCCCATATGGATTGTGGAAATAAAGAAATTATGTAGAAAAATTTCGAGCCACATGGTGCTAAGATGATTTTGTCTACGCATAAGACGGAGAAACGATGGCGTCGGTGGATGCATGTCGCCATTTGTATATAGATGATTATGATGACACGAAATTTTATGGAGCAGCACTAAACCCAAGGGAAGCTCGTTTAGGTGGAGCCTCTTTGGGCAATTAGCCGATCAGTAAAATACTCTGATATGGTAAATGCAAACATGGCACTTTTGCTGGGCAAATTTACCATGTCAGTATTGCCGTTGTACTGGCAACCCGAAGCGGTCCCGATGCAGTAGATTGCAGCCTAGAGCCATCCCCAAATACACTCATGAACGGCAATTGGCTTCTTTGTGGTATAAAAAGCCATATTACGTAATGAACTTTTATTATTCCGAGCAGCAAAAGAACTGGGTTCGTCGGACTTTCAGTGAATCAGTGTCAGGAAGCAAGCCTTACCAAGCTTTCTGTAGTTGGTAACTGGACATCGTTACCAGCAGGATGAAACTCAGTGAAGATATTGTATTTTAGCCTGTCATCTTTCTATCTCGGTATAATGGATGGTCGTAGTTGATGCATAAGAGTACAGTCTAACAGAGTATCAACTTGTCGTACTGGTGCAATCAATATCGAAAATGACAATTTGGTTGGATCACGTTGAACCAGTCCCCGCATTATTATAACAGCTGACTTAAGCTAATCTGGTCCATCCCACCAAGAAGTTGCGGGATGGCTCCTGTCAGGACCCGTACACGTGACTCTAACTTCAAACGGCCAACCTTAACTTTCAGGGGCGAGGGTTTTGTACGCTAAATAGCGGTATCCCACACAACTTTAACCAGCGCCAGACGCCACCGTCCCGCTTGTTCAAAGATCCCCGCACCCCAGACCCCACAACTCTTCAGAATGCGGAGACCGGCATTGGCATGGACTGTCAGCGGCAGGAGGCCCATTAAATTAAAGTCATTGCCTGGCCGCTTGCTTCTGATGGTGTATTGAGTTCTGCAATCAGCATTTTGAAATGGCTTGGAAAATTCGCGCTTTCGCCAGGGCAGAGGACCGCCCGACACCCAAGGCGGTGTACAACCTTCGAGTGTATTGCACATCTCTAGTAATAGCCATTGCCGGTGCCATGATCGGCTATGATAATGGCTTCGTAGGTATGTATCAATGGCACGGGTAACTTTACCTTTGAATAATGGGTTCGTAGGTGGGACTATAGTTCTGCCGTCGTTCATGGCCGAGTTCGGCCTCAACAAGCTCTCGACGTCAGAGTTAAATGTCGTGTCTGCCAATATTGTGTCCACATTTCAAGTCGGTTGCATCTTTGGATCCCTGTTTGTGTATCCGGTCGGTCATATCTACGGAATGCGCCGGGGGCTTATGTTGTCGTCCGGTGTGTTCTTGATCGGCTGCATCCTTTGCATGCTGCCTGGAGTCGCCCGTGGCCTCGGTGTACTCTACGTCGGCCGCGTCTTTGTGGGTTTAGGTGTTGGTGCAACATCAAATCTGGGCCCAATATACATTTCTGAGATTGCACCGCCTCCGATTCGTGGTCAGCTACTGGCTATGTACGACGTGCTCTGGCAGATAGGCTCCCTTATCGGGTTTTGGATCAATTATGCCGTCAGTAGGACGCTGCCGTTCTCATCCAAGCAGTGGATGATCCCGTTTGCGCTACAGTTTATCCCTGGAGGACTCCTTTTTATTGGCACTTTCTTCATCCGTGACTCGCCCCGCTGGCTCATGATGAACGGCGATGTTCAGAAAGGTCTCGATAACCTACGATGGTTCCGCAAGCTTGACGAGACAGACGAGTATTTGCGGTTTGAGATAGCGCAAATTGAAGAGGCTATTGAGTCCCGCGCAGGCACCATCGGCCTCGGCGTATGGGCCCCGGTTAAGGCAGTCGCCCGCAGTCCTCGAGTACTCAAGCGCCTAATATTCTCGACGTCGCTCTTCATTTGGCAGAACGCAAGCGGCATCAATGCTGTTAACTACTACTCGCCTACAATTTTCAAATCGCTGGGCATCGGCGGCACGAATTCGTCTCTCCTATCCACAGGTATCTTTGGTGTGCTTAAGACCACTGGCACGTTTCTGTGGATGACTTTCCTGGTCGAAACAACTGGTCGCCGGCTAACACTTATGATCGGCTCTGTCGGTGTTTCCTTCTGCATGTATTTTTTAGGAGCCTACGTCAAGATCGCAAATCCCGCCCACCAAGCTGCCGGTACCAGCCTCGACTCTGCCGGCCGTGCGGCACAAGCATTCTTCTATATCTGGACTCTGTTCTATTCGGCTTCTTGGAACTGGACCCCATGGGTTATTAATGCCGAGATCTATGACCAGCATATCCGCACGTTTGTTCAGGCCATCAACGCGGCGGCAAATTGGTTCTGGAGTTTCATTATGGTTCGTTTTACGCCACAAATGTTCGCCAGCATGGTAAGGAGCGTCTGTTTTGGTGGTATGGTCACGGCTAACTGAGGTTCCAGGGTGCGAGCGGTTACGGTGCGTACTTTATGTTCGCTTCACTCTCGACACTGGGTATTTTGTACGTTTTCCTGCTCGTGCCGGAAACAAAAGGTATACCTCTCGAAATGGTTGACTCTCTTTTCACCAAAGGCGTTCCAGCTTGGCGAGCACATTCTTACGTCCTCAACCAAGAATCTGAGCTCAAAAGAGAGTTCGACGCGTCGCCGGACGAAAAGGGCGCTGTCGAAAATCTGGAGCACGTCGGCAACGATGCTAACGAGGGCGATCACGAAAAGGCATGACAACTGCAGATGTAATGACCTTTGCCGCAACTGATCGCGTTTGGAGAGTAAGGGTCTGGTACAACTTGTAGTTTCGCTTTTGTTACATACATTGCTTCTTTCGCTGTAAATGCTGCCATCACCTTTAGTAGGTTGGAAAATATGCCTTGCTTGAATTCGGGTCTCTTCGATAGTAATGAAATCATTTGTATGTTTTGGGTCATGATTCTCAAGTGGCGACCAAAAGAAAAGGCAAGTGTTACCCACGTAAGCATAGGGCCTCCATGAGACCACAATTAATCAGACTCAAATTTCGCTGTTCAGAAAAACGACGTTCAGAAGGTGAGTCCTTATCATGCAGACACTAACACTAGCCGGGTTTACTTTCCCTCGGTCGAGGTAAACTCGGTCGAGGTGTTCAATTCTCCCGTGTGAGTCATCACAAATTGTGAGAGTAGGGATGCCCGTAAAATGTTTCCTGCCGCAAATGTCCGCCGCTACACCACTTTCCTCATCAATAACAAATATGCTCGTGATCCTGCCGCACAAAAAGCACTCCTGATCTGTACTTTGATGACAAATTTGCTCATGATTCCGTGCATATAAAAATTGCTCATGTTTGTGACGACCACAAATTAAATTTGCTCATGATGACATGCTAGAATCCATCATCATCAACAAAAGCACGACTGATGATGATGCACAAATTGCTCCAGTTAAACTTTGAACCCCGCGCGCGAGCCGCATCGACGTGGTAAACTCTAAACTGCCAAACCACCTTGGAGGCCACTCAAAAAGTAATTTGATCTTCCTATTTAACATAAATGCACTACCCTTCTCCGCCGTAAGATTAGTCCCGCTGAAATAAACTCACACAAAGAATGGCATCAGATCTGGCAGCCCGAAATAGATCACATTTCAAGTAAGTTTGCTGTTCCCCGCGATTTATTAACAACTCTAAATGACTCCCTTTTGCAGTCACATCGCCTCCACGTTCGATAGTGACTTCGAACACGTCCTTAGAGCACTGACCAATGCTGTTCAAGCCCGACGCGATTGGATTGGTGTTGATTGGGACGGTCCTGTCAAAGTGCTCGACTACGCATGTGGCACAGGAGTGATCTCCAGGGTAGAGTGCAGTTTAAAATCCCTGTGATGCGAAGCTGATGAGGATCAGGCCTTGGAACCCTACGCGACAAAACTAGTCGGTGTCGATGTATCCGACGAGATAGTCGCCAAATACAACGAGCATGCTCGCGCTCTTGGATCGTACCCGGAAAAGATGTCTGCGATAGTTGGCAACCTCACGGATAAGGAGAATCCTCCCCCCGAGCTATTCTCAGACTCAAAGTTTTTCGATTTCGACTTGATAGTCATAAGCACGGCTCTGCATCACATGTATGATCCGACCTACGCCATCAAATGTCTTGGTGAAAGATTGAAGAAGGGCGGCGTTCTTGTCGTAATCGATAGGCTCCTACCACTGGATATCTATGACGAGAATATTGGTGATATGATGAAGACGATTACACGACAGGGTTTTACCAAAGATCAGATGAGGACAATGTTTAAAGAGGGTGGAGTGGATGGAAGGTTCGACATCGACGTCGTGCCGGAACCGGTGTTCCTTCGAGTGCGTGGGATGGAGTTGAAATTGACAATGTTCTTCGCTAGGGGAGATCGGGTGTAGCCAACTCACGGACCAATCACATCTTACGAGAAAACTACTCCTACAAGCTTGGCGTCTGGGTGCCATGTAACTGGCCATAGGAGTGTCGCATATTCCAACCTTTGCTTTCAACACCAAAATACAAAACCAATATAAAGTCTATCTCACTGCGTGCCCCACCCGGACGCTTATTATTGGCGCGGCTTTTCAAGAATGAGCCCAACTGTCGGCAACTGGTAATATTACTGTGATTGTGGATGGTAAGACTGGTTATGCGCGGGAAGTATGGTCGGCATTTGCTGCAGAACCAATTAACAAATGCTTGTATGTTGTATGCTTCCGTATCCATATCTAAGCAGACCAAATTTATAACGTGCAAATTCAGGTTTCAGGTGCCACAAAAACTCCCGATTGAACATGTAAAGATCTAATTACAAACCTAAACATGAACAAAAACCCAAAACAAGTCGCTCGGGGACCCGAGTGCGATGCTACCCTAAACCAACCAAACAAAGTGCAGCAGGAGCCAACTACGAATGACCTATAAACTATACGGATCTCGTTTCCTAATTACAGGGCCCGAAACGATAAAACACGAATGGCACTGGAATCATAGCAACCGCAAAGAGTCCGATTACACTTGTCCCCCAGGACACACTGATATTGTTGAACATTATGTTGCCAAATAACTAGCGGAAATGCGGTTGCGAAACATGATCGTGTGAATGTCGCTGCCTCAATTGAAGAATTCGCCATGTGATGACTGTGACTTTGTGACAACCCAGGCACCAGGCACCAGCCACAAAACACGCACCAATTGCCAACCCGGAAAGTACAACTCCGTGATATTTAGCCTGGTGAGTCTCTCTTGTTGAGTATACCTAATCTGCTAGCTACTTTTTACTCCAGCACTCGGATTTTATCTTGGACTCTCGCCAAAATAACCGCTCATATATTGGACCAAGTTGCGCAAGAGATGGCGAACCAGATCATTACCTCACGTCACGTTAGGACTGCAGACCTGGGATGTTGGGAGTCGAACCGGAAGTCAGATTATCAAGGCTAGGATCGTGTTGAGGTGCATATATAGGCGGGCAAAACCACTCTGCTAAAATCCGCCAAATCGCTCTCATTGCCTATAATCGACGGGATGAACTGAAAGAGACTCTTGATGGCGTGGCTTCAATTGTGATATGTCGCACCTCTGCCAGTAATAGCTCACTTGACCGTGGAATCGAGAACCAGCAACCAGAGACGCAAGATTTGCAACGGGCAGAAACTCCTGGTAAACGATTGGTTCGTGTCCACACGGCAGAGTTGAGAAATTGCGAAAATGCGTCCTGCCGCCAATCACAGAACCAACTCCAGCTCCAGATATCTTTTGCATCAGCTTGCAGTTATCGCAACCAATCGAGGGGATGAACTGAAGACGACTCTGGATAGATCGAGTACCAGGGCCTCGCTTTGACGTCTCGCACCTCTGCCATAACGGCAAGTGCTTTAATCCGGATCATATAGTCGCGGAGTCCCCGACAAATAATTTGAGACGCAGAAAGTGCAATGGGGGCGCCAAGGTGATAACTTATGGCAAATTCAAGTATCACCCGTGCGCACATGATGGAGTTGAAAAAATGCGCAAATGTATTGTACCTGTTTTGCGACTAGAAGCTGTTGCGCACATGATGGAGTTGAGAAAATGCGCAAATGCATTGTACCTACCTTGCGACTAGAAGCTGGGCATTACGAAAATGATACAATGGAGTTGCTGATCCTGAGACTTTGTTTTAGTTATTATTAATTTACTATAATTTCTTTACAAGAGCGGCCTATCCTAATTTGGCCTCCTTTTTGTGAGTCTCTGCAGCTATATACATATGTGGAAGCATGGAATAACCGTCAATAAAACTGTTCAAATTATACCTTCCAGTGATTTGTTCCAGAGAATGGTATGAGAAATGGCTATGAGTGTGAATATAGATGCGAAAAAGTGAACTATAGGTGGGGAAGCTGAGCGTAACAACGCTGTGTGTGATGACGGGGCTTACTTGTGAACATCCTTGTTCCCGAAAGGAGAAGTGTCAGGAACAAGGTCTCGTAGGGCGCGGGACCGAAGACCGGTTTGTTAGATGCTTACATTCTATGACATTACCCTGAAGCTCATAGCACTCTCATCCTACAAATGCGAGCAACAATGCAGCAACGATGGATGCATTGGAAGGTTCCAAGTGCCTGGTGAATTAGTTCGTCACGTATTCGTGTTCACCAATAACTCAGCCCTAACAACCCTTTCGTCTCCGCCACGATCTCGGCTGTTCCTGTCTGCACAAAGGGAACGGGGCCGCACATGGAACCCCTGAGTTCGACATGATTTGACATTCCCTTACAACCAGCTGAAAACTTTTAGCAGAATGGAATTGATGCAGAATATTTTATTTAGAGTTAACTCTAGCAGTCTCGGGCCTGTTCACGTTTAGCGACGTGTTTGCCCGCATGTCCGGGTATTGGTCTCTGACGACTATGTTACTGGCTTTGAAGATATGCCGAGGACGCGGAATTCTCCACAATGTTGGGACTTGGGATTGAGAAAAAGTACGCTTGCCAGGAATGTCAGTTTGAATGGGATCGCGATTTCAATGGTACAAGAAATATTCTGATGCGTAGATCGCAATGGGCCGCGGGGAGGCTTCTCGCTCGGAAACGCTGACTGCAAGAGCCGCACTAAAAGCGATTCCCCTTTCTTTTGATTTCCCATGTTGCTTGTCAATAACGAGTCATGGTGATCACTTACTAGAATTCGATGACCCTTCGATAATTCGTTCGGATGCACTGCTTACAGTCATATACTTAGGAGTAGACGCTGCCATTCCGGCATCCGTTTAGTCGATAGTTTATCCTAGCCAGAAAGACAATCCTGGTGAGGTACCCTCATAGTAAATGGATTCCTGGTTGCGCGACCTCGGATGTTCCATTAACCAATATTCAATTCCAATTCGTCCTGAAAGCGAGTGTTGCTTGGATGCAAGTACATTAACATTTGCCACGGTTGCGAAATGGCCTGCAGATCACCGCTCCAATGTATAACCTATATCAGTCGCTAGAAGCTCCGTCCCGGCCTGGTTCTCTTCTCCTTCCTCGCTATCTTAGCTTATCCAACCTGTCCTGCCCTGTGCTCTTTTGTTGACTTTCAACACTTCCAACCTCTATCTCTGTGGCTATCTGCCACCATGGGTAAGGCAACTTTTACCATTAACTATTCTCTGCTTTCCGAGCCTGCTGCTTCAGCAGCCGGGGAGTTGACCACTGTAGCTCCCGAACGTGCTTCGAAGAACCCGTTTAGACGCGGCATCTTTGCAAACCTTCTTCGCGTGAGTAGGATATTGAATATTGTAATTATGTATGCTAAGTAGGACAGCATAAGGTACCTAAGACCGAGGCTACAGCCACAGACGTGCATTTGCACTATCCCTTCCCTTTGGCTGGGAAAGAGCGCAACCAGTTGAAGCGCTTCCGTGATTGGGTTCGCCGTAAGACCGCCTCTTTTCACATTCGTGGGCAGATGCTTGGATCCACTGGTAACGTCAAATGTATGCATGATCGCACAACGGCCCAGAGAGACACACTATTAATAAGATTTAGTTTCACCTCTGCGCAAGATCTTTCACTCCAAGGCAACGGACGGCAGTGCCGTCGCGGAGGAAAGCACAAAACTTGGCGCCGTTACTGCCGATGCTGCTATTCCCACGCCTGCCGCCATTTCGTTGGATCCTGCTGTTACCAAGACTGAATCCTCGGTTATCATGCAACATGAGCCAGTGATTGTCACTATTCCTGCTGAAGTCTCGGAAGTTGTCGAGACCACTGAAGAGCCGTGCTCGTTGAATTCTACTATTAACAAAACCACCGTTCCTAGTGAAATATCCAAGGAGGTCCTCGAGATAGCTCCAGAAATGTGTTCCTTGAATCATCCGTTTACAACCGGCCCTGACGATGTATGTAAGACGCTTGTTTGGGCCGCTGATAGGCCTTGTTGTTTCAATGCTGCTGTTGCCAAGAATGAATCCCCTGTCGTCGGCCACACCGAGCCTCCGATCGTCAGTGTTGCTGCTGAAGTCTCGGAGGAAGTTGTTGAGACCTCTGAAGAGCTTTATTGTTTAAATGCTGCTGTTTCCAAGAATGAATCCGCGGTCATCATCCAAACCGAGCCTGTCATCTTCGATGTTGCTGCTGAAGTCTCGGACGAAGTTGTCACGGCATCTAAAGAGCTGTCCTATTTGGACGCCCCTGTTACCAAGAACGAATTCCCTATCATCGAGGAGCCTGAAACTGTGATCGATACTGTTGCTGCTGAAGTCTCGGACGAATCTGTCGGGGCCTCTGAAGAGCTGAACTTTTTGAACATTGCTGTCGTTTCCAAGAATGAATCCCCGATCACCGGTCAAACCGAGTCTGTGGTCATCATTGTTCCTGGTGAAGTCTCGGAGGAAATTGTCGAGACCTCTGAAGATGTGTGCTGTTTGAATGAATCCCCGGTCATTAGGCCACCCGAGCTCGTGATCGTCACTGTTCCTGGAGAAGTCTCGGAGGAAATTGTCGAGATTGCTCAGCAAATTTTTTCCTTGAATGGTGCTGTCCCGAGCCCTACTGATGATTCTTGGGGTCCTATCGCCGAGGCTGTGCAAGACTTGTATTTGTTGAATCCTTCTAATACCAATGATGAATCACCGGGCATATACCAGACCGAACCCGCGTTTGTCACCGTCTCCGCTGAAATCTCAGAGGCGGTTCTCGAGACCGCTGAAAATACTTGCTCCTTGAATCGTGCTGCTACCAAGAATGAATCATCGCTTATAAGCCAAGGCGATCCAGTAGCAACCACCATTCCTGCTGAAGTCTCCATGGAAGCCGTCGTTGTTGGCAAGGCAACCTGCTCTCGATATGCGTGTCATCCAGACGGCATTTACTGCTCTGGCGTGCAAAATACTGCCCGGCACTCCTGGTCTGACACTGACGACAGTCAGACTGTCGATTGTATTGATGTCCAGCAAATCTCTATGCTAGAAGACAGTCGCGAGACAGTGTCTATGCTCTCTCGAGCAGCCGATCATGACTCATTCCACGCGCTCGATCTGGAAGAATGCGAGATCAATGAGCTGTCTGCCTCTGCTGAAATCGGCGAGGTGGAAGGAACCTTTACACCTTGCTCTAATAATCTTTCCAGTGCAAAGAACAAATTACGGGCCATGGGGCCAGCTAATACAACAATAGCCGGCCCCCCGGACGAAGTCTGTGAGGAAATTGTCATTTTTGGCATTTCAGCCGAGCAATAGACATGCCTTCAATCCAGACTGCATACACAGGTTCGGCAGGCCATGCGTTCTAGACCACTCGGTTGTGTTTTCTGACTCTTCCGATACTTGCGATGCGGAGAATATCTCCGTTATCGAAGATAGCTGGGAGACAGTTTCTACATTATCTCCAGCAGCCGCGCGCCACGACTCATTCCACGTGCTCGATCTGGAAGAATGCGAGACTAATGAACTGTCTGCCTCTGATGGGGCTGAAATCGGGGAGGTCATACCCTCTCTGTATCCTACCCTTTCCAAGAACAGATTACTGGATCTTGGTCGAAGCGAGCCACAGACAGCCAGAGTTCGTGTAGAAGTCTGCGAGGAGGTTGTGGTGACCGCAGAAGAGCATTGCTTCGTTACCGCAGCCGCTGCTGAAGACTACGCGGAAGACCTCGAGACTGAGGAGTTATGCTCATTCGTCACAGCTGCTCCCGAATTCTACCACGAGGAGTACGAGACCACTGAAGGTACGTGCACCTTTCTCACTGCCGCTGCTGAAGTTTGCGACGAGGCTGTCGTCGGTAACACTACAAGCTGCAATCGATATGGGTTCAATCCAAAGGGCCAACTCTCCTTCAACATGCAGGACATGCGCGATCGGTCGGTCTCGTTTTCTGGTTCTTACCTTTCTACTACTTTCGAGGCCGAGAATAGCTCGGTTCTTGAAGATAGTTGGGAGACAATGTCTACGTTCTCTCGGCCAGCAGCCGAGCATGAATCGTTCCACGCCCTGGATCACAACCAATGCGAGGTCAGGGACTTGCCTGCTACTGGAGTCTGCAAGGAAATTGTGAGGTCTGAAGAGACGTGCCCTCTGAATTGTGACATTACAAATATGTTGTCATCTGACCAAGAGAGTAAGCCTGGGCCAGAGATATCCAGGAGGACCTCGTCGGCGACTGAACCGGAGACAATACTAGTTGATGCATACGGCATTGATATTGTATTGCTAGGATGGAAACTAACCATTGAAGTGGACTTTCCTTGTAAATGTAAATAATAACCCTATTGCTATTGACTAATTAATGCGATAATAGTTATGAGATAATAAACTATATACGAGAGGATAAAGGATGCTTCAATATCGCATATCGCGAAGCCCCCTGTCGATGATGGCACTTTTGGATTCCTGGCAGGGTATGGGGCTTTGGGCCGGCTACAACCATCCTTCCAACCTTAACACCTTATATTAGAACAAGTAATCTTCTTGAGCAGAATCCGACAATACAGAGGATTCCTCAATTTGCGATGCCGTGGCCAGTTTCATCAATGGACATTATCAACAATTCCACTTTTTGGATCTGGTGTTCGATATTTAAACGGGCATTAACCTTAGCTGACGTTAATCGTTGAGTACCATTTGTCAATTCCACAATCTGACTCGGAATGCTTTCACATAAGCTTCTAGGAACTCTTATAGAGAAGGGGCTCGCCCTAACTTAATGCCTTGCAGACTCCAATTGGCGCGTAGTAATTGTCTTTAAATTCGGGAACCGATTCAGGAAGCGATAGATCCATTCGTGTTGATTTGTGTATAAGTCGGCGTTTAATATCTGCTGACGCCCGTCGGACGCATCAACAGCGAATCTGCTGCCATCTCCACGACCAATGAATGAGTTACCAGATATCTTGTAATAGCAAATGGAAAAAAATCCCTCCTCCGCGTTCATGACGAGCGGCCCAAAGCCTCATACTCTACGCTACATGGAGAATTTAAGAAGCGTCCTCAATTTGTTTGCGCATACGCGATATCTCCCGTGTTTTGTGTTTCAGCAAGAAGTGTCAGACGATTGATAAATCTCTTCGCCGGCGTTGCAAATCTCTCTTGGCTCTCAATACCGATCGCAATACATGTTTTGACTCCCTTGTCTAACGGAAGCCCTAAACCGATACTGGATCCCGGGACCATCTTTTTTTGTCGGCCGAGATTTTGGTAGTCCCTATTTTCCAGTGAAGGCCTCAAGGCCAGAATGTCCGCATCTGGGTCGGCGTTGTTACGGCCCTGCCGTGTTAGTCGACCTCCAAAGATTGCCTCGATTTCTCGTCGTGTAAGATGTGAAAACACGAAATATGCGTTTTTGGCTGAGCATGTATAGTTATCATACGACCTGAAATTTGGATCGTCCCAAAGAGGCTAGCCCACTGAAGCTCCATGATTCTCCATAAATTTCTTATAAAAGAGATTGAACTAGTTAGAGCTATAGGTTAGGGATAATAAACCAGTTTTAATCCGCATCTCCTTTCCTTAAACTGCAGGCACATGACCCAGCAGATTGACAGATATGACGAAACGTCGCGTGGGTGCCACTGACTTCACACTATTCATCGACATTACAGCCAAGCAGATAGAAATTTATTAAACAATATTAAAATAACTACCGAATCTAAAGTGATTTTCTTAATTAGTTCTACAGGTATGCGTTTTCTTGTGGTGTGGCACAGTCATCAGCACAGCCACCCCAGAAAATGTGCCCACGCCTTCCGAACGAGACTCCAGTGAAACTTATCAACTTTTAAGTATCTTCTAGCATCGCCCTTGGCCACGTTTGGCCCCCTTTATGCGTGGTCTAGCTCGGGCCATAAACCTTCCTTATCATCAAGTGTCCCATAGCCCGAGTCTTTCTCCAACTCCTCGCTTGAATACCATCCCAATTCTCAACCGTCATCACTGCAGTACAGCGATGGCCGAAGAATCGGAGATGTATATCCCCGGTTCAAACTCTTGGGCCTCGGCGGGTTCAGCTGACCGCAACAAAGTTGAGGTGCTCCCATTAATTAGCCAATGGCTCACTGGTGCGGCAATGAACGAGGGCATCCCAATAGAGTCCAGAAAGGTTCTGGAAGTCGCCAGCGGGTTTGGCGCCCAGGTCTCATATTTTGCGGAGCATACGCCGTCGGTGACGTTCCAGCCTACCGAGGCACAAGATGAATGCATTGAAGCAATGAAAGTTGTCGCCGAACAGGCCAAGCATCACAATATCTTACCACCGCTGAAATTGAATGTTTTGTCCGACACGGATTGGCTCAACTCCGCAGAGAAATCTGGCCCTTATGACGGAATATTTGTGTTGAATTTGTTGCATATAAGTGTCTGGGAAAGCACTGAGAAACTTTTCCTGCACGCAGGTAAAATATTACAAGGGCGAACCGCTGGGTTTTTGGCGGTTTACGGTGCGTTCAAGCGGAACGGGGAGTTCTCTGGCGAAGGAGATAGATTGTTTGATGTTGATTTGAAACGACGAGATTCGCGATGGGCAATTCGAGACTTGGAGAGTGAAATAATTCCTGAGGCTGAGAAGAATGGTCTCAAAATGAAAGAATGCCGTCAGATGGCGTTTAACAACCTGTTAACCATTTGGACATTAGCATAGGTGATGTAAACTGGGATCTTCATTAATATGATTTAGAGTCATAATACGTAAATAAAACCATGATTAAATCTAGCCGCTTATAATTCCTTGTTTCCTATCATTTAACCAATGAACAAAAAAAAAACTCAAAACATAGCCACCGTCCCATTTTCAAACTACTGCATAGCACATCGCTTCTCGTTGTGAAATTGCTCTTTCCTGGCTTCTTTCTCATTCGCGGCTTGTTTAGTCTTGGTCTCCTTAGGGAAATACAATAGCATCTGATTATACAGAGCAATATCGATATTCTCTCCATTAGCAGTCTGGAGTACAATCTGCCTGCACAGTGGACAACCATCCTTTTGTTGCTGTTGTAATTTGACTAGGCATCGAATACAAAAGACGTGGCCGCAATCGAGACGAACAGGTTTGAAGGCAATTTGGTAACATATAGGGCAAATATAGTCATCGAGTTGGGGAATAACTGCGAGAAGTTGCTCAGCCATCGTGAAACAAACTGACTTTGCGACTGACGACGATACTGAACTTGACGGATTGTTAAAATAAAATTCCGGAAAAACTTTTCCTGCACTGAAATAAAGTCAGCCAAGCGTATTGAATCTTCTCGCCAGATGATCATAAGTACCTCAATGCAGTCAGTTTATCAAATTTCTTCAAGATCTTCGTCGTGGCAGTCTGGTTGAGTGTCTGGAATTGAACAGATTGTAGTAGCGATATGTTCAAAGTCCAGAACGACTCCCATATCACCTTGCTTTCAGGCAACTTAAATCGACTTATAAGGTCCATTTGCTGAAGTTGATCTGCGAACCAATCTAGCTGCTCCTTTGCTTTGTCCACCCTTCGTTCTCCATGGTCCTGTTCCAGGGTGGAGAAGAATACACCGGCATCAATATACAGCCTGAAAATCTCACGCCATACATAGAGGTCGTTCTTTTTCTGTAGCGGAGACGCCACGTGAGGAAGTCTCCGCGCAATATCCGTGACTTGCCCAGAAAGCTCTTTCTCTTGTTCTTCTTGTAAACTGTCAAGGCCTACCAGCTCGGCACATAACATCTTAAAGAACTCAGAGTCTGAATGCAAATGAATTTCAATCGTACTTGGAATATCGCCAAAAGGCGTATCAAGACCGTCATTAGCATGCGTCACGGCCGAACAATTGTCGCCCGGTTTCGATGCAGCAGCTCGCATCAGGCAGTGCCCCGGTTTAAATACGTTTCGTATATCACATTGCCGTCTCCGTTCGCCAGATGCTTCAGAATAGTCTCCGATCATTGGCTCAACTGTGGTAGGCAAAGATCCCTCTGCAGGCACAGCATAGCAAGCTTCGCACATGTCCAGTTGGATGTCTTCGCTGTCAGATATGTAAATACCACATTCCTCTAGGGGACTTGGGATACTCCCAGCAATGTCAGCATTGTCGTAGTCAGGTTTAATTTGTGACGACTCTCTAGCTACATTTGACACCAGACTCGCTAGTTTTGCCCGTATTTCTGGAGATATCGCTGCTGAAAACGGCGTACCATTCACAGTATCGAGATTCATTGTGATTTTTGGCACAAATTCGCGTAGAGTTCCTTGATAGCGGGTTAACGGCACAGCAAAACCTACCTAGCTTTCACATGCCTTACCTTCAAACGAATATACCAGCTTAGGTTTCGGCTTTTCCTCGCTGCTGACACCGCTATAGCTTAGAACATGAGTTTTCTGAGCCCTCTCGTACGCAAGCAGCAACTGCAACGTCTCTTTCTCAAGTCCAAGCTCCTCGAGTTCTTGAACGACTTTGTTGATGCACTTCTTCAAGGCCTTGTATTGAATAGCCATTCCTACCCACTCCTTGGGAATATTCTCCTCGTCAAGAAGCTGCTGAAACACTTTTGCGAACTTCATCGTCGGGCGACTTATTGTTGCACTTTGGACTCTATCATCGGGATACTAAGGTCGCTATAGAAGCGAATCAAATTGAGCCTACTAGTCCCAACAGGTGGCGAATATCTTAATAAAAGCGCTGAGCGAATTACATTTAATCGGAACGGGCACTACGGCAACGTAGACCAAGTTCGAAAGCGTACGAAATAAGTTAGTTGAATAAGAGGAACTGAAAAAAAAATTTCGACAAATTATACGAGTCAGGGACAAATCTTTTCTATCATATGTTTATCGGGGCAGGGTAATTTACACACATCACCCCAAGCGACTTTCACGTGGAAACGTCATGCTCGAAGAAAGATTTTGCAGTTTAGTACCACGCATACATGCGCGAGAGCGACGACAACGAAGACGCGGTATTAACGAGACAAAGAAAATGAGACAAGAGGATAATACTAAAGAAGCGACAACGAAGACGAAATACCGAAGGGGATAACTTACACCATGAACAATTCAACTTGCGACGCTAGATAATACAATGAGTGACATCTTCGGTTAGCCCTAACCCTAGCTCCTGACCAGAACCATTAACAAGCGTCACTATTCTGAGTTTGCAGAAGTTGACCTGTCATTGGTATACCGCTTCCAATCTGGGAACATAGCGAAAAAGATATGTATGTGCAATGACTAAGCAGTGGCAGCACACTCCGACATTCTCTGAACCATATGCAGTAGGTGGGCTACATGGCACTGTGTATTCCAATTTAATTTCTGTGTTATTAAAAGACTGACATATTCCAACAAGTAACGTATCTATTAATGCTGGCGTTGTGTGCGTCTAGGACGCTAGGTAATGATTAAACAAAAGTACACTATGCTTTGTTCAACCAACGATCGTGGACTTACCTTGAAAGTTGGTTGTATTGCTCAGGATACGTCTCGTACTTTGTTGCAGCTTGGTACTATCATTGTGAGCCTCCTTAGCATCTATGGATTCGCTTGAATCACTCGAAGCACTATCTTGCACTCTCAAGAGGGCCATTTTGATTGCAAAGGAGAAATTCTAGCTGCAGCTGCATCACCCTGCACAATGGCACCATTATAATCTTCCTCATACTCTAGTACTTCTCTCTATAGTTTCACCGGCCCCGCTAGTGTGGAGCACCTTGCCAATTGCTAAGTGAATGTTAAACAGCTCGCCATCAGGTAAATCGATTGTTCCACCTTCATGTCCCAGCCCAAAAATGACCTCTTCGTCTTCCTGACAAAGGCTAATCCAGCCTCCTGTGTGCAACTTCAGTTTTCGTAAAAAGTACCGTCCTTCCAAACACTCGACTCAGACGCTGAAATTATCAAAGAGCAAGTGGGTAAAGGACAAAATGCACTACTTAAAAGTGCAATGATTTCGGGTTAGGGTTAAAGCAACTAGAGCTTGAACGACACTTTGGGTGCTCTCCTTTAGCCCATACGTAAGATTCACTGCGCGTACTGGCGCCCGGATCAACTCGAAAGAAATGCAATAATGATAAGCGTGCTTCCAAACGAGGTTTTAGGACATGTTTTCGAGTATTTGTCTGATATCGAGTTATCGCGTCTGTCGGTGGCCAGCAAGCGACTTTTAAATCTCGTACGAAATCCATCAACTTGGAAATCACGATGTCGTCGATGGCGTAATTGGGAAGATATATCTCTATTGCGAAGTTGTCGTCTCTCTCAGTATAGCGCATGTGGAAATGGCTGGGAATCGACCGACTGGTTGCAAGTGTATATTCGCAGGTACCAAATTGACACAAGAGTGACCAAGTTACTGGATTTATACGGCCGCAATGTCAAAAAGGGCTACGCCATGTATGATAATATATTTGGAATGATAACAGGCTATGGGGTCGATGCGCTCGATGCATTAGTTGAAGCGCAGAGAAGTGAATGCGGTCTGGAGAAACTAGGAGCGAAGTTCATGGCATGCCAGGCGGAAGGGTATATACGAAGGAGAGAGGGTACTAAGATATGGCTAAAGACTATCAATCGAGAACTTTCTGAATCGAACGATGATGATTTCGATGAGTTCTATAGCTCCTTCACCTACTTTTGCCGGAGTAGTGAGTCAGAGTTTGTAACATTCATGGACGACGCATATCAGAATCTACGGGAAAAAATCGGGGACATATGTGATATGAAATTACCAGCGGTGGCGAAATCTATCTGCGATATTTTAATTGACAAGAACTTAATGGCAATTTCTAACGGTAAATTCTTCGAACCAGATGAGTATTTTCAGCAGTTAATAAACTATAGCACCTTTTGATGAACAGCTAGCTTTCCCAGCGCAAGACTTTCGGTTTGACAGAAGCGCACGGCACTTTTGGAGTACCTGCGGTTTATTCTCAGGTATCGCGCATCGACTGGGTTTCAGGTGTGGCCCACTTGGCTTTGTCTTCATTCCGGCAGTGGTAATGTTCCGGGATGACGCTCCAGATGAACGGATATATGTGTCACTAGTTAATGCGGGAAAAATTTATACGAAAGTAGAGGTCCTAGGCATCTTGAGCAGCTATTTATCAGATGTGAATGATACTCTTCTGGATATTGCGCTATTCACGAGAAGTATGCGTAACATAAAGTCCTTGGTGGAGTATAATCGAAATACTACGGTAAGTAGTCAATCGTTGGACGAGTACGTTGTGCGCACGCTTCGCATTGTTTTGCACCCATTGCATATGCTCCGAGAGCCAGAATTTGAAGAACGTTCTATTACAGAATTTATCACACCATTGCGACGCATGGGATCGCGTAACGAACTCAACATCTTTGGCAACTGCTCCTTCATTGATGCCGTTTACTCGAAGTATGGGCAGCAGTGCTTTGAGAAGTACTTACAGTCTTTCCGTATTGCTTGTCAAAATGCCAATACGACAATTGAAAGCGAGGAGGCGGGAATACCTGGACCGCTCGCAGCAGAGGACGTCAGTCGAAGGAAATTTAATATTGGTCAGATAGTCAAGTACAATCGGTAATAGCACCCATCCTTTATGAACAGCAAAAAGGTACAGGGCTGACTTTGGCAGATACATGTGTTATGGAGTCATTGCGTCTCACAATACATATGGTCAAGCGCTTATAGATACTCTAAATCCGGCACATGCCATAGGTGTACGTGAGCTGTTGCGATTACCTAATCCTTCTGTCGTTAACGAGTAAATAGCCGTTCTACCTTGTTGTTCTAACAACCGGTACGCGTGTGTGCGCATCACAAAGCAGTTTGCAAAGCGTCGACATTTTGTCGGTGTATTCGCGTCAACAACTCTATTCGTTGTTTGGAAATTCTGACACCGCAGTGGCCCTGGGTCGTTATTTTGCGACTTTCGATCATGAAAGAGGGGTTTTTGTTGACCAATATTGAATATCAGCTGCCAGCACCCAAGGAGGTCTTACATCAAATATTCGCCGGCAATCCATTGCCACACAGCATGCGCGATTACGAGGTTACTAATAGACTTCGTCAAAGCTCACGTTTTTCACCTATCTCCCACACCTTCAGCTACAGCTGTATATAGGTAGGCACGCACCATATAGATTATCATATATTCTACAGCGACGGGCATAGGCAGGGGAGAATTCTAGGATAAGAACTATCTAGCCTTTTATGGTCCCTCTATGTACGTGAAGACTCCATCTATTTTTAATCTTCAGTGCCATTTTGAAAGAAATCAAAGAATTATTATCTGCTGACGTATATTTACAATAAATTTATTGCGTTGCCAGAAAGAAGCCTACCGCCTGTAATGATACGTATAAACCAGCAACCAAGTCCGAATCAAACTCCGCCTGATAATGACAATCCTAACAAAATGTGTATGTCCTTCTTACTCTAGGTGGCACATTTATCAAACTCAACATCCTCGTCGTCTTCTTCATGTGATTTACGATTCGGCTCCCCTTCGTCGTCAGACTCCAGCTCCTGAACACCATTGTCATCATCATCGTCGGCCACTGCAAAAATATGCTCAAAGTCTTCACTATCATTTTCACCTGCCACACTCCTGCGACGCCCATGAAGACCAAGATCAACGTATCCATCAGTGTCAATGCTATTTCCACGGCCGAACATAGGCTCCGACTTAGATATATGGATGAACTTGCGACCTTGGAACTATAAGCTGTTAGCTTGCGCGATTTGCGGGGTGAACCTGGACACGTACGCTTTCGACTCTTGATATCCAGTCTTTCCAGTCATCCATATCTCGAATTAAGAAACCAATGAGCATACTCGGATCCATGTCTTCCATCCGTATACTCCTGACTCGTCGGGTATGAACAGTAGAAATTTCATCGTCCGTATAAGACTCATAGTCTGTCCTGTATGGTAGTGCCTGACGAGGATAATGCGGGTCAAAGTAGAAAAAGTTGTTATTCTGATATCCGAAAAAGTAATGTGATGACGACGGCCGACCTCCTGCGATGCCGACCGATTGTGGAATCCGAAGACAAAACTAACTATGATGAGAGAGTAGTTTACATAGATACAAGCAAAACATACCTTTACTGCCTCATAATATACTGGTGTAATCTTCTCGATCCCCAGACGAATTCCGAGCAAGACCAGAGTAGGCTTAAAGTCCCTTGGCCCACCGGACACTCGCATGCAGCTGTCTTCATAAACATCTCCGGCGTCGCCACCGATATACACTCGCAGATTAGGCTCCTTAAAAATCGAGCAGGTTATTCTAATCCAATTAGTAGATATTAAAATCGATATTAGCAGTTCGGCCCTTACTGCATACATCTGGCTGCAGCGGACGGTCCAAACCACTCGCCTGGCTGCTTGCCACAGGCGAGCCAGCCATGATGCACAAAATTCTGTATAGAAAATGGCGCTTGCGGATCATCAGCAAACCACGAAACAATTCTTTTCTCCGCAGTCGACCCTGGCTGCGTATTATGCAGTGCAATCAGGGTATTGGCTAGCAAGGTCTGTCCAGAACGGACCATGCAGCCCCAACCAACATCCGAGGTATACCCAGCTTTCTCATTAATTTGACCACGCAGCAGTGATCCAACCGTTATGAAAGACGGTCCATTTGAAGTTCGAGGGATTAAAGGGAAATTTGTTCGATAAGTCATGTAGAGCTTTGATCCAATATCCTCCACGAATGCGGATGGCCATGATACTTTCAGTGGTTCATGAACATCTGAGACAGCTTGTCCATTGGAGGTTGAATGATCCGGCGATGGTGATGGCGACGGCTTTCGTAGTACACTCGAAGCATTCGATATATAGCTAGACAACTTTGATTGCGCAGATGATACTGCGTGATGCGTCGTGGATGCCTCTTTTGCATGTGGCCCATGTGTAATCTGTGGTCGTGGCGGATCGGGAATCGGTGAATATTCCACACCAAGAGACCATAGCGGATTCTTGAGGTCTGTATTTACAGCCTCTGGATCCAGAAGATAGTTCACAAAACGATGGATGTTGTCCATGCTTAGTATGACAATGCGGAAACGGCTAACTGTGGGTTAGTGATTGATCTTCGCCGCCATACAGACGCACGGGATCTACAACCCATCAATGATTTAAATCATATGAGCACAAGTCACGGATGCGTTACTGTCTCCTCCAGAAATAGCACGGTAAGTCGCGTTGCGGGCGATCTTTCTATAAAGTTGTAGGGCCAAACCGAACCACCACGATGAGTTGTAGGCCGGTGTACGATACCCTGATGTTACCTAGCATGGTGACACCTAACCCGAAGATGGTCTGTTCGGGACCAAACAAGTGCTAATTGTCCGCTTTACTCACTTTCCTTCGTTTAAACCGCGCCCAATTAGACCAAACACTTAAACGGCATATTATTATGGATTTGTCGGTATTGAGTTCCTTGATTTATATGTGTAACCCCAATCCTTGATTTCTTTGTGTAGCTCCAATCACACAAATCGCCAAGCCGTAAAGACTTAACAAATTGCTGCCAGCTGGGTATATATAGTCATCGAATAACGTACGCTTTTCATTGCGTCTGCTTGACTGTCGATTAGCAAAATCTGTTGACTTGGCTAGATGAGACATCCTGCACTGCTACTAATAGTGTTTGAACTACGTCACTATATTGGCTTCCGCAGATGCTCATACTATCCTCAAATTCTTTGCATTTTATAAAACCAGTCATATTAACAGCGGGAGAGATAAGTTGAGCATCCATAGATATTCCCTCAACGCGGTCGTTAAATGACATGTATACCATAAATTCTAGTTCAACTTTCACTTAAGTCTTACAAGTTTCGGGTCACCTGGCTGAAACAGCCAGATGGACGACAGATATGCTGCTTGTGCCTGGGGAAGCCGCATGACCCGTCGTCATTGCCGAGCAAGGCAGCGAAAGACTTCCAGCGTCAACGAATAGAATTCAACGGTAGAGGGGCAACACTTCAGTGTATCTTGTTTGCATTTCCATCGGCTGTTTTTTTCAAAGCAGGACGGACGAGTGATATTGGCCTTGGCCATTATGAGACGTAGTCGTCATGGATATTTCAGTCCTGAATCACATCTTCAACGACCTCCGGTCAAAGTGAGACCTGCCTAGTTTTGGACTTTTTTTTGGTGCTGAATTGGGGTCCGGCTAACTGTATAATTTTTTTTACCGCGCAGATCTCCAGATGTCCGTAATCGGGCCGCAGAAGATCTCCGCGATCATCTTTTGGCAGTCGTGCGCGAGCTTCCGATAGATCAATTCACTAGATACAATAGCGATGTGAACCGTCGGATTTTCGAATTGATACACTCAACCGACACATACGACAAACTCGGTGGCATCACCGCGATAGACAAGTTAATAGATTTTGATGGAACTGAGGAAAATGCGACAAAGATCACAAGGTTTGCGAATTACCTCCGCATCGTGATTCCGTCCAACGATGTCGACGCTATGCGTGTCGCTGCCAAAGCCCTGGGCCGTCTCGCTATCCCTGGCGGCACTCTCACTGTCGATTTCGTCGAATTTGAAGTAAAAAGGGCCCTAGAATGGCTACAATCCGATCGCCAGGAATCTCGTCGACAGGCTGCTATGCTGATTATTTCCGAACTAGCCCAAAATTGTCCGACAATTTTGTATGCTTACGTACCACAGATCCTCGACCTTATTTGGGTTGCATTGCGGGATCCGAAGGTTACGGTACGCAATGATGCCGCGGATGCGTTGCGTGCTTGTCTCAAGATTATTTATCAAAGGGATAATCAACTTCGACAACAGTGGTACTTGAAAATTTACGACGAAGCCCAGAAAGGGTTCCGGCTTAGCTCTGCAGATGCGATTCATGGCAGTCTACTCGTCTACCGCGAACTTTTCGAACAAGCCGGAATGTTCATGCAAAAATATTACGACGATGTCTGTGAGACCGTACTCAAGTACAAAGACAACAGAGACAACTTGGTCAGGTTGACAGTTCTAGTTATGATGCCTAATCTTGCGAGTTATAGCCCCAACGATTTCGCTAGCAAGTACATGCATAAATGCATGCTTCATCTACTCGGCCAATTGAAAAAAGATCGCGAGCGCAACCAGGTGTTCCTATCCATAGGCAAAATCGCCGGAGCTGTCAGGAGTAATATGGGCCCATATTTAGATGCGATCCTGACAAACATCAAGGAGGGGCTCAGCCAGAAAGGTCGAGCTAGAAAAGAGCAAGAAAAGTCTATCTTTGAGTGCGTCAGCATGTTAGCGGCCGCTGTCGGTCAGGCGTTGACGAAGAATCTCAACCTTGACATTTTGGATTTGATGTTCGCATGCGGGCTCAGCGAACACTTGCGTACTACATTGGTCGACCTGGCGACCTATATTCGCCCTTTACTGCCAACAATACAAGACCGTTTAATCACAATTATTTCATACTCCCTCAGTGGACGAATGTTCAGGGTGCCTGGCTCGCCTGAGTCAAGCCTACCAATGCTACCCGATGCCGCGCGTGAATATCGAGAAGCAATCTTATCTAAAGACGGACCAGCTGGAAGTAATGACATGAAAGATACAGATCTCATTGCCCTTACAATGAGAATTCTAGGAACATTTGACTTTACCGGGTATACGTTCAATGAGTTTGTGCGCAACTGCGTCGTAACATATCTGGATGACGAGAATTCAGAAGTCAGAAAAGCGACTGCATTGGCTTCCTGTTCACTATTTTTGAAGGATCCGATATGTTTCCAGACCAGCGCTCACGCCATTCGCGTAGTTAGCGATGTGTTGGAGAAGTTGCTGGCAGTTGCTATAACTGATCCAGGTACGTCATAATCTTCGCTGAATTTTACCAAGTGTCATCATAATAACGCTTAACTTAGTCGCTGAAATCCGCCTTGAACTTCTCAAATCACTCGACGCCAGATTCGATTCGCATCTCTCACAAGCCGACAATGTACGGCTTTTGTTCACGGCGTTGAATGATGAAGTGTTCGCCGTTCGTCAGGTTTCGATTAGAATAATTGGACGCCTGACGAATATCAATCCAGCATACGTCATGCCACCGCTGCGAAAGACTTTGATTCAACTTCTCACTGAGCTAGAGTACTCGACAAATAGCAGGTCTAAAGAAGAGAGCGCCAAACTGTTGTCAATTCTTGTTCGGTCAACAAAAGGATTGATAAAACCTTACGTCAATCCAATGATAAAAGTGCTATTGCCCAAAGCGCGTGATCACAGTACCTCGACGGCGGCTAGTGTTATTACTGCCTTGGGCGAATTATCTCGTGTCGGTGGTGAAGAACTTATTCCTTACATCAAAGATTTGATGCCCTTGATTTTAGATGTCTTGCAGGATCAGAGTTCGCCTTTAAAGAGAGATGCTGCCCTTCGCACTCTTGGACAACTTGCTAATAGCTCCGGATACGTCATCGATCCGTTGATTGATTATCCACAGCTTCTCGGGGTGCTGGTATCCATCTTGAAGTCAGAGCAGTCGTTACCTATCCAGCGAGAGACTGTCAAACTCATTGGTATTCTCGGTGCGTTAGATCCGTACAGGCATCAAATCGTCGAGCGAGGAATTGGAGACAAGTCACGGGAACATAGTTCTAGTGCAACAGATGTCTCACTATTGATGGCCGGGATCAATCCGTCGTCATCGGACGATTATTATGCGACTGTCGTGGTCAATATTCTTTTAAACATTCTGAGAGATCCGTCGCTGGGTACTCATCATACCGCAGTCATTCAGGCAATCATGTATATTTTCAAGACTCTTGGATTGAAGTGCGTACCATTCCTTAGTCAGATCATCCCCAGCTTCCTGGCGGTCATGCGCACCTGTTCGCACAGTATTCTTGAGTTTTACTTCCAGCAACTCGGTATCCTGGTTACTATTGTCAAGCAACACATTCGGAACTTCTTGCCTGACATTTTCGCTCTAGTTAAGGAGTTCTTTAAGCAGTCATCTAGTCTTCAAGTTACGATCCTCACACTTTTTGAATCTGTCTCACGTGCGTTTGAGGGCGATTTCAAGATGTATTTGCAGCAATTGCTCCCATTAATGCTGCAAATCTTTGATCAAGACAAATCCGCGCTTAGAACTCCTACCCAGAAAGTCCTTCATGCTTTTGTTGTCTTTGGATCAAATGTCGAGGAGTATATCCATCTTGTGCTACCGTCTGTGGTCCGCATGTTTGAAAATTCACCACCGGTGCTTGAAATAGCGGCAATGGAAACTGTCGGCCAAATGTGCAAAAATGTTAATCTGGAAGATATGGTTTCTCGCATCGTGCATCCGACTCTCCGCGTGCTGGCATCGACTACCAATGACGAAGTGCGCAAGTCCGCAATAGAACTCATCACGTCGATGATTTACTATCTCCGAGACGACATCGCGGTATTTATACCAGTAATCAATAAAGTGGTCGTGTCGAATAAGATATACCATTCGCAGTATGACCTATTGGTGTCGAAGATGGTTAAGATGGAGCCATTCCCGCAGAGACTTGATACGGAATCGGATAAGAAATACGCGGTCAGCGGTATTGATGAGGTTTCTGAGGCCAAGGCGCCGGTTAAGAAATTACCTGTTAATCAACAGCATCTCAAAGCAGCTTGGGAGGCATCACAGAAGTCGACGAGAGATGACTGGCAGGAATGGATTAGACGCCTTAGTGTTGAGCTGCTAAAAGAATCACCTTCACATGCACTAAGAGCTTGTGCATCCTTGGCTGGTGTATATTATCCACTCGCAAAAGATTTATTCAACGTCAGCTTTGTGTCATGTTGGACAGAACTCTACGATCAATATCAAGATGAACTAGTACGGGCGATCGAAACCGCATTAATGTCACAGAAAATACCGCCTGAAATCCTACAGACTTTGCTGAATCTCGCAGAGTTTATGGAGCACGATGACAAAGCCCTTCCGATGGACATTCGCACTTTGGGACAGTATGCAACTAGATGTCATGCGTACGCAAAGGCATTGCATTACAAAGAGCTCGAGTTTATTCAGGAGCCTACCACACCAACCATTGAGTCTCTAATTAGCATCAACAATCAGCTGCAGCAAACTGATGCCGCAGTTGGAATTCTGAAGCACGCTCAACAGCATCATGACTTGCAATTGAAGGAGACATGGTACGAAAAGTTGCAGAGGTGGGAAGATGCGTTAGAAGCATATAATCGGAGAGAAGAAGATGAACCCAATAGTCTTGATATTACAATGGGTAAAATGCGATGTCTACATGCGCTAGGCGAGTGGGATTTGCTATCTCAATTGGCACATGAAAAGTGGATCAATTCAAATAATGAGATCCGGAGGTCCATTGCTCCATTAGCTGCGGCAGCAGCATGGGGTCTTGGCCAGTGGGATCGTATGGCTCAGTACATCAATGTCATGAAGATCGAATCGCCGGATAGGTCGTTCTTCCACGCTATTCTCTCATTACACAGGAACCATTTTGAAGACGCCGCAGTGCATATTGTAAAGGCACGCGATCTACTTATTACCGAGTTAGCGGCCCTGGTCGGCGAGAGTTACAACCGTGCCTATGGCGTTGTGGTCCGTGTTCAGATGCTTTCCGAATTGGAAGAAATCATTACTTACAAAATGGCGGCTGATGATCCAGAACAACAGCGCGTTATGCGTAAAACATGGACAAAGCGGCTCAAGGGCTGTCAGCGGAACGTGGACATCTGGCAGCGAATGCTTAAGGTTCGCGCTCTTGTTGTCAAGCCGCGTCAGGATATGGAAATGTGGATTAAATTTGCAAATCTCTGCCGAAAATCTGGTCGAATGGGATTGGCAGAGAAATCTCTCAACTCGCTTGTCGATGACCCTGATCCTAACAATTTGATCAATTCCTCACAAACATCGTACGCTGGCCGTGCGCCCCCCCAGGTCGTCTACGCGCAGTTGAAGTACATGTGGGCAACAGGAAGCCAGAAAGAGGCCATTAGTCATTTGTGCGATTTCACAGCAAAGATGACACAAGATTTAGGATTGAATACGAATGACCTAATGACTCAGCCCCTACCGTCCGAGCTCGTCGTATCCACCTCGCTTACAAACATTCATGCGGTGAATGGCAATGGCAGCGGCAACGTAAGTGGGTCTGGGCCATTGATCCACGGCAACGGAAACGTAAGCTCCGCTACGGCATCCGCCGCTACCAGAAGCCGTATTCAGGAGTACACGAAATTGCTTGCTCGATGCTTCTTGAAACAAGGTGAATGGCAAGTCGCACTTCACGACTCCTGGCGAAGCGATAACTCGAATGCCATCCTGAGATCATATCTATTGGCAACTTACTTCGATAAAGGGTGGTACAAGGCGTGGCATAACTGGGCGCTTGCGAATTTCGAGGTCGTCACGTCGACCGATAAGCCTGATAGTAAAGATCAAAATGTGACGATGTCCAACGAGCTTGTCGACAAATATGTGTTACCAGCAATTCAGGGTTTCTTTAAGTCCATCTACTTGTCTAGCGGCAATTCCTTGCAGGATACATTAAGACTGCTCACTTTATGGTTCCGTTATGGTGGTGCCCCCGATCCCGCCAAGGCAATGAATGAGGGCTTCACGACCGTTAGTATTGATACTTGGCTAGAAGTTATTCCACAGTTGATTGCGCGGATCCATCAGCCTAATCCGATTGTTCGCAAATCTCTTCACTCGTTATTGTCCGACCTTGGTCGAGCACATCCACAATCACTCGTGTACCCATTGACGGTGGCCATCAAGTCGGATAGCCATACACGACAAATGGCTGCTGCTGCCATTATGGACAAGATGCGTTCTCATAGTGCCACTCTTCTGAAGCACGCAGAGATTGTCATTCAGGAACTCATACGAGTGGTTGTATTGTGGCACGAACAGTGGCACGAAGGGCTAGAGGATGCTTCCAGATTATTCTTTGGCGATCATAATATTGAGAAGATGTTTGCCACATTAGAGCCTCTGCATGAGATGCTGGAGAGGGTATGACATACTTTTTTTGATTCCATTTGCGATCAAACTGACTCTAGTCTAAAGGGCCCCCAAACCCTACGCGAAATATCATTTCATCAGGCGTTCGGTCGTGATCTTCGAGAAGCCTATGAATGGGTATTAAGTTTTAAGCGAACCAATGATATGACGCACTTGAATCAGGCGTGGGATGTTTATTACAATGTTTTCCGACGAATCACGCGTCAGCTGCCTCAATTGCAAACTCTTGACCTTCAGTATGTGTCGCCTAACCTATTAGAATGTCATGATCTTGAGCTGGCCGTTCCGGGAACGTACGCCAGTGGAAAACCAATTGTTCGGATTGTCAGCTTTGAACCAACGCTTACAGTTATATCCTCAAAGCAGCGACCCCGCCGACTCACTATCAAGGGCAGCGATGGCCAAGACTATCAGTATTTACTTAAAGGCCATGAAGATATTCGACAGGATAGTTTGGTCATGCAATTATTCGGACTGGTTAATACGCTATTAGCTGCCGATTCAGAATCTTTCAAACGGCATCTAGATATACAGCAATATCCGGCTATTCCACTGTCTCCAAAGTCTGGTTTGATTGGTTGGGTCAAGGATAGTGATACGTTCCATGTGCTCATCAGAGAATACCGTGACAGTCGCAAAATTCTGCTCAATATCGAACACCGGATAATGCTGCAGATGGCACCGGATTACGATCATCTCACCCTCATCCAGAAAGTTGAAGTTTTTATGTATGCACTAGATAACACTACTGGGCAGGATCTTTACCGTGTTCTCTGGTTGAAGAGTAGGTCATCCGAAGCGTGGCTCGATCGGCGTACTACCTACACACGTTCACTTGCCGTCATGTCTATGGTCGGATACATACTTGGACTTGGTGATCGTCATCCTTCGAATCTTATGCTCGATCGATACACTGGCAAAGTTGTTCATGTCGATTTCGGAGACTGCTTTGAGGCTGCAATACTTCGTGAGAAGTATCCTGAGAAGGTGCCGTTTCGACTCACACGAATGCTTACCTACGCCATGGAGGTCTCCGGGATCGAAGGTAGTTTCCGTATTACCTGCGAAAATGTCATGCGAGTCCTTCGTGATAACAAGGACTCGTTAATGGCAATTTTGGAAGCTTTTGCCCATGATCCTTTGATCAATTGGGGGTTTAATCTACTACAGCAGGAGGGTCCATCACAAGCTCTTGGAGAACCCGACGGTGTAACTAAAATCGGTACCTCCAATACGACTGGGAGTGTGTCGGCTTCAATTCCAAACAGAGAACGCAAGGGAAGCATCATTACTTCGTCATTCTCTGGATTAGATAGACGGCGACCACAGGTTGATGAGGAGGAAGTCGTGAACTGTAAGGCTTTATGATTTGTTACTGGACCCCTCGCCTGGCCATACTGACTAATGATTCTAGTGGAGCTTCATAACCAGCTGGAGTCACGAAATGCCCGTGCGACAGTGGTATTAAAACGGATTTCGGATAAGCTTACGGGAAACGATTTTAAGATACCCAAAGAACTTGATGTGCAGCGTCAGGTAGACAAGCTCATCCAGCAGGCAACCTCTGTTGAGAACCTATGCCAGCATTATATTGGATGGTGCTCATTTTGTAAGCTACCCTCAACATCATTTTAGTATGCTTTGAAAAACTGACGGTTCTCAATAGGGTAATCGCATTCGGCCGGTGGACTTGGATATGTAAGTCTGTCAGGCTAAGTTGGCAGATTGGTTCTTGTTTTGTGAATTGCGCAGCATGGAGTTTATATTGTGATTTAGCTATGGTTGGATGGTAGAATTCCGTAACTGATATAGTTGGAGCAATGGTATGTTTGTTATAATTGTACTCGGAGTTATGGCATATATGGCATTGATGTGATGTATTCATGTCCGCGATTATTACAAGTCTGAATGTAGACGTAGACGACAAGGTGAGCCATAGACGACTACCTGTCAGTAAATTCGTATACTTGTAGATATTGCAATCACTGTGTCTTTCGTGTCGTTGACAGTAGTATCCTATTCGTTTGGGTGACAGAACCGTACTAGTGCTGATGACCACCAAGAAACCGTCGTTCACTTTGGTCAGCCCTTCTATATAGTTCATCTCCGCCTTGGCACTTCCCTCTGTACATATGTATGCAACTTGCGATGGAGGACAAGACGTTTACATTCTGTCTATCAAAAGACATAAACTTACCTGTTCATGTTAAGATGTAAGTTGATATCCGAATCATGATGTCATGACCGTTGTGGTAATGAAGATGATATAGAGATGAGTTAGAGGGCTTAAAACCACCAGTGCCATTCACGACGGCGTTAGAGGATCCCAAATTACGCCATATTGGATCAAATACTAGGTGCGATCGATTCTTTGCTGACTGTAGTTGCTCGCTGACTCTTTAGCCCCACGTCGGATTTGTTCGTGACTGTGCAGCTATTCGCAGATTGTAAGCCATTAACGATACCTGTGATAACGACTCATAAAAATCCAAAAACTGGCCGAAGGTATGGTTGTCAATAGTTAGGAGGATGGAAACCATTTTTGACTAACAAGCGAAAGATGGAATGAATGGTTGCAGTTGCCTCTGTCCTACTCACAGTTACCACTCTCCTCACAACTGGCGATAACGATCTGGGATATTGCAGGTTCGCGGAGGATCATTCCGTTCGGGGGAACGACAGTCAGATTATTTGACGACAAGGATTGCACGTTGAAGCGAGGACAATTTCATTTGCACGTTTGGCTGGATAAGGTAGCTGATGGAATGTCTAATTCTACGACGCCAAGCAGTGTCGACGGTGAAGATGACAGTCTCGCCATGGTAAGTTCTTGCTTGGGGCATAGTTTATGTTTCCTTGAGCTGATTACGTATAATCAAGGTTCAGCGAATAAAGCACGACGACTTCGATGAAACTTCGCGCTTAAACTGGCATGAATTCTTAGCTTTCAGGCAACTTGAAAAGCTCCACAATAAGGCCGCCTCGGCAGACTCAAGTTCACATACTCTGACCATTGAGTTTCCAAGATTTGACTTTCCCGTTCTATTTTCGGACTATTCGTATATTTCGACTGAGATTCCCGAAGTCAATCGACAAAAAGAGGTACTGTTTGAGGAGTATCCAGTTGTCACGGTATACGATCCCGATGCGTCGCGGGAGAACGTAGAGGAAACGAAGCATCGAAAGCTGCTCCGGAGTCATCGCACTATGCTTGATAAAGAACTCAAGCCAAATCCTCGCGCTCGCGATGAGCTGAACGAGATTCTGAATTACCCTCCAGTTCAAGAACTGACCGCAGAAGATAAAAATATGATCTGGAAGTTTAGATACTACCTGACACGTGATAAGAGAGTATGTGTTTGATCTTCTATAAGCTCAACAAATGCTGATATTGTTAGGCTCTCACGAAGTTCGTCAAGTCAATAACCTGGGATGACCCGCGTGAGGCGCGACAGGCTACAGAGCTTCTATCAAAGTGGAATGAAATTGACGTTGACGATGCATTGGAACTTCTTGGTCCCTCATTTCGTAACCCAGCAGTGAGGTCGTACGCGGTTGACCGACTTCGCAAAGCGGACGACGATGAATTACAGTTGTATCTTCTGCAATTGGTTCAGGCTCTAAAGTTTGATAAATCCAGTATTTCAAAGGGGAAAAAGTCCAGTTTAGCTCGCTTTTTGGAAGGCCGGGCCGCAAAAAGCGAGATACTGGGTAATTACTTTCATTGGTACGTCTTGGTTGAAGCTGAAGACCGAGACAGTCGGGCATTATACCGGACTGTATTATCAGACTTTTTGTCAACACTTGCTGGAATGCCTGATGGATCCAGTAGGCTGAAGACATTGGAGCGGCAAAGCAAGTTTATCGCGACATTTTCCGGTCTTGCTAGAGAAATTAGATTTTCAAAAGAGTCTCGTCCAAAGAAAATTGATAATTTACGCAAGTTTCTTTCGGATCCTAAGCACGAACTACTAACGTTCGATCCCTTACCTTTACCTTTGGATGCAAATGTTAATATTGTCGGTGTCCTTCCTGGTAGGTTCAGTTTCCCGTTACATGTGGACAGATGTTCATATTAATTCATGTGCAGAGGAGTCGGGCGTATTCAAGAGCAGTTTGCTCCCACTGCGAATATCATTCAAAACGGAAGACGGTGGCACCTATCCAATTGTTTTTAAGAATGGAGACGATCTTCGACAAGATCAGCTAGTCATACAGATTATTAGCTTGATGGATAAGCTCCTTCGTAAAGAGAATCTAGACCTCAAGTTGACGCCGTATCGTATTTTGGCAACTGGTCCTGTTGATGGATCGATGCAATATATCCCCAGCATTTCTCTAGCGGCGGCAATGGTTGAGTATCACAGTATTCTTGCCTTTTTAAAGGAGCATAATCCTGATCCCAAGGCTCCTTTAGGGGTCCGGGCGGACGCTATGGATACTTTTATTAAGAGCTGCGCAGGATATTGTGTGATCACATACCTTCTTGGCGTTGGCGATCGACATTTAGATAACTTACTGATATGTCCTGATGGTCACTTCTTTCACGCAGACTTTGGCTATATTTTAGGCCGCGATCCAAAGCCGTTCGCACCTCTAATGAAGCTTCCTATTCAGATTGTTGAAGGTATGGGAGGTGAAACGTCCGAGAATTATCAAAAGTTTAGGAACTACTGTTTTACTGCCTACACTACTTTGAGGAAGTCAGCAAACTTGATCTTGAATTTGTTTGCATTGATGGTGGACGCAAATATACCAGACGTCAAGATTGAGCCGGATAAAGCTGTGTTTAAAGTCAAAGAAAAGTTCTGTCTAGATATGAGTGAAGAGGAAGCAATTGTACATTTTCAGACTCTGATCAATGACAGTGTGAGTGCCTTTTTCCCGATGGTTATTGATAGATTACATAATTTTGCGCAGTATTGGAGGGCATGATGTGGGTTGGCTTTGATATGGGTGTGGGGAGTGGGTTTACGAATTTAATTGTTTTTTGGATAACTATATATTAATGCATTTATCAATGATTAAGTGAGCTGCATGGTAAAGCCGACGCAGATAACACGATAATAATAATAATAATAAATAATAATAAATAATAATCAATTGTGGATGATGGTCCGGGGAAGTAATAAACTTTTTAAGTTAACTTCTGATCAACCCGCTTCGAAAACATCGGCAAAATAATAAATCCTATTCCGCTGACTCTGGTAATCGCCTTGTTCAACAACTCACAGAATAAAGAATTAGAATATATCTAAATACGGACAATCAACGTTGACCGACGCAAGTCTTACACCGATCATGTCAATGCTCCATAACTCATTTTAATGCGCATTATATCAGTCACATTCCTTTCAATTCTTCTTTTCATAACCGGTTACGTGTCCCACGAGTTTCGAGTATTTCAGATTATCGACGACTTACTGGTATTTCTTTGGCAACAAGGAATAGTGGTACGCCCATGGTGTGCTAGTTGAAATATAAGGCGGGGTTCTCACGTTGGTGTATAGGTTCGGTTTATCAAAGCCTTCAGTGGGCTTACATTCGTACTGCTGGCTATTTTCATTCCGGTGTGGAAAATCGCCATCCGCGAAGCTGAGAGAGTATGAGTCTCTTACATATATATGTCTATATATAGTGGCATCTTCCTTTAGAGTGCATTAGTGGCTTACATTGATAGAATCTCTCCCAGAGTCGACGTGTCATATCGGCTCGCGACCAGTTACGTCGTCGTGGTAGTTTCTAATCCTCTACTCAATGGTTCAAATGGATGATGACACAGATGACTCGCGAAATAAGGTGGAAAGAAGGAGCGAGAAGGGTCGTCGCAACAATTTTCATATTCACTTGCCGTCCACGCCATCAATTACTACCGCGTTAACACGCGGAGGCACCTCAATTTCTGGGACACGGTCTGTCCCTGTATCATCAGCAGATTCGCCCACGGATGAAAATGAACCGAAGTCGGATTATTTATCTATCCGTAATTCTCCGTACGGCAGACAGCAATATCAGCCTGAGCATTCTCGCCGAGACTTTTTTTTGGAGAAAAATATCGGGCTTCACTCATATAAGATAGGGAAAAGGCGATCAAATGTTATTTACAGCTATGACGAGATATTTAAGTATCGGAAGAGAGGTCAGGCCACCATAAACCAGGGCGCAGGCCATCCGTCTGTCACAAGAGTATTTTGGCCGACTGACTGTGAGCCGCAGTCTCTTGATCCATCGGTGCTAGTTGGATTCCGTAATTCGCAGTCTGACTATGTTGTAATAGCTATATTTCCGGGAATAGACGTACGTACCACTCTTACAATGTCCGTTATTGATGCTGACAATTGGATAGATTTCCAGAATGATTGAGACTTTAGATAGACGTGAGACGCTGGAACACTTAGGTGGATTTGCAAGCTTACATGGGGCGTACGATCCATCCAAGCTATGTGTGCTGGGTACGCTGAATTTTAAGACCAAGCACGGTTTGCCGTTGGTGGTTGAGAAGAGCAGCAAAGCGGAGACACCTCGATTCCATATGCAGGAAACCTCGACTGCGTTTTACAAGCTAAATGGGCACGCCACTCTGAATGGTGATTATGGGCTGAAATCTGGCTCAATGCCTTTTCTAGTTATCTTTTACGAGAGACCTCTGCCCAGACGACTTCAATACTTTTCCTTCATGCCAATCACTCTAGAACTTGCCGACCGCAGCAAATATAATACTGATGATGAAGACGGCACAAAGTTAAAGAGACGACGAGTATTAGTAGATCAGATGAGGAGGCACACCGTGTTTGGTTTCCCCCAGATGGACCGAGAGGACTGTATAAATAACTGGATAAATGAGATTAATCTTTCTCATGAACTCGGATCTTTACTAGAGAAGGCCGTGTCTCTGACCAACGTGCTTCCTGCAGAGCCGTACTCATTGAAGGATCGAATTATAAGTGGCGCCAAATTAATATTTTCAAGGACCGGAAATTTACTGTCATTTCTGTGGTCCTTACTGGTCATGGCTGTTATGTGGATATTAATAGGCAGTTTAATGTTATACAGAGTGTTTTCTGAAGCAGTTTTGATGATAATTGAGTGGCAGCCAAGGTCCAGCATTCCTGCATTGAAAGGTGTATCAGCAACCAGTAAGAAATGTTTCCCGCTAACTCTGACTATCCTGTTTCTGCTAACTGTCCTCAGTACAACAGCTGGATTTGCGTCTGCTGCAAGCGTGTTACTGGCCAATACAGTACATTACTCTGAGAAATCAAAAGAGCAATCTGTTTTTAAAGACGACCTTTCATCCTGAATACATCCGGTTTTACAATAGCCTATGGTTGGTCGCGAATGACATTATAATAGGTGCCGCGTTTGGTTCCTATATAATCGAGAATCGTGATTACATCGTCGCCTTTGTTGATTATTGTATTAATGAGATCTTAACCACTGGATTACGTCAGACTATAGAGTGGTTGATGGACTGGCCTGGCGGTCTGAAGCTAAATAATGAACTTGCTGCGTTCTTTGGAGAGCTTTTCCTGTGGGTCATAGAATTTTGGGGAGGTACCGGATCCGCGAATTTGACACAATTGGCATATTGCTAAAGAGTGACTAGGATATCTGCGGATATTTAGACCCTACCTTCCAGACCTTGTGTATTTAATAGGTCTTTCCGGTTTTATTGGTGCGACATTTCCCATCGCCTTGATCGCGGATCTTATCTCATTCCTCACAATCCAAATTTATTGCTGTTACCTCGCATCAGCCCGTATTTGCAATTGGCAGCTCACAGTTCTCGTGTCTCTCTTCCATCTGTTCCGGGGAAAACGGCGCAATGTTCTACGCAATCGTATCGACTCCTGCGACTATGATCTCGATCAGCTGCTTATTGGGACACTGTTGTTCACATTGCTTACCTTTTTGTTGCCCACGGTTCTGGTGTTTTACTTAACATTTGCATGTGCGCGACTTGGTATCATAATCGTTAACGCAATGTTGGAGAGCTCATTGGCGCTGTTGAACCACTTCCCGTTGTTTGCAATAATGCTGAGATTAAAGGACTCGAAGCGACTGCCCGGTGGTATCGAATTCGATTTGGTAGAGCGGAGTATCAGAGGCGACGACAGTAATATTGGTGCCGTATACGTCCAGCTCAAGCCCATGGCATTGCCAGTTACGGCTATGTTCCAACAATATTTTCTTCTCAGCAAGCGCATTCAGCGGCATTATCTTTCCTTGCGGGTAATTGGGTTGTTACTAACAGGCCAGTTTGTGCCAATTCAACGGAGTAGGTTGTACAGTCTTCAGTATTCTATGTTGCCGGAAAATAGATATGGAATTTGGGAGTTATGGTTTCGACTTCATGAATTTAGTGCCACCGTGCGCGAAGAAGTTAAGAAAAAGTTTGCGTTGATCGTAAGCAGATAATAATCGCCTAATCTTGTACAATATTTCTTAATAGATGTCAATATATAAACTACTATCACATGGAATATAGCTAATCCCTTGTTGCTTGCCCATAATCCTGCTAGTCTTGCCGGGTTCTTTGAGATTCCCCAAATGAATGAATGAGAATGATGGACAATGCGCTGAGTAATAAGGCTGGCACTTTATGTGTCCCTTTTCCCTTTGGGCAACGGTATTGTGATCCGGTATTTATTGCAAAAAACCTCCCTTAATCCACGCGTCCCTTGCAAGGTTTCAAATTTCAGTCACAGTGATCCGAATTTGGGGCCGGGGTGGAGTTACGTTCTTCTCGAAATTCTATTACGTCACGTGATCCTTGTCTCCGAAGCTGTCAAAGCTGAGCAGGCCGATCCTGACCCGCGCAGCTATTAATTTGGCCAGATTTTCATAGCCAAAAGGCGTGGAGTTGGCTGAAAGTGTCAAGAATAAGTTGGCACACGCTGGTATGTATTCAAGGCGCGTAGCGTCGCGATAAACATTAAACTTTGGCGTGGGCAAAAAATTATTGAACTACAAGTCGAGAGCTAACAATTTCGTCCGCCAGTCGCAGCTGTCTTGATATGAGTGCCGTTTGAGTTTGATAACACGATATTACGAATGGGTTTATGATAATACGCGGGAATCTGGACAGACTCGACACATCCTGCTAATGCGGTAAATGAAATTACGTCTGCAATCATCGCCGGCACTTTTCGCGTCTGGCCGGCATCAGAGGCCCAGGGTTCACTATATTGCCCGGGATATTACTAGTCATTTTTTAGCCGCTGGACGGCGTCTGCAGAGTCGAGAGGAGAGGGATGGGGCCGGCCCGTGGATTGGAGACAGGTGTTTGGTTTTGGTCTACCGACGCTTTTTCAGCTCTTCCAAGGTTTGGTTCAGAGAACCCAGCACAAAAAATGGAAGCGAAGAATTAGATTTGGCAACCACCAATCATAAAAATGGTATAGGCATTGAGAAACAAGCAAAATTGTCGATGGCCCTGGAGCGAGCTGTCGACGCGGCTGCTGAACGGGCAGGAATGTCAAAACGGCAACTAAAAGCATTGGTGGCCCAATACATGACTCCTGGGTCTGCGATAGGCATGACAGTAATACAAGATCCTGATGAACCATTTGAAGAGGTGGACAGCATTTGGGCCAGCGACCCAGAGTGGGATAAAGCCGAGCGATTGTCGCCGTCGGAGGTGTCTCCCGCTTCTAGAACAGATAATCGCACCCCTTTACGTCGAATATTGGACTATTTATCTCGGCTTGAGATGCTACTAGCAGAGCAAATGCCGAGTTTTGATCGTCTAGGTCGGTCTGAATCTAACAATTCCTTGCTGAAGTCCGGTAATAAATACTACGACGTCATATATCACTCTGAACACATTTCGACGATATCGGAAATCCTTCACCAGCAGCTTCCTGATAGAGGGGAGTCCGAAGCCACGAAGAGACAACGCAGGTCGAGCAAACCGGACGTTGTACGTGAGACGATTGGTCGCCTGCCTGAAACACCGGCGAATACTTTTCTTGGTAAGTATCAGCTGTAGAGCATTCAGAATCAGTTTATTAAGACTGTTTAGAAAGCCTAATGTCGGTTCTCGAATTCTATGTCGGGGATGCGCGTCTGCCGGAAGGGTATGAGAAGCGACTAAATGCCGTTGAACTCCGCTTGCAATTAATGGAGTCCACAATTTCACGCGAAGATCTAATTGAAGCCATGCGTTTTCTATATAAACAGGAGCAGCCGGATCACCGCATGGCGGAACTTATCGTTGGACACCTGTGTAGTCACGGCATGTTCACCGAAATCATATCACTTACACTCCGACTTTTTGATTTTGCGGTGGCGCAAGAAATCATTCGATTCGCATTATTCAATCGAGTTGCTAATCCAAATTTTGCGTTTGCCGATATTTTTCGTGCATGTATTTCGTCCGGTAGAGGCAATTTCGGAAAGCATTTACTCGCTGAGGTCTACTCGGAGGTGGATCGCAATGGCAGAAATTTCCTCAGAGATAAATACGGACCGCAAGATATTCAGAGTCTGGAAGAAGAGCTCATGGCCCGGGCGCAGCTTGAGTTGGCAATGATGAAAATCGATGACAAGAAGTCGCTCCAATCGCTAATAACCGAACATAACACACGGTCATTTATACTGGAGAATGAATCGACATTCGTCATTTCTTTACTGCAGCTGGCTCGGGTTGAAGCATATTCGGATATGATAGCATTGCTCGAGGCGTCTACTTTTCCAGATGTCTCATTCGCTATACAAGAGATTGCGAAGAGAATGCCGCTGTTTCTCGAGCGAAGTATGGTCCAGGACGAGTTTGTCGAGCGGTTCACATTAATTGCCGCTGAAAAGTTACATGATATGAACGCGTCATGTGGGTGTCTCGCGCCAATTGCACAAATGGCCAATGTGAACTCACTCCTCCGGCTCTGGAATGCCGTTGTGTACGGCGATCCGGTGGCTACAACCTCATCTAGTCCAATGGCATACGAAGGACTACCGAAGAATCAAGAGTTGCTCACGCCTGATCTTGTTAGGGCATTTGGAATTCAGGCAATGCATCTAAAAAAATGGGATACCTGTGTGCGAATTCTGCGAACGAAGACCACTGGCCGTGTACGTTCCCAAATTGATCCGGCATTTATCGCGACGATCATTGAGAAGGTTCTTACTTCGGCGGACAATAGCTCTTTCTCGAAGCTCACGGAAGAAGCTGCCATTCGATATGCTGCCGATATTCTAGCTTCGCAGGTTGGCGACACGTCTAGAAAGGCTGTATTGATAATTACTGAGCGATTCCTCACCGGGCACGTGGTGATCACGAAGGAAAAAAAGGGACAGGTTATGACGCTTCTGATGGGAACGTTGCAACGAGCCGGATACTACGTCAGTAATCCGTACGCCGCAAACATTCTTGCAATTGTGAAACAGACAAGTACAAACGTCCAAGAGGATATCATCCAGCGCTATGGAAGTCTGCTGATTCCGACACATCTTCGTCAGCTCGTTTTCGAACACATCGATCGTAATCGAGCGACGGGCGACTACAATGAGAATGTGATATATGCATTCATTGAGCAAGCTATTCGCCATAAAACAAGTACACGCTCCAAGGTTAATAGTAGTGTGATTGCGACGCTGAAGAGTATGTTTCGGTCTGAACGTCCAACGGCGCCGTCCCGGCGCAATAGCATTTACACAAGTGCGCCAAGCACGGTTGATAATTCTGATGCAGAGGTTCTTAAGAAACGTGCGAATCATGCTATTAGACTGGTCGGTCGCCTACACCGAGAATGGCCAGTGGGCAAGGAAATAACTTACTGGCTTCTGCAAAGTCTTATTCTCCACCGCCAATTCGAGCCGGCAATCAAAGCACTGCAGTCCACCAGGAAGACTGTATATCCTCAACTGCTGTTCGAGATCTTCCAAACTACAGCAATTGTGGCAGGAAGACCGGAAGTAGCGTTACAAGCTCGGTACGAGGAACTTGTGAGGTACGACCACCAGCGACGAGCTTTCGTCGAACGTCTGCTTCGGATGACGTATGGTCTCTTGGAAGATGACGGTCGAAAGGGATTACAAGGTGACTGGGGTGTACGATACTGGAGCGCCTTACTCTTTCGGACTATTGGTAAGAAAGATAGCACAGCTGCATTCACGTCGAGTTTAATTCGAGGAACGTTTAACGATGCGTCTCGACAGTTGACGTCGAATTTGAATAATACGGACGCTCGGTTAACTAAGGCGTCAATGCAAATTGTGGATGATGCAAGGTTCAGTCATGCTTTGGACTGGACAGTTCTCAGTTCCGCTAACGATTGGAATTTCTCATTTACTGTCTGGCACATCAGACTACAGGATTTGTACTTAAGAGCAAAGTCGCGTGCGGCCGAAGAAGAATTACAAGAGCTAACACTACGATATGAACATTTATGTGAAAGGTTGCGGTATTATGAAGAACTAAGCCTGTGGTGGAGTAAAGAGTTTAGGCTAATTTTGAAGGGCCCTAGGAGATGGGCTAAAGTTCACATTGAAGAGGCATTGGAAAGAAGTAAACGTAAATAAGGTATCTGTATATAACTGTACATATATTTGCATATTGTCGCGTGTTCTGTTGCTACGCTCTGTATTTTTTGGTACTGGTACAATTTCAATAGACAATTTATTTTTGGGACGCAGAAATGAATTAACGTAGGTATGAGGCTTTATACTTTGCGATTAACTATAAACTCAATTTAAAGCTTAAAAATATATTGGACTGTCGACGGGTCAAAGCCTTAAAAATTCGGATTTGATCCCTACATGTGATCGTCTCCGCCATTCACCCTTCGGATCATCTGCTACTCTAATGGCTGTTTCCATAACAGTCGGGTTCTCGTATGCAATGTTAATGTAACTTGCAAATCATCGAGCTAACCAGTTAACAACTTAGCGGCGGTTTGGAAGCCTTATTTAACAAAGCTCGGTCATTAAATGTCTCGCTTTCCTCGCGCGATGGCTCAGAAACTTCGCCTACTATTACTGATCTTGTAGTTTATCTATGCGAGAAAGCCATGACGGATAAGCGAAGAGAATTGTTTGTTATAGATGGTTACCATGTGTGCGTAATTGACTTTTTTTAATGATGACTGTCCATGAATGGACTAATGGGATTTTAGCCGACCGGGTGTGCTTGTTTTGATAAACGATGCGGACTGGGAATTAGTGGGTGAAGAGGAGTACGTGATACAACCGGGAGATCAGATTCTATTTGCATCGACGCTGCACGGTGGCTGAGCGACGCAGGATATATTATCTTCAAATAGAATAGTACGTGTATAATATTGATTGTATATTAGTTTACCAGAAGCATAATACGGCCAGCTAGTGAAGGACTACGGAACTTCGCACGAACTTTGGTTCGTCAGTGCACTATTGATCAAAAGGTAATAATTAAGTCTATACTCAAAAAAACATTTGCGACGAACAAGACATGAAATAACGCCCAAATCCCATTTATATAAGGAAACGAATCACACACCTTGGGAAATGCAAATCTAAATCCCCTCCAAATTGACGTACCAATTCAACTTTTCTAATATTTTACAGAAACACTAGTCCATCGTCACTGTTTGCACTGCTTCCCTCACCTCTTCGGCTCGCCGACCTCTCACTATTGGTGAATTCGACCATCTGTGGCTCCTGTCCCGGGCCGTCAGTGTTCGATGTCCGTTGCCATTGTCGCTCAGCTCCGGGAACAATCTCGAAATGCTGCGATGACTGCTCGCTTGCCGAGGAATTATATTCTTGGTCAAGATCGTCGCTGTCGTGGTCATCTTCTTGGTGTACCGTGGGCCGACTAACTAACCCAACTATATCATCACCGATGTCCTCTTCCCGGACGGAGCGAAGCCGCGACGGGGTATCACCAGATGATGTCGAATATGGTCCAATTGTTGAACTGCTACCGCTGCCGGAACCTCCACTGTGGGAAGCGTTGCGGTGCCGGCTGTGCGTGCGTCCGGCCAAGCCTGCGATATCGCCGTGACTGGGCTCGACTAGTCGTAGACTGAAGATCTCGTTGGTCGCAACGGTTGCAAGACTTGCGAGTGAGTCACGCAACGATGAGCGTGAGGCAAACATGCGCGAACGCCGCGGTCGGTTTGGGTTATCGGGATCGTTCGGAATAATAAAACCATTGTCGGCCATATGCGGCTCTTTCTCAAGATCGGAGTACGAACGTCTGTGTGCGGAAAACACTGACAATCCGGACAGACGTCTTGGAGGAGACCATGCTCTGCCCGGGCGTGATGGTGGCGGTAACGGCCAGTCGTCTTCCATCATAATCGGCTTGGAGATATTGTGGCCTGGACTTGGTGCGACCTGTGTCGCTGACGAAGCCTGAGAACGACGGCGACCAGAAGCTCCGCCTAAACAGCAGCAGTACCAAACCAAGGCACTGGCGAGGATGACCGCGATTGGAATGACTGTTCCGCATACGATTGCCACTGTCTTGCTGCTTGTTTTGGAATTCGAGTGAGATGTAGTTGAAGCAGCAGATGCAGTGGGAGAAGGAGTAGTGGTGGTGGTGGTTGCGGACGTTGAGAGTGAAGATGAGGAGGTTGCCGAATGCGATGCCGTTGTCGACGACGCAGATGCGGACGTCGTAATGGTGGCCACGGTGCCCTCGCCGATAATGTAGAATTGCGCGGTCTGTTTTGTTCCGCTTTGGGTCACGACAGACACAATAACTTCAACAGTATCAAGGTTATTAGGCACTTTGCCGGAGAATTTGAATGCGGTTTCGTCAAATGACAACCAGGAAGATGCAGTAGACGGTACGTATGTGGCCGACACGCTGCTGATATCGGATGTGGACGAGAGCGAGAGGGTGTCGTTAAAGTCTTTACCGCGCTCAGCAGTGACATTCTGAAGACCAGAAAGTCCAAACACGGATGATGACGAGTTGGAGGACATGACTATGATGTCGATCGAGACATCGACTTCGTCGCCATACACATCGACGATGGTAACTGTCACCTGCGTGTCCTCGCCAACGAGTGATTCATTTTGCGGAGTACCGGAAAGGGTTAACGTGCTGTTATCGAAATTCATCCAGGCCTGTGTACCGTTGACACTCACGCTTGAGATGTTACTGCTCAAGATATGGGTGCCGTCCAACGTGACATTCAAGGGCTGCTGAAACATCGTTCCCTCGGTGGCATTAACTACGACGGACTGTGCCTGCAGGAAATGGTGCCCGACTATTATGGTAAAGGACGACTCGGCTGCGGAGTAGCCCGGAATATCGGTCGCCACAAGCAGAAATTGGAACACAAGCGGCGGAGCGATGGAGGACGGCAAGGCAGGTGCGGTACCCTCAAATGTCATCAAGCCACTGTTGAATGAAATCCAGCTGGGAAGCGGTGTTCTTCCAGAAAACAGGCCGTAGACGGCCGAGACATTACCGGAAAACATATTATTTGCAAACTCGAACGAGAAGCGTCTACCTGCCGTCAAAGCTATGCCGGTTCCTGTGTAAGATGTATAGTTCGCTTGCAGCTGTTCAGAGCACGATATCGCAACAGATGGCGCACTGGTGTCAGTCACAGCGATAGAAACCGTGTCTGAAGCATTTGTGTTATCGGTTGAATCAGTGGCAGTCAGAGTGAATGTAGGAAATCCGATTTCGGACGAAGAAGTTGGAGTGCCACTGAATTCAAGCTTCTGACTGTCGAATGTCAACCACTGGGGAAGATTAGTTGCGGAATATGTCAAGTTATTTCCAGTAGTCGTCGTGAACGTGTAGACCGAGAGTACAAATGAGTAGGCCTCCTGTAATCGCGCAACCGGCGGGTATTGGTCTGAGACCGGATAGGCGAGAGTTGGCTGCGCGAGGACAGTTCGGCCGGCGCCGGCCAGAGCTAGTAGCAAGAGAGCAGTACACTTCATGGCAATGTTCTCCGGTTGCAAAATTCGCATGCAAGACGTCTAGGTAGGGAAAAGGAAGAAGAATGGACAGGGAGGGGACGAGGACGGATAAAGGATTAGAAGGAACCCCCCTGTCTGGCGGTCACTCGAAAAAAGGCTAACGCGGCTATTGCCGCTACATCACGAATATTGCCTTGTCAAATTATTGTTGACGGTGCAAACTAGTGTTGGGTTAATGCATGAAGGCGTAGTATTGTTGCAAGGGGCCAAAGGTTGTGCTTCGCGACTGACGCGTTAAAACGCGTTCCTGCATTGAACAAGTCCTCGAAGAATGCCGACTATGCCTATCAAGGCAGGTCAGCTGCCTTTTCGAGGAAGCAAATGGCCTTTAGCGAATCCAGGGGTTCACTGGTCACTGAACTTAAAACGCGTCCTATTATTCTGGCTCAACTTCTACAGTTATTCCCCAAACCCGTTGTATTATGGACCCCTGCCAGGGTTATATTACTACGCCAATTAATCTACACTAATAACCATTAACTTACTCATAATACATACAAACTACATTTATGCGAGTCTTCCAAGATTACACGACCTTCCTATCCTCTAAACGCTTTTACTGGTGTCGCAATCGACTCCCGAGTTGGCTTCTTAAAGCTCCGCTTGTTGACCATGCCCACATCATCCGGTAACGCGACAATTACGTTCTTATCACTTCCAAACTTGAAATTATCCGCAGTAACCTAATTGGTGTTGTCAGTAACCGGCATGCGTTGTATCGAACATAAAATTTAATATAGCTACTCACTCTGTCGGCGTACCGCTTAATGGTATACGAATTCCTTTCGCCTTTGAGAACCTGCTTCAGATTCCAGGTAATCACGTACGGTCCCGAACTAGACACAATCGTGGTTTCCTTCGAATTGATACCAGTATTAAAGTGACCCTGTGTAAATGACAATGGCTGCTTCGTCTCAGCCTGCATCTGGGCGACGTGTTCAGGACTATAACAGCTGTCAGTTATATGTTTTGACCACAACAAATTTGATGCACAATGTGACCATGCCTTAACTGCAAACATTTCGGCCGAGGCTTGCTGTCTTTCCCAAAGCTGCGCTGGAAGCCCAGCTGACCCGCGTACTTGCCATCCTTGATCGTTGCGTCAATCAACAACAAGTACGTCTTGCAAGTACCTAATATCCAATGTCCGTCAGCCGAGACATCCAGTCCAATAATAGCCTCTCCCAGGGCGGGAATTTGGGTCTTGGCCCGAATTCCGAGCCGGTCGTACAAGCGAATATCGCCTTTGGCCGATGCCACCGCAAGATGTCCCATATCCGTCGTAGCAACGGCTGAGAACGCCGACTTTGTTACGTATGACTGGTGCTCGGAATCAACAAGTTTATCGCCAGCCAATCGAGGATCAACTCGGAACAAGCTATTGTCCGAAATACCAACAAAAGTTGGTTCTGACGTCATCTGGGCAAATTTCTTAGATGGAGTGAACGACGTGACAGGAACGTCCTCATGAACTTTCCATTCGTCAACAATTTTGCCGTACTCCAAATCCATACTGTACAAACTATTCGCTTTATTTGGGTTTTGCAAAATCATTGACGAGTCCTCCGCATGAAGCATTACTTTAGCCGGCGAAAATGCCTTGCCATCCGGTGTTCGCAGATTCTCTATTGTGGTTGAGAACGCAAGCGTATTATCTGGAGTGTGCTTAAACACGCCAAGCTTGTTGCCGCGGACAACAAACGACCGGTCATGCTTGTACCCAACAGCCAGTTGACTGTTTTTACCTTCACCCTGGAATGCGCGACTTCCAAGCACATCGTCATACTCTTCGTCCTCATCGTATGTCTCCGTATCTTTCTGCACCTCCTCGCCCGCATCTTCAAACTCTTCGGTCTCTTCCTCTTCCTCCTCTTCTTCTTCTAGTGGTGGTGCATCTTCCATTGTCATGTCGTTGAATGCTTGCAGGACGTAATCTCGCTCGTCGTAATTTGTCTTAATCCAACTCTGCTGATTTAGTGACTCCCAAAGCGCCCGCATCAAAATTTCTTGGAAATGCTCGAGAGTGTCGGCATCTTTGAAGTGCAAGAGCCATGATGATGCCGAGCCATCGTCTGCGTAATAATTGAATATAAATGAGAGATGCTCGTAATTAAATACTGGGTTGATATCTGGCGAGATAAAAAAACCTAGCCAGTGTTTGTTCGAGGACAGCACGTCGAGCCAGTAATTCCAGTTACCGGTATCTTTAACAGTAGCAGTCACTACACTCTCTTGGAGAAGGAAAACGCCTGTTGACGCGTCGAAGATGTGCAGTTCAGCCTCATCTGATCCTAGCACGCTCTTCACTGTGTACTGTTCGGGCATGGTCGTAGACACGGCTCCCGGCGTTGCTGGAGCAGGTACAGCTGTTTGAACGCTACTCCGTCGTCTGGTCGGAGTTGTGATAGCGGATCGCCCTGGCGAGCCGGCTACTTTTGGCGATGGTGGTGATTGCGTAGGGCCGCTGTCAATGCCAACGTTAGTAAATTAAGTGCGTCTCGGACTTCGTGATCCGGGTCAAACTTACACATAAATGAATTCCGACAACTCTTCATCCGCAGCCAATTTTGAGGATTTAGTGTATTTTCGCTCATATTGGCACTGCAAAACAATATGGAAAAAATCCTTCATGACGGAAGTGTCGGTTCCGTCATCACAGACAAATTCGTAGAGATCTCCAGGGTCCTATATCAAAAAAACAAATTGTATTAGCAATTTACCTTCATTGTCATTTTTGCTATACTGAACACTTACACCCAACAGATCTTTCCAGGCAAAGATTGTCTGACCCTCGTCACTCTTTGATTGCCGGAAATGTAGGGCCTCGTCGATCAAAAATGTGTATTCGTCAAACGATTCTTCGTCTTCTTCATCTTCCAGCTGTTCTTCTCCTTCTTCATATGCGCGCTGCACCACGATCTGGTAGTGAAACTCGGTCGTCGTTCGTCTGACTGCCGCCACCGCGTCTTTGAATCTATTTCCAAAATGCCGTTTAGCGAAAGCCGCATTTGAAGGAAATTCAAAGTAACACCCAAAAAAAAGTTTTACTTACATGCATTCAGAGTATCCTTTTACTGAATTCTGAGATCGTGAAAGATACAGTCGGCCACTTGGAATACTCACCAGCTCCTGCTTTGGCGAGCTTCCAAGAACACGTTTCAAAAAATTCATAGCTTGTCACAATCTAAACCGGGCCAATGTCTAGAGATCGATATGATGTGGTAATTGTTAACAAATAGTATGCCTGGTGGCAAAATGTGAGAAGACGTAGCCTCTAACACACAAAAGCTTGTGATAACTAGTTTCTTGTTGATCAGAAGAAGTGGACAGGGTTTGTTTACCTGCAGTCACGTGAAAGAAGCGTGGGCCGTGGCTACGTCATCTCAGACTAAACCCTAAACCTCAAAAGTTGGCTTTTGGCACCGAAAGCGAGGTCGCCCTTTCGGTACGAAACAAACCCGTACCCGGAACCGAAGCGCCAAAAATGACTGTGGCCAAAAGAGTTCACTGCCAACTAAAATGCGCGAAAACGTGCTGGGGAGCCCAAAAACCCCAATTTCAGGGTTCGGGCACGCACACATACCCATACACTTTATAAGCTTCATCGGGGGGCCACACACATTCAAAGCAACCAAATATGCAGTAAAATTGATGTAGGTCGGATCGGTACGATAAATTCAATACTCGACGGTGGGGGGACTCTCGATATGTCTCTTCAAGAACTGTCGCTCTATGCTGCTGTTCCGACCTCACGGATCGCGACGGTCTTGGCGACATTATCTGCCGTCACCGGCATGCGGCCGTTGCGGGTCCTTCAGCAACACCTCGTGTTCTCGCCCGCGTCGGCATCAGTATCTGGAGCATTGCATCCTTCAATTGGTCCTGCCGCAACCCAACTAGAGGCGTCACGGATAGACGTTCATCGTGATCTGAAAGCAGAGCACGGGAAAAAATCATCGTGGACCCTGACTGTTCCAACTATTCCCGAGTCCGGTAAGCGGAACGTGCAGGTGCAGTCCATCAACAGAACCAGGTTCCGGTCCAACGATGACGACGGCGACGACAATGATGAAAGTGACAATACGGGTTTGTTGTTTCGCTTCCTAAGAGCATTGGACTATGTGTACGCGTACGATTATTTGGAACGGGGCCATTTGTTTGTCTACATGGGCATGGTAATCATCACGGTCACCCAGCTGTCACCACAATCTCCGCCACAACTTCACGAGATTCCAGTCGGCGACGAAGATGAACTTGTGGCTGCCACTGTGGCTCAAAGCCGGGATCCAGCGAATGCAAAGTTTTTGGGCACCTGGATCGTGCATGCGTACGTTGATATCTTAACTGGACCAGACACTGTCGGGGATGATTTGGAAAAAGTCAGGATCGGTACGGAAAAGCTGGAAGGGCTCAAGACCGAAATCGCAGGAATTGTCGAATTGGGCATGCCAGATCGTGGCATCCTCGATCCACGGGTTCAACTTGGGAAATAGCCACCACGAATAGATGCAAAGGATATATTAAATATGTACATAAGAAAAAAAAAATAGCAATCCATTGTGCATGCTTTACGATGCCTTCTATCAACCTTATAGACCCCGTTAAACCCATGTATGTATGATGATGACCCGTTCGAACACCGTTTGCCTTAAAAAAACCCGGACGCAAAGACCAACTTTTCTTGTGTACCCTCTATTCCCCGCGTGTGTCGTATATATCTATTTCAAAGTCTAGTCACTCAAATATTGAGCGACGCCTCCACTTGGCCGATTGCTTGTTCCCATTTGCGTCTAGCTGCAAGTCTATTCTTTCTAATTGCCGCCAATTCCGCTTCAGACGTCCATCCGGACTCGCCCAATCGATTTTCGGTTGCCTCAAATGCCTGGTCTTCAGCACGCATCTTCTCGTATAGGGCAGCAATCTGGGCCCGCACAATTGCCTCTTCGTCTACTAATACTGCCGGTCCGGACTCGACGGTTGCCTGGCTAGCCAAAGAAGTCGTCGAAGCCGTAGGCGCAATCCCACTCGTATATTCACCACCGGATATCAGTGACGAGTCATCTGCTAACGATGCATCATGCGACTCTTGCAATGTGAACTGGTGATACAACCGCTGCTGTAATTGCTGCACAGGAATCGGATTTGACGGTGGGCCAGCCAAGAATGATGTCATCGACAGTCCGGCCAATTGGGCTGCTCTCGAACCGCTGACCGAGGAGCCTGATGGAGTAGTGATCATAGATACTGGTCCTTCAAATGCCAGTGCGGACGTTGGGCGCGGTGAAGGAACAGCCGAGGACTCTGCGGAAATAGGCGTGGGCGATAACGGCGTCGGAATTTCGGACAGTTCCGGCGGTGGCCGAGTTGCCAGGGGAGATGGCGGGATCGGCGGCGAACTCGAAATTACAGCCGACATCGCCGCAGATGCCGCCAGCACGCTCGAGCTAATCGTCTGCTGCTGTCCAGTCACAGTAGGCAATGGCGAATGTGAGATTGAAGCTGTCCCAAGCGCAGCTGCCGCACCCGCCGCCGCCGCTTCACTCGCTATGAGTGGCGTACTGACAACGGATGTAGGGGTAGCCCCGCCTGTCCGAGATGAAGATGACGGTGACACGACGACGGCGTAGGATGCCTCGGATCGCGCGGCGGCTGTGCCTAATTGTAATTGCGGACTCGATGTAGGTGCGGGCGAAACAGCCGCGGTCGACGATTGTACCAAGAGCGAATGCCGAGAGGAATTATTTTTGACTGTCGCCCCACCGGGGAAGAACTCGCCGGTCTCAAGATTCGTATTTGATGCGATATCGAGATCAAAATAACCATCAGCATTTTGTTGTTGCGGAGTCAGGGGCGATGTTAAAGCGGTGGTAGCTGTTATTGAAAACGTATGCAGTCCCTGCTGTGAAGTTGCAAACAGTGGCGAGGAAAGGCTGGCAATTGGCGAAGTCGGTGCGATCGGAGCTGACATTCGTCGCCGCAATCCGAGCCTGAGTTTCGAGGGCACTATTTTCTTGAATATGGCTTTGCCGAAATTAGCGGCCGGTGATGAGCCCGACGAGTTTGTTCCACTTGCAAGTGCACTCGACTGGCTCGACTGGGCAAATCCTGAATCAGTCTGACGATTGGCAAGGTCGGAGAAAGCATCTGGGTCGAGGAATATTTCGGCATTTGCATTTCGTAGCGATGGCTGGCGCCCAAGCAAGGTGGCAGCTGCTTCGACAGACGCGGCCTGATCACTGTCATTGATAATGTTCTCAATAATATCGATGTTCTCTGACATATTGTTGGATGGGAATGGGAGGTCGCCAGCATGGTCCGATGGTACCTCTGTAGCAAGCATATCCGGCATCCGGGGGCTGTACTCTTCCGGCGGTGTAATGAGCTGGGCTTGCTGTTGAGAGTAGAGGAGTACCATGTGAGCCTGATTGTGCTGCTGGTGTAAGTTCTGGAGGGAGTATTGCTGCTGTTGTTGCTGTTGTTGTTGTTGTTGATGCATTTGCATGTAGGTCGTACCTGATGAGACCGAGCGACTTACAGGGCGAGTGCCTCGCATAGTAGTCACTGGTGACGACGGCGGCTGCTGCTGCTGTGCAGCTGAACTTGTTGCTGTTGTTGCCGACAACGGCAACGGAGACGGCGATGGAGACAGGGGCGGAATAGCAGTGGTCGGGGCCGAGGCTAGTAGAGTAACATCGCGCACCGAGGTCGCGGACGAAAGCGCCAGGTTAGCTGGGCGATGTTTACGCTGTGTAGATACGTGCATTACGGACTCATGCGAGGCGCCTAGCGTACGGGATTTTGCGAAGAATTGATCTGGCCGGGAGGTGATACTGTAAGGAGGAGAAAAACCGTGGGCTTGAAGCCTGCCTGCTGGCAATGGTAATTATACTATTGCAAGTAATTTCGCGCGCCTCGCCTTGACACAGCGGCTAGCAGCAGCAGCAGGATGGGTTGCGTTGCGTTGCGTTGCGTCCACTCTTTAACCGGCGCGTCTATAATGTGTGTAGTAAAAGATGATGGTTGTGAGGAGATAAAAGGAATAATAAGACGGAAAAGTGGGTTGAGCACCCCCGACAGCTTTTCGCTCTCTGTCTCTAAATCAGTCGCAGCAAACGACCGATTAGGGTTAGCGCCTGGTAGCAGGGGCGGGCGCACCAGTGCTGAGGTTAATTTCGACGCTAATGCTGCAACAAACTTCAAACTACAGCTTTAAACCTGCACATGAAAATAAATAATTATAGCTAAATAAAACTGAGACTACAACGAGGCCAAGCAAGGAAAAGCCTGGGGCGACATTGTCTTGTCCCGGACTCCTTTTGATTAAACCGAGAGGCGGTTTTCCAGGCACACCCTAACCTTGGATATTGTAAGTTGTTGGCCTGTGACAGCTGAAGCACGGATTCGAAGGGCAAAGAACGGCCAGTTACTGCAATAATAAGAGACCGTCAGCCGGTTAAAGCCAGGCCATTAATTATTTTTGAGGAAGGCTTTTCTTGATGGTTTGCTGCAGTTAATATGGTTTAACAAATGACAGGTGCGCCTCTCAGATCCCCCTGGGCCTCTCGGATAATATATCTCCATTGCTCGCTTAACGCCGCGTGGCCCGCAGCATTCATCCATTCGACAACGCCTTATTATTATTATTATGATTATTATAGAGCCTTTTACAATGCTCGGGCAGATCTGAACAGGATACTTTTACTGCTGCTGTTATTCTGGGCAACTCAGAAGTCTCTTTTTTTTTTGTTTGGCAAATTTCAAGTTGCTAGTGGACCCCGAGGCGGCCGTACTCTTTTGATAGGGAATCATAGCCATCAACAGTTCGCCACTGACAGCTTAGTAAATAATAGCAAAGCTCCGCATTATGCCGGATAGATTGCGACAATTTGTTACCGAGAGCGACACTAGAACCGGCTTAAAACTAGTTGGTTATCATCCACCGGCTGCTGACTGGTTCCCACAAATACCGCCAACCCTGGTCCTCACGTTTACGTACAACCAGCGTAAATCTCAGTATCCCTCCTGCCAACGCAGACACTGAAACAAACGCGGATCGAATCAACGCCCGGTCCTATTAGAATGGCTGAACCAGGCTTACGGGGCGGTCCGGATGCCGCTAATTGGGCTGTGCTTGCTTCCCTTCGATATGCTTGCTATGTACTCTAGGGACGACGTCCCGAAAACAAAAAAATATAATACAAATTCGATCGAAATATGGTACACGAGAAAATTGCAACACTCCCCGACCAATATAACAAAATGCCAATGCATGATAAAATCTATGTACACTTATATAATGCTTCATTCATTCATTCATTCACGCATGATTATGATGACGTTTCTGAGGAACAACTGGCGCCAACGCATCGAATGTTTTGAACTGCTCTCCATCAAACACCGATACCAGCCCGCGCTTTTGAGCATCCTCGATTAATTTCCGCCACACATCGTTGACAACCAAACTCTGCATGTTGCCAATAATCCATAACGAAGACTTTGCTCTAGTCAACGCAACGTTCATGCGTCGAATATCCGCCAAAAATCCAACTCCTTTAACTGATCCCCCGGCACCGCCGGCTGCTTGCGCCCGCACGCAAGACAATATAATTATATCCTTCTCTTGGCCCTGGAAGCCATCAATCGTATTGAAGTCGATCCCATGCATGCCGGCATTACCCAACGCCGACCGGAATGCGTTTCTCAATTCTTGCAATTGTTTCTTGTAAGGAGTAACAATCCCAACCCGGCCCTCAAGGTCGAGCTCTGGGAAACTTTCGCTAAGCTTGCGATATAACGCAACTGCACAGAGCGCCTCCATCTTATTGTAATACGAATGTGTCGTTTTAGACTGCTGCTCTCTCGAATGCACGTTGAAAAATCTGTACGGTCCAAAAATGTCGGCAGCTGAATGCCACTCAGCCTCGGTCCGGCTTGCCATCCCGTCACCATCAATCAGCCGCGAATCATAAAACTGAGCGCTAGGAAACTGGGAGATTTGCGGGTGCATTCGATACTGGATACTCAGTAAATGCACCGAAGACGGGAAGTTTCTTTGCATTCGCACAAACAAACTCTGCTCGTATTGAAACTTCGACGCTGTCTGCGACAGTACGGTTGGAGGCAGCTGGTTCGGATCACCGACCATGGCACAGCGAATACAGCCATATTTTAGTGGAATAAGTGCGGATAGCTCAACACATTGTGCCGCTTCATCAATAATCACGGTCTCGAATGTCATTGACAGACTCGTTAGCAGGTCGTGTCCGGCTCCAGAGAGCGTCGCACACATGACCTCGGCGTTGGTCAAAATCTTTGTCTGGATATTCCGCCGCTCGATTTCGTTGGTTCGCACAACCACTGCATGTCGATCCCGTTCCTCATCTAGCCGTTGGCCAAGAGCAGCTTTCTTCGCATTCAACAAGTCTCGCTGCCCTCGCAGCTTTTCTCTCGCACCTGCATCCTCTGTCAGGGCAATCTCCCGGTCTATACTCGCTCGATCAGCCAAGACTTTGTTTAGCTGCTCCCGTAAATTCCCGCCATCCTTCCCGTTTCCGTTCTTCGTCTTATTCTCCTGTTCAAACTTGTTGACCTGAGCGTCTACTTGTTCCTCTAGTGTCAAGTCCCGCACGGCAGGGTTAATAATATCACTCCGTCCCAACCGCACAATTTTCGGGAAAAAAGTTTCCCCTGATGAATTCCAGATCCCGCCCTTTAACCGCAACACAAGCTCATCGACCGCCGCGTTACTAGGAGCGCATACAAGAATGCGCTTCGGTTCGACCGTCGCTGCCGTCGGTTGCTGGGCTGACTGACGATGACCGGGGATTTGGATCGGAATACCTCGAGACTTTGTCGTTGTCAACGTGGCACCAATAATGCCGAGAATAGTCTTAGTTTTGCCGGTACCTGGTGGGCCCTGAATCAACGTGAAACCGGTACTCTCCATAGCTGCAATGATAGCTCCGGCCTGGGGAGCGTTAACATTATAAGTCGACTGCGTCTTACGGATCTTTGCCGCATCCGCCCGAATCGAACTCGCCGGCTTGGCGTGTAATATTTGGTCACACAGGTCGTAATACGGAAGGCCTTGCAGTGAACTATATTCTCGTTCAATGGTCGTCACGCTCATAACACGCAATGCACTTAGCTCCGTGCGCGGTACTAGTTGCCTCGCCATATCTGGCTTAGGAAGGCACCGCAGTACAACGTCCGCCAGCCCAGACTGATTCGACCGTTTAATCTCCTTAATCTTCGCCATGCAGTTGAGATATCGCTTATCTGGCCACCGAGCCGGTCGAGCTTGGCCTACAAGAGTAGGGCCCGCCTCGACCTCTTGGTCCTCCGGAACATAAGAAATAACGACGACATCCATGTCTCCAACCTTGATTTCGGGCAGTATCTTGGCCTCGATGGAAGCGTAGACGTCAATATATTCATCACATGATACCCTATTTGTAATCGATAACCTGAAAGGCTTGTCGGTCCTTTCCTCCTTGGTCTTGAGAATATTTTGCACGCATTCCAACATCAGCAGCGGCTCGAAGATCGCTTTATACTCAACCGCAGAAGAAAACTTATTCGGTACGGCCTTGTAGTTGTTCAAGTCACTGCCGAGTTCATCCGACGGTAGCTCCTTATCACTGTGGTAGTCCCACCGTAGAATACGATGATACAACGGATCCATGCTCACGCGTAACCTCGCTCGCATATTTCGCTCCGCACGTTCTTTCTCTGACATAGTTGGCGGTGGACCGAATTGTCGCCGTCGAGCCGCGGCGAGAGAAGCAGACACTTTCAGCGGCTGTGGTGCTATTTGAGCAGCAGCGACTGGCTTCGGGACCGGCCTGTGATGTTTGCTAAGAGAGAAAAGCGAATCGATATCGTCACCACTCTCGCCGGCCGAGCTTTCATCCGAACTCACAGTTGTACTCTCTCCACTAACCGGCCTGCTGGTAGACGCAGACCGTGACGATGAGGGCCCAATCGCGGCAACACGGAACCCAGCCGGACGAGGAGGGTGAATGACATCATTAGAAGCCGCAAAGGCGGTCTTCTTCTGTCTCTGTTCTGCAATTTCCTGGCGACGAGCATTCAGCAGACTAGGCTTTGGCGATGGCTTCTCCTCAGCGTTAATCTTGTTGTACATGGCATCAATGCGCTGCATCGCCTTGGCTTTCTCTGCCTTTTCAAACTCTTTGACAAGCGACGATTCCTCGTCTGATTCAAGATCATAGACCTCCTTCTTGGCCACGCTTTCTTTACTTCTCCCCTTCTCAAGCCAAGCGTCCAACCCACCTTTGCCCTTGTCGCTTACCTTGACAGCTTTCGCATGCACGTCGTCAAACGGCGATTCTCTTTCCTTCTTGACAATGATTTCATTACTAGTCGAATCGGGACTCTCGCGCTTGCTCTCCTCCACAGTCTGCTCGTCAAACATGCTCAGGGCAATTACGAGATCGTAGCACTGCCCATCTGTAAGACTAGCATAATGATGTTCAGTCTGCTGCGACAATTTCTCCAGTTTCCTGAAAATGTCCTTTGGAACATCCACTTTTGCTTTCGCGAATCGGCTAAGAATCTCACAGACCAATCGCACACAAACTGTAAGCAGCGCAGTATCCGACAGTCGTAACCAAGGGCACATTTCACGAAGCGGTTCAATTAACATGCTTAGTATGTCGAGTCCGGTTGTCGTTGGCTTACTGGGTGAGATTGATTGGAGTCCAACAGCCGCGGATGTGGAAGTAAGCGCCTGTTCGAGAAGCTGGATATTGTCGAATAGCGAAGAGCACAGATCGAGCACGTCTCGCATGTAATCTACCATAACATCTTTTGGATACGCACGAGCCCATGTAAGTGTTCGTCTAAAAACATAGGTCAAGGCGCGCCAGACTGCGGTCCAAAATCCATGTGTAGCCGTTCTCACATCAGCATCTGGGACCGTGCTATTGTGCGTCGCGACATAGCCATCTCGAGGATCAAATAGCAGCACTACGACATCCATTGTCGTCCGCACAAGGCGGGGTATCGGACCGAGACCAAAAAGCCTAGAAACAGCACCTGTGTGCTTGATCGTTGCGACATATGCAGCTAGCAATCGGGCAGGATTCGACCCAAAGAGACCACGGAGACATTCCAAACGTCCTGAGGCGTCATACGCCTGCTTTACTATTTCGAGGCTGCACCGAGAAAGGCCGGCATGCGCTGAGAGTGAGAGACATAATAATGTTTCCACAATTTGTTCGTCACTGAGCAATTCGTTCTGCAGTTTGTCCGCATTGAAATCGCTAATGTGCTGCAAAATATCCGCAATAGCCATTAAAACGCCATCAATTTTGGTACTCAATGTATTGAACTTCTTCAATTTGAGAGATATGAGTCTCATAGACGGATTGCTCTGCCCACCAGGCACCACACTTGGCATGCTCATGCCCTCTAGGGTCTCGGCCAGATATACCTTGGACTTGCCGATAGATTTTATAATGAACTTCGCAAATTCAATATCATTGTATGGAATCTTTTGTTTAAGAATCTCCCACATCCCTTGCCCAAAGCAAAGTAATGATGCCCCGTCGCCACTAACTCCAAGCTCTGCAACCGCAGCTTCATCATCAGCCGAAGCCAACACCGTCTGCGTGATATCACGCTGTTTCATTATTGAGGCAGTCAATATCTCATCCGTCATGAGTTCACTTTCATCAGCAGTGGATACAGAATCCGTCATAATGCACGCAGCAAGGACGTCACGCGCCGCAACGCCGACTGTAGAGTCGGTATTATTGTCAATCGCGGTCTCAACTATCAAACTTCTATATGACTCGGCAACTTTTCTTGCTTCGCGTCGCATTAATTTGTCCACCGAATTGTTGTTCGCACGGAACAATACGCCATTAGCATCAAGTTGTCCAAAATCAAGCAAGTTGTTGAGAATATGTAGACCCGTTAACAAACACTGTAATCTTAGTCCCGTATTTGTCGTGCCAAACTGAACTGGATCTTGGTATTTTCCAAGGAACCGTGTTGTCAAGATTTCACTGCACTTTAATTTATTCGATCCGGTTAAGGATTCGACGTATGGTTGTACCCAATTCAATAACTCAATAGCTTTCACAGCTTGGGTTGCCACTTCTCGTAAGCAATTTTCGAACGCAATGGTTCCAGCCGATCCAAACACAATATCCAGTATTGATGTAGGGATAAACGGTGTAGATACAGACCACACATCACCGCCAAGAGAACCAAAGAGAGTCCCGAATACCGGCAATAGAACCGGGAAACATGCAGGGAAAGCCTGCAGATCAAGCCATGCCATCTTGACGATATTGTCCTCATGCGATCTCGAGGCCCCACTGCTATTCCCACAGCAATGACTCAGAATGACAGACTTCTGCAGGGAACTTAAGACGCGGCGCATTGCTTTCCAAAAGAATGTCACGTCTTCAGCGGTTCGGGTCTGTGCTGCTACCAGATACCGTTCGACAACATTATGGTACGCTCGTCTGGTACATGGATCAAAATCCGTCTCGCTAACTTTCTTATCCAAAGATCCCATCGACTTTTCTGCCCAACGCACAAGCTCAGGCTCGCCTCTGAGAAACAAGAATGATATCATAGCGGGCACGATTTCCTTCGACAATCGCAAGAATCGCCCACCTGCTTGCACACCAAGAAAAACAGCATGAAAAGCGGCGGACAAGGGAGCAGATTCTTTAATCAAATGAGGAACATACAGGCATTCATATAAGGCGTTAAAGCAGCTTTGAATAGATTTTCCGTCGACAACTTTGCCTGCCGCTCTTGCTTCGCGACACTTAGCGGCCGATGGTTCGAGACCCGCAATCAGACGCTCAATGTCCCATGCATTGAGTAAATGCATGAACTCATCAACATTCTCTTTGTCGAATCTTCGCCCGTTAGCAGGAGCAGCCAGACGAGACCAATATGTACTTACCCAAGCTCTAAAAATCGGCTTATGAGAGGTATTTTCGCCTTCTGGTAAGCTTTCACGCAAAGAAAACACTCGCTTAAGTGTCGTCCCATTGTTACTTTTAACCAATCAAGTTCAGGCGTAGGTGGGAACGCAAACATCTGAAGTGCGTTGACGGCAAGAATCTGTCTCTTCTCATTGCAAAAGAAATGAGATGACTTCGGCAACTTCATAAGATACCTACAACTATTAATCGCATGCCTACATGTCAAACGACAAGACGTTTCAATCTCACGCTAAACTATCTTGAAGAGCCTTCTCTTGCAACGCGGGATCATCCCGCCGCTGGCTCTCCTCTACGAGCGCGGTAACTCGCCGCAGCTCCTCGTCCATCGCACTTGAGTCTTTCGCCGAAGCCATTTTAAAGTCTTGTATATCTATACGTTATAGAATCGGTCCACTGCTTCAAATTTGCAGAACACGTAGACCGTCGCGTAACTACTTTAACTGGACGGTCATATGCACTAGCAACGAACAATCTCCACGACGTCCGTTTTTGGTCCAAGAAATCTTAGGACCTTGTTGCGCGAATAGTCCGCAGGCGCAGTCTTATGGAGAGCGAGTACTCACAATAGTAAAAGGTATTCCCCGTCGAGGGGAGATTGCGGATCTAGATGTCCGTGATCAGGTTCGGCTAACCGGTCGAGTTTTTCTAACTGCCATGTACACGTGATGACGCGAACGTTTGGGTACGTGATCTTGCAGACGCGCGATCTTAAATTTATTTGCGCTCTCTGACGCGTCATGGCATCACTTCGATTTTAAGCATGGCACTATACGCATCGCTTTTCCGCGTAACCGAAAGTTTGACACTTTCTTCACTTTTTCAAACAGCTGTATCACCTTCAAGTGAAAATGGAGCAACGCAAGAACTTAGTTTAGTGGCCGATGTCTCTTGGATGACCGATCTTCCGACTGCCGATACGAAGTCCTGGCGCGAAAATTGGGAACGAGCGACGATTATTCTGGCGCCTTATACAAAAGTCTAACATATGTCTTAAAGATATTGTTAATTACTTCCTAGCTGACAAACTAGATCAATGTTACTGTGAAGTTTGACCCAAAGACAACAGCGCAAGATCCTGTCGATTTTGTCGAGACGCTTGCAATGTCAATATCACGATCCAACGTATTTCACTTTCCGACCATGTGTTTATGGCTGGCTTCTGATAATTTCTGTTTTATAGTTTTGGAAATCAGTGAGGCTGGAGCCGATACTGATGATTCCGAATAACCCCAGTTCCTCATCGACAACAAACGCCGAATTCAACTGTACGCTACGATACAATAAATGCAGTGTACGCCATATTGACCTATTACCAGTGAGATTTTCACCCGCCTCACAATCAATAAACTCCGTCTTTTCATCACACCTCGCTGCACTCTCAGTTATCCCGTTGCGGAGTATATCACTATCCTTTATTTTCCAGGGTCGGACATTTCCTGTCTCGGCTACGACACCAAAACAACGTGTAAATGCGAAATCCAGTTCTTATATTACTGAAATGCTATGTTTAGCAGATAGATCGTTACGCAGCATAATTCTCAGTAAACTGGCGCCCAGCATCCCTCTTCTGTTCTGTCCCGGCTATGCAGAGGCAAGCATATCCGATCTCCGCAACGGTTACGCCAATTCGGTCTAGATATCTTCTAATGCAATGGATAGGCAATACAAGACAGATTCAAATTACTCGGCTCAGTCGTCGTCCCTTCAATAGTTAATATCTTGCGCAGAAGGCGAGCCCGGCTCCATTCGCAGGTTCTAGTTCTTGGACTCGTGCTCGATTCTAGCGATATTATTAACGGTTGGCATAGGAAGTGAATAATCCCGAACCGGAAACAATTTTGAGGGATTTATGGACTGTCATGACAATGTCCTTAAAACGGAAATATCTTGGTTCCATGGTTTTGGTAGTACCGTTGTCGAGAGTGAAGTCAATGCGGTGCTGACTGTATATACGTAGGATCAATTTTTAGATATAAATGCGCTAGCGTCCGTTGCTATGCACACCAATACCATGTTGTCAGAAGCTAGCTCCACCATTAATAGTGAATATGGACTTACGTTCAGCAGTGATGCGATGTTGTCTCTGAGTTCCGAACCGAAATTAGTTGACCTCTTTAGCGACGATATGCTCCTTTGGTCTTTTGACAAAGTGGATGAAATGGATAGAGGTGATGAAATTCGGCAGGTCATGTATTCTGATCAGTGGCTTTACGACAGTTGTGACGACGACGTGGATGATTGAGTCGAAGCCATTCAGTTGTTTGTTGCGTGAGAAATACCAAGGCCTCTGTTTAGTAATTCACTGTTAACGGGACAAGCTGCTCTGTTACGTGCAGAGACGCGTCCCGTCTACTCTACTCCTTCAACCCGTGCCCCTCCTTAGCCTTTATATTACTATTAGTATGACTTAAAATGCTTCCAAGTAGGTAGCTGTGCCGTTGAGGTTGCCTCGGCGGCAGTCTGGGTTCACCACCAGATATGCATTTGGGACAATTGTATAACCCTAACCTTCATGTTCTGCAAGTTGCAACGCGGTATATAATCGACTTTGGACCCTGTTGCAGTAATTGCAGATCCAGTCGCCATTATTATTGAACCGCGCGTTATAATTTGGAATCTACAATTTAAACTTAATATCGTCGCCATATTTGGAACCAGACTGCCATGAACAGCTTCCAACAATCGCAAACATATTCAGCCTCGCCCTACTTCCAACCGCGCACGCGCACCACAGTCAAGGACGTCTTCAAATCTAAAGCACTCCGAAACATCATAGCTTATTTCGTCGCAGTCGCGCTGATCGGCACCCTTCTTATCTGGACTCTTCGTGACGTCGGTGGACGTTAGGACGCATGCGAATTAAGAGGACATGAATTCGTTGGCATGATTGGGATGGTCGAAATAGCCCCTGGTTGGAGTATATTTATATTGGAGAGGAGCTGCAGTCGAAAGGGAAGGGTATTGGCCTATGATCTCGGGGGTCATGTAATAAGCATTTATAATCGCAAGGAGATGATCCAGCCTATATGTTGTATAATAGAATACAATAATCCGTTGCTCGTTATTGTACACCGCAAATCCAATAAATCACTCTACAAACCATTCTAAAGTCGCTCAACAAACTACAACCTACTGCATCCTGCAAGTCATTCATAAGTCATATTTGTCAAGTGTCGGAACCAAAACAACAAAATTAGGGAGTACAACAAAACAGATATAGCAATGCCGAACCCGAATAGCATCCTATACCAAATAGAACAATCCCAAGTAACACCAAATCCATACATAGTCTCCATTTCCCATACGCAAAATTAACCAAAATATACCTAAGCCAAAGACCATATTGAAAGTCGACGATGTTATTATCTTTGCATGTTAACGTCAAAATATGAGGGCACACCGTACCCATTAGCGGCGCCATTTGGGTTTGCCTGAGCGGCTGCCGCTGGCAGTGGTTGCCCAGAGACAGGACTTCCGTTTTTAATATTCGATGCTCCCAATCCCACCAAACCCGGCCCAGCGACCGATGCAAAGTTAGCGTTTCCCGCCACCGCAAAAAATTGGTCCCAAATAGATGCCGATGGCAACTCGTACATCATTTCATAAATTCGCTGGCCGTCGTACTCGTCATCAAATAGTTGCTGTTGCTGCTGTTGCTGCTGTTGTGGGACACCATAGGATTGTACCGGCACACCAGAAAATGAAGGTCGCGGCCAGAACGGTGTGCCACCGGGTGACAGTGTCGCAGACTGCGACGTCACTGCAGAATCAACTGGTGAAGTAGTAGCAACCCCCGATGGAGAACCCTCGAGGGTTCCGTATTTGTGGTCATTAGGAGACTGTTGCTGGATAGCCGTGCCAGGACTAAACTGGTACGCATAGCCACCACCTTGCGTGTTGCCGGACACGTTTCCGGAATAGGCTACTGGGTGGGTAAAGTTCCCATGCATGGGCGGCACGGCTTGTATTTCGGCTGCCGTACGGAAAATTTCGTCTAGGTCTGGCTCCATATCAGTCATCCACTGCAACGTGTTTGACTCGAACGACGCAAAAGGCGAGAGTCCACCTTGGCCCGTCGTCCTGGCTGATTCGGTTGTCGACGACGTCGGTGTGCTGGCTTGCGAGCCGGGAGTACCAGCCGGTTGCATAGGCGCATCGGCCATATTCGGGACCCCAATCGACGCCGAAGACGCAACAGGCGGCGACCCACTAGGGAAGTCCATTGGCACACCGTTTTTGCTGTACAGCGCCGGATATGTCTGTGAGGTATGTATAGCTCTTGGCATTTCAATCTGCTGCGGCCGCTGGGTTGAACCCCGTGACGACCATGATGTACGTTTCGACCGTTTCGATGGTGGAGGCATAGGTGGGGGTATCGGAGGTGTTACCGTCCTCGGCCCCCCCGTTCTAGGATCACAGTCCGCGCCGGTGACACCCGCTGAGGCAATGATTTCCCCGGCCGCGGCCTTCTCGTTATAACACAGCCGTAATATCGCCGCTGTCAAGAGCTCAAACGTATCCCGACACCCAGACGCAGCGTCACATTTGTCCACCATGGCAGTAAGAACGTGGATACACGCCATCGTATTAAAATCAATCACGTCCATCCTTGTCCGGCTTCTGACCTCTTTAGAATGATACAGACAGTACAAATACGACGTTCCTGCCATGAATAAATTATGCACGGCCATCCATGTGTAATTAATATTCTTTTCACGATGTAGTTGTCTATAAGCACGAATCACCTTTTCCGAAGCGTCCGCGATGATGAAAAATGCTTCGACGGAAGGACGAGGGATTGCTGGCGAAATACCGTGAAGGAGGAGCCGTGTTTGCTGGTAGTTCAAATCGAGGAAATATAGATTAAAGTTGCAGTTCATGTCCTTTGTGGATTTTGGCGCCGTGTTGTTCCACTCCTCGAGCCGCCGTGCCATATTCGTTTGCCATTCCTTGAGCGTCGCGAACCTCCGGGGCAGTTCAGCACGTTCGTATAGAATTGTTTGGATTTCCGACTGGAGGCGTCTGATCTGAAAGATGTGCACGGCGACCTGTTTGTACGAAGGCGGCGTGTCTTCAGGCGGTTTCATGATTCCTTCGGACGTAATGAACACATCGTCAAGATCGCTGGGAAATGGCACCTTGATACTATTATCCGCAATTCCAAATGGTCGCCCAAGATACACGCACACTTGTCGATCCATCGCGTAGGTGCACCAGAACAGTCGGCGCCGAAGATCAAGTGTACGAGCGTCGAACCCGTCGCCCTCCTTAATTGGGCCTTGTCCATTTTTCGGCGTAATGTTCGTACCGCTCCATGTTTTGACACCGCCTTCGACGTGCAGGCCAAGATCAACGCATAGCCGAAGAGCAACCCCAAGTACATACCACACGCCGGGGACTGCGGGACGCATAATTGAATACAGTCCCAACAAGAGAATTCCTTGCAACGACTCGAGACGATCCAGCGACGCAAACACAGGCTCGATGTGTTTCATTGCGGCCGCGTGATAGGATTCGCATAGGAGAGCGGGGTATTGCTGCTGGTGCGCGGCGACACCGATTGCGAATATCAGATTCAAAAAATACAGCGCGCGTAGTGTTTCGGGCGAATTGGCCGTATGCCCGTGCATGTTTCCATAAATACCGTTGTGTACGTGACCATTAGATTGCGCGTTGTACTTTTCTGCCGCGTCGGTTGACGGCGTAAACTCCGTCTTGACCGTTGTCGTGGTCGGAGACTTTGTGGCGTCGACTGGAGATGACAAGTTCGATTTTGGAGACACCGAGTCATTGCGAACGTTACTGATGTTTGCGAGTTTGGTTTCTACCGAATAGGAGCCATAGACCGGCTCAAAATACGCATGGATGAAGTCGCCTCTATGGAAAATGGGAATCTGAGCGTTCGCTTGATTGAAAAATACCTCAAGTAACGTCTCGGCCACGTCTTTCGGCGGCAATGGCGCTGGCTGGATCTTGACCTGTTTATGCTGTATAGTAAAGTCGGGTTGCTCAGACGATGCGATAGACATTGCGGCTGAAGGTACATCCTGCCCTCGAAGCTTTACTGCTGCAAACATGAGCCTAGCAAACGATATCCCAGACGACAATCCTAGAAACGACGGCGAGCTGAGGGAACTGGATCCTTTCATAGACACGAGCCCGACAGTCGAGACCAGAGAATCGACGTCCTTCGCTGGATGGCTGTCAGTATCGGGAGCGATTGCGGCGGGCCCCTTCGCGGCCGCGTCGCCTGGCGCTAGGTTCGCAGCCTGTGCGCGTCGCAGTGAGGTATCCGTTGTATCGACAGGAATGCCTTGGTTTTGTAGCTGTATTTCAAGGAAAGCTACCCTGTCCTCGAGATGCGAAACATAACTATTCTAAGTCAGTCACTCTAGAACTAGTACAGCAGTTCTCAAACGCACCTTCTGGGAACTTCTCTGCCAGTCGCAGCATCAAGACCGACGCATTCAACTCCAGCTTTAGAACAGGCTGAGCACGATGGAAACTTTTGATCGCATTTGGTCTTGCGCGACCGGCACCTCGAGCAAGCGGAAATGATGCGGGTAAGATGGGTGGGCGCAACACCGGACCCTGTGGATGCTGATGATGTTTGGGCATCCGAAGATGATGCATTAGAAGACTCAATTTCCTGTGCCGAATGCTCGCCGAGAACTTTGGACTCGTATCGCTTATGCGGACGAGACGCAACGTCCTTGGGGGCCTTCATAGCGCCGCTGGTCGGATGCAGTTCGGAGCTCTAGTATTAGAGACCCCCGACGCGCACCAAGTAGTTCCTTACCGTGGGAGGATTGAGCGCTAGAGACGATGAAGTCGTGAGCCCTGTCGCGGATACGGAGCAAAACCTTTCGCCCAGAGCGTGCGGCGTAAAGCCCTAACCGCGATTTGTACCTTGTTCTAACGTACAATTAATTACTACTATTTTAGGAGCCGTTACTGCATACTTTACATCGGTAATGTCTCAAGATAGAGGTGCAAGAGACTATACGACCGATTTTGTAGCTGCCTGGCAAGGAAACCTTGCAACGCAATAATTCTGGCTGCCCACCTACAGTGTACTGTGGACAGGAAGATATCGATTAGGGTTTGTTATCAGCTGTAATCACGACGATTGTCATGCATATATAGTTATACAACGTTTAGTCGTAACATGACTGTAATTGAGTGCATATCAGAAAAGAAGCGAATATATTCTAGCAGCTATCTGATGGCTCTAGATTCCACTTGCAGCTGGCCCGCCGCCCATTCGGTTTCGGTCCCTCGTGGTCGATCATTGCCCGCGAGCCTCACTGCGAGGCTTTCATTATCATGGATCAGGAAGACGAATCTATTTAAAATATCTCTATGCGGGTAACAATATGGAATTCTCGTAATTGTACGGAGAAAGGACACATCCAGCGGCGGCGCGGGTGTAGCATTTTTGGCTGCCGATATCGAGGATACACAAAGATCACGGGGACGAGCGAAAATACAAATACATCCTGTTATCACGATACGATCCTATTGTCATCCTATGGCCAATGGACAAATTAACTCGCCACTTCCCAGTGAACTTTGTCACCATTGATCAGTCGCCATTGATCTCTACATCCGATAATTACAGGTCCAACAGGCCGGCCTATTGCTGGTCGCGAAACCAGATAGCGGATTTACGGCTATTCACGCAAAGCTCATACACTCAATTATCCTACATATTCTTGCCTTTGTGTCTCACTCTTGATTTGACATCCCCTGTCCGAAATTGACTAGTGGACCGTGTGCGCGTCCATGCTCTTTACCCCTTGCGGGCAACTGCATGCCAACGAATCACTGTGATGACCTTTTATCGCAGTGAGCTGTCGACCGTCGTAATATACGTAGCTACGTACGGCCATAGACGCTTTTCTGATTCGCAAATTCGATGTGAGCTGACAATTAATTTTTCGGTTGACCATTTATCTGATGGAGGAAATGAAACCCTACATGCTATAATTATTCCTCTTTTGGGACTAGCTTAGTACGTTCCTCGCTAACCATGTTGCCAGTGGGCCAAAAACGTGCGGAGGACAACACGGAATTTTTTCGTGAACTCACGCTGCTAAATGAGTGGTTCGGTCAAAGTAATACAAGAGCAGACTCGCTATGACGGTCGCAACAAGTGACTCACTATTAGAGATTCGCCAAGTGACTATGTCAGCGTTTTTACGTGAGGGAGTCCATGAATTTGCCAGAACGCCTCACGAGGAAGCGAGTATCTCAGCCAACTTTCGGCAGTCTGTAACATGGGAATTTTAGTTATAGGGCCTCTGTATTCAAAGGATGAGAGTGAGAAACTCAGCGGTAGAAGAAACGCGCCAATTCGTTTTAAACTCAACGGAGTACTAAGACATTACGGCAGTCGACAATTCGCCAACAAAGCGAATCTTTAAACCTAGGACAGTTGCACGAGAGGATAAATATCACTGTTAATATATAGCGAATCACAACAAAGTAACAAGATAATATATACGCAAGATCGGCCGCATTGTGCGCATGAGATCTACCAAGCAATCACGCCGCCATCAAGATCCACTATGCCACTCTTCTCAATATCACCATCCCTTCCTCCCTGGACAACATCTACGAGAGCGTCTGCAGCTTCCCTCGCGTTCCTTGCACCAGACTGTATCCGTCTGGCGCGACCTTCCTCCCCGGTGAGACTTGTCACCATATATCCCGGATTAAATGCACAGACCTTACATCCCCATTCTGCAAAGTCGACCTTGTGACATGCCGCCAGCATATTCAATGCCGCTTTACTCATTCGGTACTCATTACCTTTTATTTGGAAATATTCATAGCTGGGGTCCAGCCTCAAACTTATGGAACCCTGATTCGAAGAGACATATATGAGCCGTGGATTCGGTGAATTTCTCAGAAGCGGTAGAAAAGCCTCCGTGACGATGGCGGGCGCAAACGCATTTGTCTCGAATGTTTCACGAAGGCGTGTCAACGTATCGGTCGGACGATAGACGATGATGCCCGCGTTGTTGATGAGCACGTCGAGTTTGCCGTACTTTGTCTCGACATCCTGTCTCGCGGCAAGAATCGACGACTCGAGAGTCACGTCGATTTGTAAGAGCGATAGACTCCCTAACAATGTGCTCGAATGCGATGTATATATTTCGTCAAGTGCCTTTTGGCCTTTTTCTAATGACCGGCTGCCGAACAGGATGTGGAAGTCGGCCGACGCCTGCGCCAGGGCGATCGCAGTTTCGAACCCAATGCCACTGTTGGCGCCTAACAATCGCGTCAATGAGAATAGCAGAGAGCAGAATACTGACATACCTACCAGTGATGAGGACAACGGTTCTCTTGACTAACGACATGCTTGCTAATGTGGTTTAGGTAGTAGAAACTGGCTGCCTCACCATTGGCAACGAACTTATAACATGCGCATCCGCCATGATACTCCGTAGATGGTAAGATAGATTTACTCGGGGATTAGGGCCAGATCTTAACCCTGCTTTCAGGGTACTCGACTGTACATACCCTCTGGCAGCATTGCCTTCATCTGCAACTTCATGATCTTCATCATGGGTTGGCGATGCAAACCCTAAGTCCGCGGATTCAAAGTCCGCTAGTACACTTTAAGTCCGCAGCCGCATGTCAACCCTACTTCAAGCCGTACGTCGTCATCTTAGCCAGCATACAGACCAACTCGGGCAGAAGACATACGTGGAGTTGCATCCCAGTATGAGGTCTAATATTCTCAACCAATTGAGCAGAATGATACTCCTTAGATGGTAAGATAGATTTACTCGGGGATTAGGGCCAGATCTTAACCCTGCTTTCAGGGTACTCGGCTGTACATACCCTCTGGCAGCATTGCCTTCATCTGCAACTTCATGATCTTCATCATGGGTTGGCAATGCAAACAGTAAGTCCGCGGATTCAAAGTCCACTAGTACACTATAAGTCCGCAGCCGCATGTTTTTTTGGTCAAGCCGTACGTCGTCATCTTGTCAGCCAGCATACCTCACCTTGCTAATAAAACAGCAGCTCATAAGGGAGGCTGCATCCCAGTATGAGGTCTAATATTCTCAACCAATTGAGCAGACGCTGTTGCGGTGTAAGTCAAGCGGCGCAACGTTTCAAACTGGACACAACATGGCCGTGGGCGCTATCCTATACTCCCAGTTCTTCGTGACACCCAAATATCCAACCGCCTCTTTCAAAGACCAGACCATTATCGTCACTGGTTCCAATGTCGGTCTCGGATTCGAAGCAGCACGGCATTTTGTCCGGTTGTACGCCGAAAAGGTAATTCTTGCCGTCCGCAACGTTGCCGCAGGCGAGAAAGCCAAACAGTCGATCGAGGAATCGACCGGCAGAACGAACGTCTGTGAAGTCTGGGAGCTCGACCTCTCCTCCTATGCCTCTGTCAAAGCGTTCGCAGAACGCGCATACAAATTGGACCGGATCGACGTATTGTTAGAAAATGCCGGCATCAACACTTCTGACTTTAGCCTGGCAGAAGGTCACGAGCGCTCCATTACGGTTAATGTCATCAGCACTTTTTTGCTGGGCCTGCTCCTGATCCCGAAGCTCAGAGCAACTAAGAACCAAGGCTTCAACGCACGGCCACATTGGTCGATCGTGACGAGCGAGGTTCATGCCTTCACAAACCTGCCAGAATGGAAGTGTCCCAACACTTTTGAAGCGCTATCCGATGAAAAGCAGGCCAATATGGGCGCTCGATATGTTACTTCGAAGCTATTGGAAATCCTTGTTGTGCGTGAAATCGCACCGAAACTTGCACAGTCAGGAGTTATCTTGAATATGTTGAATCCAGGATTTTGTAACTCGCAACTTATTCGTGACGAGCGGCGTGACAGGTGGTTAGTCAGATTTGTGATATTCGTGATGGCCCGTACAGCCGAGGTTGGTGCTCGGACTCTAGTGGCTGCGGCGGCTGCAGGTCATGAAAGCTATGGTGCATATATGACAGATGGCAAGGTGAACAATGGGGCTTTGTCGAAGTTTGTCACCAGTCCAGAGGGAAAGAGAGCGCAGCAGAAGGTGTGGTCGGAATTGAAAGGAATTCTGGAAAAGATTGACCCCGAAATCGTCAAACATGTGTAAGGTGACTTCTCCAAGTGCGTCTTGTTGGGAACATGAGATGGTTTACTTTGAGACATAAGAGCTTTGGATTCAACAGGTAGAGTTTCTACCTTAACTTTCGATCGCAAAGAATAGAGAAATGGTGTTAAATACTGAGATTAATGAACTATGCTGAAGATTATATGTGTAAGCTCTGGGTGACAGCGATGCTATAGAGATCATCTCACTGTGTTGTCCTATTTCCGCATGAGGACCCGCAGTCGTCACAGTCATATGACATGAGAATTGGCAAAGATCATAGTTACTGCTGGGCAGAAGAAAATACAGAAGGAGAGGCCGGCCAAAGGAACGCGAAATGGAAAACTCCCAGTTAAATTACATTTGCTGCAGAAAGAAGTTTATAAATTCATAGATATGATGCAACGTCAAACTTACCCTCAATCATATTCTTGATCAAGACCGATCGCTCAGCAACCTCCTTATCTACATTAAATCATCAGCACTATAGTTACGAATGTCATTGCCAACCTCGTATAACAGTCACCAAATAGAAACCGCAAAGAAAGCAAGCATATCACCTGGACCATTGGTGTCGCTCATGGTCCTTCTACTCATTCCTTAACTTACCAACATCGAAGCTCTCGCCGTCGGACGAAGTCAACTTAACCATGTTTTTCGATATTAGCGGTGCAATAATTCCGGGGGGTTGGGATTAAGTGCCAAGTGATGATTTGATAAATGGAAGACAGGAATGTTCCGCAATCAGTCACGTGATAATTACATCAGGTTGTTGATTTTATCATTCTCGTATCAGCATCTGTAAAGCAGATCGAAGAAAACGATCTATAAGTGATGTCCAACTACAAGATCTTCGACAGAAGCTCATCCAGTTCCTTGGCCACAAATGCTGGATTATCCTTCTGTATGAAATGCCCTGCATTCGGTGCATGCAACGGCCCCTTGCTCCTCTCTGGCTCAGTAATCTTGGCCAGTCCCTCATTGTATCGCTGCCAGTACGGGTTCGTGTACATCATCGTCAGCGGCTTGGGAGGTCCCAACTTAGCCGATTCCTCCGCGAAAGCCTCAAAGTCGTGGCCGACCACCGTGACAAATGGTCCGCGACCACCCGGGCCCTGAAGAACAGGCTCGTCACTGGCAGGCAGCATTGTTCGCAGGCTCTTGCGGCTCAAGCCCTCCTTGTTGCCAACATCGGGGTGGAAGATCCTCCGCGCGCCCTCTCGTATGGCGCGCAAAGCCTGCGGAGGAACGCCCGGTGGAAGGGTGGCGGGATCGAAGTCCTCTGCGTCCGGGTCCGGGAAGACCGACACAAAGTCGGAGTTGGCCAGGATACTGTCGAGAATTAAGAGACCTGCCACGGTGCCAGGATACTCTTGGGAGTAAAGCCGAGCCAGTGCGCATCCAATGGAGTTTCCCACTAGGACGAGAGCCACATTGTCAGCACCATCTGCCAGGCCCATCTTGTCACCAATGATTTGGGCGACAAGCTGGCGCAGGTCATGAACAGCACTGAGGCAGTCATGACCATGCATTGCGTCCGCGGCTCCTTCGTCCTGGGGATCGCGGTCCGTGGTTTGGCCCTGGCCGAAGCGGTCGTAGGTCAGGATGGCAGGAATGCCGGTTTCCTGGCGTAGTTCCGTCAACTGGGCGATAGTCGCCACCCACGACACTTGGGGCAGTCCGAGTCCATTCAGGAAGACTAGCAGAACCGGTTTGGCTGCGGACACGGGCGGATGAAAGCTATAGCAGATCTGCGCAGTGGGTTTTGTGGCCAGACGGGTGAGCTGAAATTCTGCCATTTTGTCGCAGTATTGAGGTTATAGGGTCACTGAGATATGCAGTGATGGACGTAAAGCAGATTGAATACGACACTGCTCACAAATTCACTTACATCTTATACAAAAATCAGAAACGAAAGACAGGAGTAAAGGAAATATTGAAGGAAAGATTGAGGCTGGGGTGTCTGGCAAAGTGACGTCATGGAAGAGATAGTGAGTGGGGAGGGCGTTTCACCAAACTGGTTTGAGTTGGCTGCTTAGAAGGGACTGGTCTATACTGCCTTTTGTCATTGAGTATGTAAGAGTAAGAACGTCCAGGAACATTGCAATGCTGCTATTAAAATTAAATAATCTATGGTAGCCACAATGGCCGCTCATGCCAGAGAATCAATTCTACAATGCTATGTCCGCCTACTGAACTGAATCCCATGACTGGGATTCCAAACGTTGCTATTACTCAATACAGGCGGCGGCAACCCCTGTGCCCTCGGAGCGGGCAATGGACTCTCGGTCCGCCCTAACGTCAATCTATCAAATTGGGCAGCAAGGTCGCCTTCCAGCTCCCTTGCTTCGACACGGCGACTGTACACGAAATCTTTGCACTCGTCTTGAAATTGCATTAAGGGCCGCGAAAAATCATTGTAGAATTTGCGCCCTTCTTCAAGATTGCTCAAAAGTTCTTGATACTTGAAATACCCATGTTCAAGCGCTTGCAAGGCGCGTTCGCGGTCAGATAACGATCGACCACGGGATTTGGCAAGTGCCGCCGAGAAATCCATGTTTGCGAGTTCAATGTCTTCGAGTAGTCCAGTCTGCACCTCAGCCTCATCGTCCACCCGCTTTTTGTCGTCATCGTACATCTTCAATCGTTCCGTAAAGAGTTTTTCAAACTGTGTTGCTTCAATCTTGCCAAGCGGATCCAGTCTCTCCAGCCGCGCGGTCTCTTGCAAAATTAACTCCGAAACATCGTCGTTCCGCGCTTTTTCCTTCACGTCGTCGACGAATTTGCGCCGCCGGTACTCTAGCTTCGAAACCTCATTCATCTTCAGACGAAGTTCAGAACTCCGACGCTCGAGATCAGGATCGACGCTCATCGTAACTGCATCTTTTGGCAAATAGTCCTCAATTTCCTTTAAATCGTTGCTCAACAACCTAAAAGTGCTCTCATTTTCCCTAAACTTCTGACGCACAACTTCGTCGCTGTCCGCAGCAGCTTTTATAAGTCCACCTAACTTATCCAGTTGCTGGTAGTGTTCCGCGCCAGCTTCCAATGATGTCGCTCGGCGCCAGCTGTTTGTCCCGTGGCGAGCACGAAGGTCGTCGTCTTCTTTGCGTTCTGACTGCAAGACCTCTGCGGCAGCCGAATATATAGCTGAATCGACAGCTGACAAGTTACGGACGTCCTCAATAGCGGCGTGTAGTGCAACGTAGCCTCCTGACGCGCGAATTTCCTCCACGCGGGCGGTAAGACTTGGTGGTAATCCAATAGGGCGTTCGAGAGCTTGCAATGAGCCAGGTAAACCAAGTTGCGTGAGAAAATCATGGAGTTGGCTCGTTAGGGCATCCACTTTTGTTATAATAAGCGTGTGCACGAGTGTATCCTTCCGACCAGCGTATATACTTGCTGCCATATGGGCTGCAAACGGCACGAGCTTGGCAAACAAAGGCGGCCCGTACTTTTCCTGCAATGCGTCCATCGGCTTCTCAACCTCTCTCGGTACGAGCGCCTCCACTGTCGACGCCGCCTTTATTGGAGGTAGCGCGCTCGTGGCCGGCACTGGTGCCAAATATATCATATCGTTGTCCTTCTCTGCGCGAGTGTAATCCGACTTCAATTTTGCCTGTAGGCCTCTTAAATCGTCTGCCACAGCCCTTGCGACGTACTTTGCATCAGCAAGTGCTTGTGCGCATGCGTCCTGTGCCGCTTTTAATCGCGCGAGCTCCTCTCCGTACTTGCCATTCGATAGACACTCTGCGGCAGCGCGATACTGCGCCGCTGCTTCGAAATGGTATTTTTTGCAGGCGAAATGGTGGATCCATTCTGACTTTATTGCAGCTGTACGCATGGCGGCATTCAACGCTTGATCATAGTAATTCGAGACTTGGTGGGCCAGACGGGCAATTACAGAGTTCTTGATGTTGTCTAGAACAGCTTTTTGCCAGAAACACTCTTGCGCTTGTGCGAGCATTAGGTATATCAAGACGTCGAGCGTAGCTGTGGACATGTCGTCGGGAGGGTTCATGTGCATTTCTGGGATCACGTTTTGTTTGAGGAAAGCGAAGCTGCCAGCGGCATATTGGAATGCCTGACACGCGCGCTTGAGACCGTCACCGGTGGACCGGTTTTCTTCGAAGCCGAGTTGTGAGTACAACGCACCGAGGTTGTACAGGATGTTTGCCCGTTCAAATTGTAGGTCGTTGCGGGAAACTGGTGCGGATGCTGCATAACCAAGAGTTCCATACCACACGAAGTTCACCTTAACCTGCGTTCCTCATAGTTAGTGTCTTCGCATTTGCTTATCATCTTTACATATGTCAAATACGGACGTACATCTGCCGGAAATTTCGATGACAAAAACGCGAGCTGAGCAAAGTATCTAGACGAAGATATTAGTTGACAACTTCATCACCAAGACAAAGAACATACCTCGTCAAACTTGTCACGCTAGATGCCCGCACTTCAGGATTAACGACAGTACTCCGTAGTCGCTCAAGTTCAGCGATATCGTCCTTGAACATGCCCGGATGCTGATCGTAGCTCTGCTCGATGTAGTTCATAATCGCTGGAGTTAGCTCGATATGATCAGTCCGACGAAGTGGAATTATGAGGAAATTTGACGCCGACATTTTTGTTGCAAATTGATGAATGACAATTCAATCCGAAATAAGAAAGAAGAGGCTATATATTATTGAAACCACCAAAAAAAAGGAAGTGGCGGCTTTCGCCGGTTTCTGGTCATTGTGAAGTCGCAGATTTGCGATGTATACATATGACGTAATCTCAATGTTCAATGCCATTGTAGTTCTCGCATTTACTGCCGTAACTTTGACATAAATGTGCAAATCTGGAGTGGGTCTAACATTTAATGTCACGTGCAAACGTGCTTACAACGGAAACCAAAAACACAAAGGCCCCAATTAATTATTGCCAAATTGAACACACGCAAATGCGCGTGTCAACATGCAGAACGATTCTATAATACTTCCGCCTGGATCTCACACAAACGTCCTCCTACGACTGTCCCGAGACTCGCTGGTCGAGCTCACGTTAAGGTGGCTTGATAATGTACCGCTCTGTCAACCGCATCGTGCCATTGACGCGGCAATGGAGCCGGAGGTGCTGGTGCAGTATATCTTAGACGTTCGCGACGTGTACTTGGATTATCAACGCAAAGGCACGACCAAACGTGCAGTTGTGGAGAGAATCGTGTATGTGGATTGGGTGAGTGTGCTTGTTACATAGGAGTGATTCAACCTTGCTGATGTCTAGTTTCTTGGATTGAACATGCGTCAAGCTGCGGACATTGAGTTTCAAAGTGTGTTTTTGTTGATTGGATCATGCATGGCGTGTAGTTAACTGCGATAGATATATTTGATCGGCCTTTAGCACACAAATGGACTGCTTCGAAAGTACAAATTATCTCGACGAGCAACCACGATAAAGAACGTGCGTCTGATAATATTTTGGACCATAGTCCAGTTCTGACAATCTCAGGAGTTCCAACATTCCACGCTCCAGCATTTATGAAATGTCTCCAACGATCACTCAAATCTCTAATCGGCAGTGTACGTACGCAATACTTTCTGATAATCACAATTAACGTGTGCACAGCACGTCCACATTATTCAACACGCATTACTCCCAGTAGTCCTCCTACGGATCCAGCTGCACGAATTTGGCGCGAACTTCGCAGCAAGTATCGCAAAAATGCCAACAGCGCGACACACCTACTTTTGTGCTATCCCCACTTCCGCGCAATACATCTTCCATACGCCCTTTTTGAATCCATATCAGAAAATTTTACGCGAGGTGCGCTAGTTTTCAAAATTGGCGTCTTTAGATTGTCATTATTAATTGTAATCCAGTGCATTGAAACGACGTTGTCGACGCCTGGATACCAAGTTCAATTAGAGTCCACATCGTTAACCGCACGCTCATTGGCATCTTTAGTCCAGCTTCGCACGACATCTAGAACTGCTACTGCCCTTGGCGGATGGAGTGCTTATGCGAATGACGAGGTTGACGTCTCGCCATTGGCCTCTGCCGAAGCTGTTGTCGCAGATAGACTTGCTCAGTTGGACGAAAATGAGAAAGATAACGAAGCAAGAGAATCGAAGAGACTGAAAATGATTGATGCCCGTTTCGGAGCGCGACTCATCAATGACTACGATGACGAGAATAATCGCGCTGATTATCATGATAGCGTGGACCTGGAAACAGCCCTAGATCATGTCGAATTGAGACTGGAAGAGGACTACAACGACGAAGAATCCGGTGTTTGGTTCACCCCTAAAGTCCGTATCCTATTCGAAGGGTCGCATGTCTTTGAGGGAGTAAGGTTGCTAGCGCGGAAAGGACTCATAGACGAAAAAAAATTACCAGCGTGGATGACGGGTGAGCTTGGAGTCTCATCTGGGGTGATAGCGAATGGCCAGCTCGTTCGTGGCGACGAACAGCGCATGTAGAATATAGTCGCAATAGAACATGTCAACTAATTTCAATTTCCATTGCCGCCCGACTTTGGTCAGCATTCTCATGCTCGTGCTCGTGCTCATGCTCATGCTCGTCTAGCTTGTCCAGACCACTTGCATTCTCGATTGTCTCTTCTTCGCCTTTCGCAAGCACCTGAACAATGTCTTCCACCAATCTAATAGGCGTCGGGTCTTTCAATAGCCTCACGACCACTTTTGCCCTCGCATTTGCCCTCTTCAATCGATTCTCATATTCATCGACAGCCTCCTCTGTATTTTCCGTCGGTATTCCAGTAACAAGCTCGGTCAGGACCTGAAGTTGCTTCGTAGATCGGCCACCGCCTAGAGGAACCACATCGCCTGAGGTATTTGAGAGTGTAATCATGTCACGACGCAAGTCGTTCCAGACGCGACATCGGCCTTCTAGAATCCCGACAGAGACGTATCGCTGAAAGCCAGTTTGTAGACCAAATTGTTTACCTTCACTCATGCCTCTGCGACGGCCGTCATTTAAACCGTCATTGTAGCCTTGCTGGTAGAAACTGTGACGATAGTTTTAGTGAGATGCCGTGACATCCAATTACCAGACTTACGAGCTCTCTAATGTGAGTAAAGACTCAAAAACATCGTCATCAGCGTTCATTCTAAATCCTCAGGTGAATGTGAATAGTAGTATAATGAGAGGAATTCAGGAAGTTTTCTCTTCGAGAGTGTCCAGAGGATATTTATTCAGAGTCAGGAGTAAACTTTGAGTGTCGAACCGATTTACCCTAATTACGACCCCGGAGGCGAATGAATTGTTTCCCGGCTTGGGTGATCGTCTTTCAAAAATTCCCACTGCACAGAAGATCGCGTTACGCTCAACCGTACTATATCCCTTCGATTCACTGGGAGACATATAGAAACCGAGCTTCTTATTAGAGAGAAATGCCTGACGTTACTGTGGTGAGTAAATTTTGTACGAGGAATGAATGAGAACATCTGATGCTGGATCGTATTTGATACACCTTAGTGTGTTACTCTCTGGCCAGTTTACTGAATCTTTACCAATAGGACGCTGTTGCAGACTCGCTTGCGAACGTCAGAGTTAAGACTAACATTGAATTCAATCACGAAGTTCCTGAAATGTAACTTCCTTAATCCTGCACCAGAGATCAAGCATCGCTAACGACGAGATTTAGTCTTCCCAAACAGGATCAGGAAAATATTTTAATCACGTCTGCGTTGCCGTATGTCAATAACGTGCCGCATCTCGGTAACATTATTGGGAGCGTTCTCAGTGCTGATGTTTTTTCTCGGTATGTTCATACTTGAGTTTGCCGAGGATTTAACGCTAATTTAGCAGATACTGCAAAGCACGAGGACTCAATGCGATCTATATATGCGGCACGGACGAGTACGGGACTGCGACAGAGACAAAGGCGCTGGAGGAAGGTGTCACACCTCAGGAGCTATGCGATAAATACCATGTTATCCATAAGGAGGTGTACGACTGGTTTAACATAAAGTTTGACAAATTTGGCCGAACGACTACACCTCTACAGACTGAAATTGCGCAGGAGATATTTATGGCATTGTACGACAATGGCTATCTTGAGGAGCAATCCATGACACAACTATATTGTGAGCAACATGGCGGATTCTTGGCGGATCGGTTTGTGGAGGGTACGTGTCCGCGGTGCAATTATGAAGATGCCCGTGGTGATCAGTGCGATTCTTGCGGGAACCTATTAAATCCATTTGAGCTTATCAATCCTCGTTGCAAGATCGATGGGTCTTCCCCTGTGCCCCGCGAATCCAACCACATCTTCCTGTCGCTGGACAAGTTGCAGCCGGACCTCGAGCAGTGGATTAAAAAGTCAAATGACGGGGGCCACTGGTCAAGAAACGGGAAGCAGATCACGGACGCGTGGTTGAAGGAGGGGCTCCATCCGCGCTGCATCACTCGCGATCTAAAATGGGGTACACCAGTACCGCTGGAAAGCTACAAGGATAAGGTACTCTACGTATGGTTCGATGCTTGCATAGGATACGTCTCAATCACCGCAAACTACACGAAGAACTGGCGACAGTGGTGGAGAAACCCAGACAACAAAGTGAAGCTATACCAATTCATGGGCAAGGATAACGTACCTTTCCACACCGTCGTCTTTCCTTCCTCAGAACTCGGCACGAAGGAGCCATGGACCATGCTCCACCACGTCTCCACTACCGAGTATCTCCAGTATGAGGGCGGCAAATTCTCGAAATCTCGAAACATCGGTGTGTTTGGCAATAACGCAAAAGAGACTGGTGTACCGCCTGATGTGTGGCGATACTATCTTCTCATGTCACGACCCGAGACTGCGGACACGGTATTTTCCTGGCGCGACTTCATTTTTAGGAATAACAGTGAGCTGCTGGCCAACCTCGGCAACTTTGTCAACCGAATCATCAAGTTCGTGAACGCGAAGTACTCTAGCACGATTCCTGAGTATGATCTTAACTTCATAGATTATGCGGGGTTCAAGGAAAGTGTGGACGGGATTCTTGCCCAATACAACGACGCGCTGACGAATGTTCACTTACGATCCGGTCTTGAGGCAGCACTGCAGCTGTCAGCGCGTGGAAACTTGTTTCTGCAGGAAAACAACATGAATAATACGTTGCTTGCGGAGGAGCCTGAGAAGGCGAACGCTGTTGTTGCTGTCGGCTTGAACTTGGTGTATATCTTGTCGTCAGTGGTGTATCCATATCTGCCGGACACAGCACAGAGCATGGCAGAGCAGCTCAATGCGCCGTTGCGCAAAATTTCGAACGAGTTTTCGCTTGATCTGTTGCCTGGACATGTGATTGGCAAGGCGAAGTATCTTTTCAGCCGGATTGACGAGAAGAATGAAGAAATTTGGCGTACTAAGTTTGGCGGGGCGCAGAAGAAGGATGACGCGGCTGAGAAGAAGAAAGAAGATAAAAAGAAGAAGAAAGAAGAAAAGAAAAAGAAGAAAGTGGGCGATGCTACGCCTGCCGCCGATGCCACGAAAGTGGATTCTGAGGCCGCCGCACCTGTACAGGCCTCGTAGAGCCTGATATGTTCATGTTTAGTTTACAGTTATTGTTATATAGGCACATAGCATAGTTTGGGTGGGGGTAGATTTGAATGTACAGTAGAGTCAGGGTGGGTATATTCGGTCTGTGATTTAGATCCAAATTAGGTTCAAGATATAGACTTGATTATCGATGATAAAGCGCTAGTGGACATTTTCGTAGGTTAGTCATTGTCAGCCCATAGAGCTTGAACATGTTGGCCTATAAGGTAGCCCTTCGACCAGACAGGAGGTGAGTCTGACGCGGGAAATTCATGTCGCGCTTTGACTATTCTTCCGCGCATTTGTCCGCAGATGTAGAAAGTTTTGCTCTGAACGATCGTGGTTATATAAAAATATCTATTGCAGTTGCCTATCTAAAACATAATGAGCCTCATTTACTTTCTGGGGGCTTCGACGTTTCTGCGGGAACTGAGCCACGAGCCTTCTTCACGTTCTTCCATTCCATTCCTGACGCCGGTAAGATAGAGAAGGCTGCAACCGCCAGAGCGACCGTGAATGCCTTTACCAGCGCACGATTGTAACTCACTAACACTGGAGCCAGGTCCTCGGGTGGAACTATGCTCCGAATCTCTGTAGCTCCTGTGGCCAAAATGATCCGGGGATCAACTCCGCGTATCTGACTCAAGTTGGTGACAAGTTCGTTAGTGAACACCGATTGGCCTACGCAGATGAAGACCGCACCACCGAGTGACTGCGCCAAAAACATGAGCGAAACACCAATCGAGACATCCTTCCTCGCCAGTACCGCTTGAGCTGCAAGACCGGCTTGCTGCATGCCCATGCCAAGGCCAAAACCAAAAAGAAATTGGTAGGCAATCCATTTCGACGATCCAGTGTCAACTTGGAATGTCGTGAGGAGACCAGCTCCGATAGGCATCAAAACCGAACTGAGAATCATCCAGGGATTGTACCATCCCGTACGTGTGATGATGGCACCAGATCCGATGGCGGCAACAACAAGAGAAAGAACAAGTGGGATTGTGTCGATCCCGGACTGTACAGCGCTCACGCCTTTGATTGCTTGAAACCAAATTGGAATGAAGTACACCAGAGTTATCATGCTACCCCCGACACAGAGAGTGTACACCATGCCTAGGGCGATGCTGCGATTTGCAACGATGCGTGGACGAACAGTTGCATTGTCGCCTTTCCATATTTGAATTACAACGAACGACATAAATAGCACACCAGCCAGGACAAAAAGGGCGATGATACGTCCGTTATTCCAGGCGTATGTGGTGCCACCCCATTGCAACGCTAGAAGAAGGCAGACGATTGATGGAAGGAAACACAGGGTTCCCAGGGGGTCAAGCTGGTCAATTTGTTGTCGAATGGAGACAGGCTTAACTGGTGGGAAGTGCAGAACCCAAGAGAGAATCACTACCGTGACGGCACCAATAGGAAGGCTGTAACAACTGGAGTTAGCAACTTGATTCGGTAATGGTATTAAACTAGCATCAGGCAATAGCTAAAGAGGAAGAACCTTACTTGATATAAAAGCACCAGCGCCACGATACATTGACTGTAAAAGCGCCGCCAAGAAGGGGCCCAACCACGGAAGCAACACCGAAGACAGCACCGATCAATCCAACGTACATTGGTCGTTTGCGAAGAGGGACAGTGTGCGCAATGAGAATGATATTTCCCGACTGAATCCCAGCGGATCCCATGCCGGCAATTGCACGTCCAATAATAAAGGCAACTGAGTTTGGCGCGGCGCCGCAAACAGCAGATCCTACTTCGAAGAGTCCAATTGATATGAGATAGATCATCTTCGAGGAATAAAACGTATAGAGCCGGCCGAATATGAGTTGAGTTGCGGAGCTGGTGATTAAGTAGGCGCTTGCATACCAGCCGACGTCATTCAAAGAGTGAAATCTGTTGGTGATTTGAGGTACCGCTGTAGCTATTATTGTGCGATCCTGCGTCATTAGCCATTAAGTTGTGAGCTGGCACAAAAGACTTCTTACCAGGGCGACGAGAAACATGCCTAGCATAAGCGCTAACATTATCAGAACAATCTTCTTCCAGCTCAACTTGTGTTCATCGTTGTTGGTAGCAGGCCCTGGTGTTGTTTGCAATCCTTTCTCGACATCCATAATAGGAGCCTCTGGGTTCTTGTCTTCGGTTGTGCTATTAGCCATAACTGGGCGAGGACGAGCTTCTTGACGATAGAATTGACTCAAGACGCGATTGATTTGACATGGCTTCGAGGAGAGGTGATGGCCTTGAGACTATATACATTTCATTAAGACTGTTAGGTCGGGTTTTCGGGACCGAATCGTACAGTCGGATGGAGGACTAAGATTGTCAAGGTCAATCTGTGGTTGTACATCGGGTGCGTATCCCTCGGGACCGAGGGAGAAGCGCCGAGACGACGCCATTCCGGAAATGTCACCTCAGCATAGGTCGATCTTTGATACCCTACTAGAAAAACATAGAAATAAAGGCCGTAGTTTTATCGATAGACCAATTTGCCGATCATCAAGAGGAGTCGTCGATCGAGTCAAGGCATCGTAAAGGCGGAAGAAGAGCAGGAAGTGCAAGGTGGATATCGAAGTCGAATTGGGAGTTCGGCGAGTCGTCGGCACCGAGCTCGCGAGACTCGGGACCGAGGGAGTGCTGTCCTTGCCCTTTGTGGCCGATATGCGACCAATGCGAATTCGCTAGAGCAAAGTCTGCAAGAGTAAACTAGAACCTAAGTTATATCTATCTGTATCCCTAAGCATTATTGTCGAAATAGTACAGCGAGCGCGGTGCTCAATGGAGCGCTCTTGATCCTAGCTCTAATCGACGCATCCAAATTAGTCCAATGTCAGCAACCTTCACTAGCGATGCCGGTCCAGAGCTACCCCGAAGAGTATCAGTCGCTAAAATCAGTCGAGGGCACTCTTGCGCGTTATGCCAACAACGGAAAGTAAGGTGCGATGGGCAGAAGCCATGTTCAAATTGCGTCAAAGCTCGGGTTGAGTGCAGGACATCTCAGGCAACACCTCGTCGCAAACGCAAATTGCCGGAGGAGGATGCTCTTGCACGGCTGAAGCAGTGCGAAAATTTGTTAATTAAACATGGCCTAATGATCGAAGATGGTGATGGTGCCGGTGGAGAACCATCCAACGGGCAACATAAGTCAAAGCAGTCTTCATACACGAGCTCAAGCAATGGAAAGCTGATAGTGGAGCGAGGGCATACCCGATATCTTGAGAGGTATGAATTCTTCGGATCTGGTACGGGTTTGCGTGACAACTGACTTAGACCTGTAGTCACACCTGGACTGCATTGACTGATGAGGTACACCATTTCAGTACTAAAACGATGCCGTTCACCTGCACCTGTTCTGACATTATTTACAGATTCAAAGTTCTATAGAAACAAATCGTGGCTCATCTGAGGACGAGGCGGCGGCCGATTCGATTGGAAGACAGTACCTAGAACACGGCAGCCTTATCTTCCGCCGCCCAACTATCCGGGACGCCTTGACTTCTAGTCATCCACAGCAAATACAGATATTCCGACTCTGGCAGGCGTTTGTGGATTGTGTGAATCCTCTGGTCAAAATTCTGCATGCACCTACTGTCCAGCAATTAATTGTAGAGGCAAGTGGCAGTCTGGCGGAAATCTCCGCAAGTATGGAGGCATTGATGTTCGCTATCTACCTTTCTTCTATGGTTTCGTTACGGAATGAAGAGTGCGAAAGCATAATGGGTGAGTCCAGGGCCACATTGCTAGCCAGATATTCGACGGCCACGGAACAAGCTCTGACCAACGCCGGGGTTCTCAGAACCTCCAACTTGATTGTTTTACAAGCACTTACTCTGTACCTTGTAAGTCGCACTTTTCCGTCACCGTGAATTGAGTATGCCAAATATTATCGGAATCTCAATTTCATATATCTGTTATTTTCTTTGCAGATGTCATGATGTCGCTGTTGTTGTTTATGGCAAAGTTGAACAGTCCAGAGCTGACTTATGATTCTAGCTATCCATACGTCAATACTGTGACCCTGACACAATGTGGATTCTTGCCGGTGTCGCCGTTCGTATTGGACAGAGAATTGGTCTTCATCGTGAAAGCGACCCCTTGAAGATCTCAATTTTGGAAGCCGAGATACGGAGGCGTCTCTGGTTCCAGATTCTTGTTCTCGATAACTGGTCAGCCCAATATTGCGGCACAGCGGACAGACTTGGAGTATACGATTTTTCTGAGGCACTGCGCCCTCGAAATATCAACGACTGTGACTTGTTTCCGGCGATGAAAGAGATACCAGCAGAGCACACAGGCATTACAGAAATGCTATTCTGCTGTGTCAGATGGGAGTTTGGCGCGTTTATGCGTCAGTCCGAGTCATGGCAAGCTTCTACAGTCCCAGTCGATGTCATGGACAAAGCGATTGACGAGCTTGAAACCCGTGTGAATGAGAAGTACTTGAAATATTGTGACCTGTCGATACCTCTACATCTCTTGTCGTCACTGATGATCAAATCAGCAGTTTGTCGAATGAGGTTTAACGCACATCACCCCCGTCACAGTACAGCCAGGACCGCAGACGTGCCGCGTAGTGAGAAGGATTTGCTATTCTCACTTTGCATGAAGATGATCGAGTACTTCAATTTATGTCATGCATCCGAAGCTGTCCAACGCTACTTGTGGCATGTCAATGTATTCTTCCAACTCGATGCACTCATCTACATCCTCAGTGAACTCTGCTATCGAACATCGGGAGAGCTGGCAGAAAATGCCTGGCAACAGGTCAGCCTGGCGTTTGACTATCATCCGCATATGACCGCCGATACTAAAAACTTATTGTACCTGGCGCTTGGGGACCTGGCTCTCAAAGCGTGGGGAAAGAGGGCAGGCGGTGAAACAGAGGAAGTCAATCAGATGACGATGCCTCGTTTTATCTCGTTGCTGAAATCACAGAGAGGATCCAAAGCAGCCCAAACCGCCGCGACAAAGCAAATGTTGCCGAAACGAGCGACAGCTAATATCGAAGGAAACTCAGCGAACGTCGGCGATCAAGTGAATACGAACCGATTGAATGCCGGCGAAATAAGCAATGGCAGCGAGCCAAGTTCAGCCGCTGCCGATATTGGATTAGACACATCTCCAATCGATTGGGAACAGTGGCAGATATTACTCGACGGCTGCGAGCCGGACCCGCTAATGTATGATGGTGGCGGACACCAGCTGTTCCGGTAGAGAACAGCTATGTGTTGCAGACACCTATGTTCATTATCTCAAATGTTGAACGGGCAATCGTGAATATCAGTCGCGAGACTGGGGACATTGTTGATCTTTCTGGTGATAAAAGGCCACAACAGAATCGAAGTGTTTCCAGATTGACCGACACTAATTAATTGCCAAGATCAAATGTACATTAAGGGTTTGCGAAGGATGATTTTAGTAAATTGAAATCTTATAGACGATACTACTCTAATGCATTCATTTTGCCACACAACTTCGAGACTAACGTTACACTGATGCCTATTTTACACGTACTAAAAAAACCCATATCCATCGAAGCACACGATACTTAATAAAGAAATAAAACAAATAACAATATGCCAGTCTAATGCTAATCAGTTAAACAAATGATAACCAGATTGCAAGGAATCGCAATAACGCTCAATAACATGATCCATTCCTCAAAAATGCAATTAGATAGATCACTGATCACCACTTGCACTACCACCTCGCCATTTGAATCGTTTATTCATGCGACGCCAGCGTAGCAGTTGTTTCGGAGCGTTGGTGATGATATTATTCGACATGCTGCGGTGCCTGGCAGCAGGGGCACCGTCATTTTCTGTAAACTCCTCGTGGAGCACAACATCAGGTGATTCCGGAGGTGTCATGGGACTAGCACTGCCAGAGTACGTGTACCCAGAATCATCCTCTGACGAACCGGCTCTGAAATATTCCGGCCGTAATTGATCTCGCGGGATGTCGGACGATACCGATCGGGCCGGTGCCCGCGTTTGCAAGTTGCTAAGGCGGCGCTGATGTGATGACGGGTGCCCCGACATGGTTAACGATGACGACACCATCTCGCCTGCTTCCGCTTCGGGCTCTTCAGAAATGACACTCATCTGGGCATCGTTCAGGAACCGAATAAACACACTTTCAGTCATTAATTCCTTTACTGCAGCTATCGCTTCTGCAAATTTCTCTGGCCCCGGCGGCACATTCACCCGTGCGAGCAACAATAGATCGTTGCGGACGCTGGCCGGAAGATTTAGTTCGCGCGGAGAATCAGGGCGAATATACGAGTCCATAATACGGTGCCACAGTAGCATCACATGATCGTACCACCGGTTCTCAGGTCCAAATTTCGTCACGTCAAGGGAGAGGGTTGCAACCGCAGACTCGTAGACTTCTGCATATCGTTTAACGTCCATAGTAAATTCGATCGTTTCCAGGCAGTGATTCAGCGCCAGGTATGCAATGAATTCGGTTAATGAGAAAGGCGAGACAGCGTCGTTCGACAATACTTCATCGAGAGTCGGCATTCGCCTAGACGTCCGATCGCCACCAGGGACTGCGCTCGCGTTGGACATCCAGCCTGAGGGTGCAGAAGTTGGCGCATTGGCGTAGTTAAAGTATGAATAATCGGGAGCCGCCGCCGCGGCATAATACAGCGGAGACACTGGCTCTGAATTTGACGGTGACGACGGTGTCGAGACTACCGATGATGATGAAGATGATGATATTTCTGCAGCATGGTAGCTGCGCTTCGACCCCGGAGGGTTGCTGGAGTGCTGGCCTTGACCTTGTTCGCCGCCAACTGGTTCAGGGTCCGTTGGCCTGACGCCATCAACCATATTTGCATCGGCCGTTTCCTTGTCACGACCACGGTGTTGATCCCTGCCGCTGAGGCTGAGTAAAAGTAGACCGGCACGACTCGAGCTGCGGAAACGCGGCGGCATGCTCAACGCTTGCGACGTGGCAGGCTTGTGGGAGAATGGGCAGTAAAGCGACTAAAAGAATGCTGAAGGCGAATAAATCGCCATCAGGGTATGAAACGAAAGCGAGAGCGGAGACGGCTGTGCCGGCCGGAAAAAATATGGACTAGTCTATATGCGGAAGGCGACTAGCCGTATTTGTACAATTTGCCACAGGATCTGTTGTTCCGGTTCCCGGCTGAACCCTAGCCCGAATTAGTAGCGGATTCTTAGTTCACGTGATCGCTTGTGGCCTTGTCATCGTGAAACTCGGACACGGAGTCGTGGACTTGCAGTCGAGGGACCGACCACGACACTATCATGGTCCCACCGCGAGTGAGGTCCCAGCCGCGCATGGCGAGCGCCTCTGCAATACGTCCGTTAGGTCCAAAGAGCCCATCGACGAGGTGCAGAGTGCGAATCACGTTTTCTCGCGCCGTCGTGATCGAGTTGGACTCGCCGGTCCCGTTATGCAGAGCTCGCACGTGACGAGCCAGGTAGAGGGCATGCACCCATGCTCGCAATTCACGAGTGTCGACCTGTCCATATGGTGGGGGTGTGCTGGTCCCCGAATAGTCGCGCGCGTAGTAGGCCTGGTCGCTGGTCGTGCTGCCGTCGCTTGACCGTTCGATGAGCGCGACGCGGACAGTTACGTGCTTCGTGCGACGTCCTCGCAAGCGACTGGTCTCATACCATAGCACGTAGCCAGCTGATCCGTTCCCAAAGATCGACAGCAAGTCTTGGATACTCATGCCAGGCGGAAGAATCCGGCGAACAGACGAGAATGTGCCGATCGTGCCAGTGCCCATGACGGCGCCGCGGCTGCCCCATCGCAAGACACCGTCCTGCTCTAAAACTCGTTCCTGCGTAGAGACGTGACGAGGCGTGAGGATGAGAGATGGAAGGACCGGTGGTTGATTGAGAAAGTCAGATTCCATCATCCCTGGCGACATCGAGTCCATTAGCTGAGCAAAGACAATGTTGGCTCGCTGACGATTAAGAGTTTCCATCACGACAGAGCTGACTGCGCGGTAGTTTGCCAATAAATGAATCGTGATAAGAATGATCAACATAGTCCATGTCTCCTTGTTCGTATTGATGTATGGAACGAGGACCGTGCCAGCCTTTCAAACACGTTAGCAAGATAACTAAAGAGACATCTGTCAACATACCAGCATGCCCAACAATGAAATGACCGTCTCCTGCGACGAGTCCTTTGCGGCGACTAACGTTCGTCAGCGCGTGACCTATAATACTACCATCTAATGCGTACCGTCTGCGATACTGCCCTTTTGCGAATTCGTGAAATGCTGGGTCAAGGCTGCTTTGGATCCATTCGCCATGACCCCACAAATAGACTTCAAAATTCCTGAACAACACAAAAAGAAGATCTTGACAGAGCGATTGCCGGGAAAATATGGCGACAAGCAATCACAGACAATCCCAGCATTGACCACCAGATCGGCCGAAAACCGAAATTTCTTGCATTCTTGTTCCAACATGCTGCCGAATCGCCAAGCAAACGTAATAGTTGCAAGTCGGCCGACGGTCTCTTGAATTACGGTGATGAAGAGAGCCGACGTGCTTGTTGCGTCTTTGTCACCAACACCGACGGCTAATTGAAATATTAGAAAGTCCTGCTAGGTGCGCATTCTGAAACGAGCACTTACAGGTTAGTACGGCACGATTTCCCAGTAACATGGAGATAGAACTGGCAAAGGCTTGGATGGAGTCGTAAACTTGATAACTGCATTTCTTAGTGAATTTCCTTTGGCATTCCGCGGTCGAAGCACTTACTCAATGTAATCAGGCTTTACGCTATCTGGATATCCAGTCGGCAAAAACACATTAATCAAGACCTGTAAGAGACGCACCACACGCGATGAGCCACGTCTTGCAGCGTAGTATTGGCCCCGACGACTCTGATCATCAGGGGATACTTCAACGATTTCGGCGCCAGTGAATCCCTTGGTACCAAAGGCCATCCCTTGTTTCTCTATCTCCGCGCTGCTACTACGAATTGATGTGTCGTGGTCGTAGCGGTCATAGTACGCCTTTGAGAAGTTGCCGTTGGCGTCCCGTTCTTCGAGGAAAAGTTGCGCCGACATAAATCAGTTAGGTCACGATGGACGTGATGTTATATTGCCTTCAGTAACGATCAAGAAGCTCGGATTGCGGCGACTATAGTCTTTCAAGAGTAACCTGATACAAAGATACTAGCTATTTAAAGAAGGCTGCCGCACTCGACTACGCGGCTCATTTTTTGTGGGGCTCCAAAGAACCCCACGGTTCAACTGCACGTGACTTCTTCGTTAGATATTAATTCAGTATGGTACTTGTAAGTTTTAAATCAGAGACGTTAAGCGATTTTTGTTCGTTGTGTGTTTATAGATTATAGAAAGAATTTGGATGGGAAATTCCGAAGCACCGAGGTTGCTGCTGGTGAAGTCGACTTGATTCACAGCGAAGATATAGAAGATTGACAGATTGGCACAAAGCAGTTTCCTTGTCTAGGGAAGAAGGGCAGAACGACAACGAACGTTTGGGCAAGTTGATCTTTCATGAGAAATGGTCATATCATTCTTGTTAAGGCCACAAAGGGCCCGTTAATACGATAAACAGGCTGCAATTGGAATACGCTATGCTCTTTAGCTGTTGCATGCATACCAACCAGTGCAAATGATCGATATAAAGCTCCCCATTTAAGCATGAAGACCTAGCTAGGTCAATTAAAATAGATCGCGTATTCATACGTTCGAGTTCCTGCTACAGTAAAGTCAATTAGGGCTCGCAGATTGGCACGGGCATCTGCGGAGGAAGTCATTATGTTTAATAATAAGTTAATAAAATAATAATGGACTCGTTGGTATGCTCAACTTCGCTATTGCGGAATTCATATACCGAAGCCCGGTCCGACTCAGTCCGCATGCCGATGCTAACCAACGGGATGCACCCCGTGCACGTGTGCACTCAGGCTGATACAGTTGCATACAGTTGCCAGTGTGGCAAGAGACAAGCAATATAATTAACGCTAATAATAATGTGGCTCGCGATATCTGGTAGGGTATGAGTTAGCGAACGCATCAAGGCTCTGACCGTTTATTTTTCGGCATTAGCGGGTAAATCGTCTTTACATTCAAGCGAATGAATGACAACGGATGTATCGTAGTTAATTCAATAATAATTCTGCGGTTGCAATTTGACAGCGCAGGTATTCCTCAAAGCTGCTCGAAGCACGTCATTTGTTGCGTTTCTCGCGTGTTCTGCCTCCTTACGGCAATTTACGGGTAACCGCCTATCAGTGGCGCAAGTGCACTGCGGTTGCGCGCTTATGTCAAATGCAAGTCTGACAAATCGAACGCACCACACCAGTGCATGTATGGTTGTAAACGCATCAGTGTCTGCACACATGCGTCCAGGGACCAACTGCTTGCCCGATTTTCCCACTCGAACGGCTGGCTAGCTCGAGTCATCACAGTCGCAGGTTTTGCAAACACTTGCTCTTGCTGCACCCGCTCTCAACCAACCCACGGGCCGCTGCCAATTCCTCTGGTTCTGGTTTTTTCATCCTCCCGTCCATTCTTCTGTCATCACCGCTTGACTATTCTCCTCGTCGTTGGCGTCAAGCAGCAATGTCGTACTCGAGCCACCGCGGTCTCAACGTATCGCAGTACATCGCCAATCTCAACTCGATTGAACCGCTTGACTATTCATCCAGCAAGCAACAAGACGATCTCTCACTCTTTGCGAATACCCAATTCTTCGACTTCGACATGGGTCGCTCCACCGACGCTGGTGTGACTGTCGACGACCTCCAGCTTGAACAGGAGAATCCATCCGATAGACGTCGACATGCTGCTGCTGCTGCTGCTGCTTCACAATCTGGTCATCAAAATGATCATCAACAACATCTGCAGCAATCGGACAAAGAAGCCATGCTTTCTGCATCCGGCATCCCGTCTACAGCTCACACTCCTGCCCCTAATGGTAATGGTGGACATGCCAAATTGGACTTTGACTTCCTTTCTACCGAATATATGAACTATGCACTGCCAGTGTTACCCCATCAGGTCTCTCCTCACCATAGTCAGCCATCCAATCCATCCAATCCCGGTGCGCAGAATATGTACACACCCCTCCTCAACGGAACACCTGGCCCGGTCACTGGTTCGCCCGCACCATTAGTGTATGCAGGAAACCCTGCACCCGTCGGTCCCAACCCGACCGGCCTTACACGGGTAAACTCGAGCGTCGACCTTCACCAACTTTCGCCCGAGGATGCCTCTCGTGTTGCCGCGGACGAGGACAAGCGAAGACGTAACACAGCCGCTTCGGCCCGATTCCGCGTCAAGAAGAAACAACGTGAGCAACAGATGGAGCGGACCGCGAAGGAGCTTCAGGAGAAAGTTCAGCAGCTCGAAGCGAAGATCATGCAGCTCGAAATGGAGAACAAGTGGCTGAAGAACATTGTCGTCGAGAAGAACGAAACCAAAGCTGTTTCTGAAATCTTAAGTGGGCGACAAGGCATGACAACGAAGATCGAACCGGATTCAAGTGCTTCGTCAGCAAGTTCTCTACCCGCGCACCCTCCAGCAAACCAGTCATAGTCATCAACGATTATGAAAAAAATTAAAGCATGGATATAAGTTTTGATTAATAAGGAGTTAATTATGGATGCTTGATCTATAAAAGTTTTGTTTCTGTTTTATAATCAATGCTGATGGCGGTCGAAAATTTTCTTGTATGCGACAACGCGCGGGCGAGAAACGAATGGATGAGTCTAGGGTGATTCGCCTTACTTCGGTATTTTCAAGAACTCTCTCATCTTGCGTTTATAGTTGAGGGTGTAGTTTATGGTTATATTTTTTATCTGTAATTATTGTCATTATTGGTCATATCTTTTGTATTATGAGAACCCGTTAATGTATCTTATGTATAGACTCTTATTTTTTGGTAACTACGGTATACTCGACATCATACCTGCATGCGTCCGCTCTTATATCATACGAGCTAATAACTAATACAAACGAAAAACGTTTATGTTAATTAGTGCCCAAAATACCCAGAGTGCCAAGAAGTTCATCACCTAACCCTACACAGTCAGGTTCATGATCTGATCTTCGCAGGGACGTTATGTGCGCATGACGTGACGACACTGGCATTGTGGCGCCGAGTATTGATTGATCTAAACCACCATCGTATTTGCATACTCACGACAATTTGGAGATCCAATTGTGTGCGATCTTAATAATTACGCAATCTACGCCACTTCTGTTGTTGGGCTGTCCGAAGAGTTGGAAGAAAAACCAGTAGCAGTGAAACATTACGGAGTTGCATTGCGCATTCCAAAGCGATCGATCGCATTACAACTAGCCCCAAGCGAACCTCGACCGATTACACGTGAATTGAAACGAAATGTCTGCGAAACCAGCACATGCCAATGGCATTGATGTATCCGTATGTATTTCGTTCCTATTTGATTAATATTATTGGTACGGGATGTGAACAGGCACGGTTGCGAAGATTGACCGGGGTTCTACGCTCATGATCTGTTCAGCCGCTCTAACATTATAATTCTAGTCGCTATCGCCAGATGAGCAGAGGCTCTTTCGAATGTATGGCCGCTTGCCGTCCCGTCATGATTTGATCCAGAATAAACTGATGGTAAGACACTTTACATTCCAGTGGTATGTCATACTTCGTTCTGGCTAACTCTAATATTCTTCAAGGATCGCAAGTACTTTGATTCAGGTGACTATGCGCTCTCAAAGGCAGGCAAAGCGTCTTCGGCTGGTGTGACAAACGTGGGATCACAACATCCGGTGCCAGAAAACATCCCCCATTCGCACGCCAGCTTCCCAGGTCCCAATCATTCGCCGACTGGATCGGCATCTGCATCGCCAGTGAAGGAGAGCGGTCTACTACACGAAGCGATTCCGGACGGCCCACCTGAAAGTCCAGTCAGGAATCGCTATTCATAATTTTTAATGTCCTGGAACCCATCCCTTGGGTAAAATAAGAAACGAAGATTGAAGGAAGACGTGCTGAACAAAATTGATGGAGTTGGTTATACTTGTGAAATGTTCCTCTCATTATGGATGATATGATTTTAAGAATTTGGTGTGGTGCTGCGCCATTGCGCAATGTGTTAAAGAAAGTCTCCAAATATGTGTATAGAAGAATTTGCAAAACCGAAGGTTGATATAACTATGCATTAGGGGGGGCATCATGGCGTGAATGATAGTTCGAAACCCAACACTATTATTTGTGAGGCTTTGTCCGTGTCAGTATTTGCTAAGTTTTGGCGCAGGATTCAGGTTGTACTAGTTTTTTAGTTTTAGTTTTTTTTTCCCCGTCCCTGCTTGGTTTTGTTTTGACGTTATACGTATTGCTTTAATATGGAATTTTCGTATTGTAGCAAACTTATCATACAACTTGACATGAATCGTTAATCTACAGTTTATATCTCCCGCTCTATTTACATTCATTTGTTTTGATATCTACTTGACAAATGCTTTTGCTCGAACCCCCGCAATGTCCGCTATATCTTGCCGCCTTTAGTGGCCTCCTGAATCTGCGTAATCTTGCCGGATTTGTCGCCTTCATTTGCTTCGCCAAAAAAAACCACAAGGACCGTCATGTCATCCCTATACCTTCTCGAAATCGGCGGCGGAATACTGACCAACATCGAAGTCTGATCTTTGTCTGCGCCACCGAGCGCGTTCCGCACGATATGGGTGGCAGCGTTGTTATCCTCGACCGTGAATAGTCCTCGAAAATGTTTCTGCATGGCGATCGCGTTACGGAGTTGGATCTGGGCCAGATCGTCACCTTGCGCGCGTTGGTCCAATCTCGCGTTCAATTCCGCCGTGTCTGATTTGACCTTGACATCGGTCAGGTCTGAAACAGAAGAAAAAATGCCACCTTTGCGCACATGAGTTCCTACGCCTGGAGGTGGGGTACCGCCGCAGTCAACTTCGCGCTTCTTGACCCACTCGACAACTAGCTGCACGACCTCCCGACATGACAGTTCGTCCCAGATACCATCTGTTGCCAACACAAGAAAATCGCCCGGAGAAACCTTGGTTGTGAGAATCTCAGGTTTAGCCGTCACGTATGGTGGAGATTTGGAAGTAGGTGGCGAACTTCGTCCGAAAAACAGGCTGACGGCCTTGTCAAGCACCTGTGAAGGCAGCTTATACCGCGCATCTCCAAACGCTCGCGTGGGCTCTAACCCACCCAGAACTCTTCCATTCTTGATCACGTCCGGCTCTCCGGGATGTTCTTTCTGTATTCTAGTGATTTCAGTCTGATTTCGGCCGCATTGGTCATAACTTAGCGGAGTAGCAGTCCATGTCCCACCGGCATCCTTGTGTCCCCACACAGCTCTCGAGTCACCCGTGCAAGCGACCCGGAGCGTGCCTGTCGCCGAATCGTACAGGGAAAGCAGGGCACATGAACCCGACATGGCGGGCATGAGTAATTCCGGAGAAGCAGGCTTGTACGGATTTTCGATTAAAAAATTCACTGGCTTGCGAGTGATATCGTCGTCGAGCTTTATGAACGCCATTTCGATTGCCTCGTCGATAAGTCGCGCGTTTGAGGTTGATTCGGTACCAAATGTTCGTTGGACTTGTTCGGGTTGCACTTTGTCCATTAGCTCTGCCGCGACGTACGGAACAAGCAGTTCTCGTAGTTTGGCACTGGTGTTCCAACCGCTGCCACAGCAAGTTAGACGGGGGAAAAAAAAACCCCACGATTTTAGCCTATGAAGTGATCGATTATAGAACTTACCCATGTCCGTCAAATACACCGAAGAAGTACCAGTCAGACGGGCCGTCCGCAAAGTTTACGTTAACAATCTTCGCAGTGAAATCATCCTCGATCTGTGCGTTGCTGGCCAACTGCGTAATATCGAATCTCGCGACGCCATACCCACGATCGACAAGATACGACTCCTCGTGCTCGCGTAGTTTCCCATCAACCTCTTCCTCTGTCAGCATACGCGTAGATTTTGTCGAGAATCCAGCCACGCGGGGAAACTCGACTTGCCCACCGTTTAATTGCGCATACTGTGACGACAGAAAGCTTTGCTCGGTCGGCCGCGCGTCCGCGAGGATCAAGGCTGGCCTGAATTGGCGAGCTAAGAAATTCCGGGCATCAGGGCTGTGAGAGACATAAATTCCGGCCGAAGCGGCGACGGTAACAGCGGCGGTGGCCGCCACGAATGCTTTTTTGTTGTTATTGTTGGAATTCGATCGATGAGATGTCGACGTTGATGGTGGTCTTGCCCGACTTGAATCGCACGCCAACCGGCGAAGAACTAGCGTTGGTCCCAACAGAGGCCGGGCCGGTACACGGAGTCGCGTGCAGCGCGAGATCATCTTTGTTGATAGGGAGTGTGTGAGTAAATCAGACAGATCTGAGACGAATCGAGATGGTGTGGAATTGAGTGGTGGCTTGTCCGGTATCAGCAACGCTGAGTTGGTCACAGAGATGAAATTTCCATATGTGAAACCTTGACAGGGACGGACGTCTTATTGCCTAGAAGGGCAGGCGCGTTCGTCAATATTACTAAGTACGGTTTAGCGGCTGACTGCCTCACACACTGCACGAGCCGCACAACGAAATTCTATACCATTTAACCAAAGAATAATGTAAATACAAAATATTACTCAGTAACTGCACTGTCCAAAGCCTCCAAACCCTTCAATGCGTCGCCGAAACTCTGACTCTCTCTAGCTTTGCGACGGCCGTCAAGGTACTCCATTGCCTCAGCATAACTAACGGGCAAAACAGATACTTTCTTGTTCTCCACGAAGTAAGTGTACGTGAACGACCCTGAATCCTCAGCTGTGCCATGCTCTATGTCACGAACGGTACTGTCTACGCGGACCTGTACAAACGTTCCGGCTGGCGATCCAGTAGCTGATTTTGGCTGATGCTGTGTGTATGCGACTGTTGCTGTGAGGTACAGCACAGATCCGACAGGAACGGGAGATCGAAACGTAGTCTGGTCGAGGGAGATAAAGTGAGGCTGACCATGAGAAAACGCAGCAGCGCAACAGTACGCCAGCTCGAATGTTTGACGAAGTAGGTATCCACCAAAGATCATGTAACTGTAAGAGCATTAGAATATGGAATGTCGAGTTAGTCGACCACCCACCTGTGCCTGTTGCGGTATTGAGGCTGCATAAGCATGGTTGACTGCATCATACTATCATGCATTGGGATCACATCAGCGGGCAGATCTAGGCCGGAGTTGGGATCTTCGTAGGCGCGTTGTCGCAACCACATTGCGTGAATTATGTCGGCCTCTTCGGCATTCGGCGGCGACGTCAGCAAGCCACCGTCTTTGGCTGCCTTCTTCTTGGCGGCATTGTACGACTCGGCACGCTCGAACGTTTGGCGTTCGGCCTCGTTGCGGGGAACAAGATTGTTGATAGGGAACGACTTGCCTGTGATTGGATGTCTAGCGACAAAAGTAAAGTTTGCTGTCAGAAAAACTTCATTATCTGGCACCGTCCGCGCTTTTATAGTGATCTCCATTGACGACCGGCCGGTCCAGGTAACGTTGCCAGAAAGTTCGACGTCGTCCAAGGCCGTAAGACGCCTTAGGAGGCTAATTCGGTCGACAGATGCAGTCACGATGGTTGGTTCAGCAGGCGCACAGTGTTTGTATGCAATTACGCCTGCGAGTGCGTCCAAGTCCTGGAAAATCTGTCCGATCCTGAGGCGGCCACTTGAATTGACGTACGCATCCAGGAGCCATTCATCCTGTTTGAACGGCAGGAGCTAAGATTGGAACTAGTCAGTCTTAACAATTTTCGAAACATGTAAAACACGTGATATGTAAATTACGAACAATACTGGTATAGCTGTCATCCATAGACCGCTCCAAGATTGTTGGAGGCTTATCACCACTGCCTTTGCCAAACCCAGTTATGGACGCAGGTCGCCCTTCCTCCCGAGCATGCAGCGCCTCGAGCCATGTGACAGTTCTGCGCATGGGCGAAGCAGGCGATCTGTTCACCTGTGGAGTGAATCGAAGAGTTCGACTGTTTGCAAAGCGCGATATTGTCGATATGCTAAAGTTGCGAGCCCACAGGACCGGCATGCGATGCCGGACCGCTGCAAACTTCAAGGCCATTTTCTGAGTAATTGTGCTCTGAAAATAAAGATGCTCAAGATACAATTTACTTCTAAATCTGGCAAATACATTAGCATTGGCGATTTCCGCTAATTATTAAACCCCTGGCGTACGTAAGGCGGATAGTTTCCAACCATTCATTCAGCCCATCCAGCATCAGCTAAAAAGCGAACTTACCAACTACAGTGGTACTAACTACTTATTTCTACCACGATGGAGTATTGTGCAATTTATAAATGCTGGGAGAGTCCTGTCTAAGCTGAATATCTGAGTGTCATTTTGGCCGTAATGTGGAATTATGTGGAGTCCAATTACGACATCCGTATAATCGCGTGGGATGCCGCCTGCCGATGTCGGATATAACCCCAACGACATCCGCTCAGCTCCAACAAAGAAAATTATTCCTGTCGGCCAACAAAGGCTTGTCTATATCATGACCTACCGCGGAATATTTTTTGATCGCTCGGCAGGTTTACTGTGCTATGTTAACAAGTTCATGCATTTTGGTCGGCGGTCGATTCGTGTATTGCGTCATACACGAATCGCCGGATTTCGAGCTGGGCTGAGAAATTTGAACATGGTTATATGCTAGGGCTGCCATTACGGATAGCCACTCAACCTTCGAGAGGCTTGTTCTTCACTCACGTGCTGAAATTCCACAGTTTGGCTAGCTTGGATTGCGACGGATATATTAGAAGGCCTGGAGTCTTCCTAGTTACGAGTGGTTTCGGAGATAGAAGCAGTCTAGATGAATTACAGGGTGACGTCCTTATGAATTTTGGACCTGCTAATGATATAGGCATTCGTTTCGACGTGAGAGTGGTGCCTTACGGCCAGAGGTGGCCGGAAGACGGCTCAAGAATAGTATTGGCGTGCTCACTGCTGGCAAGTTAATGACACAATATCTGATGGATTCTGGAGTTACTCAGTAGCTGGCATGACAGATATCGAGCGCTTGGCCCGTTGGTGATTTAGAATTTGTGACAAGTCGTCTAAATAATTTGTCCGCAGCCACCGATTTGGGCGTGGAAATTTCCCGCACGCCCCTTGTGTTTTGGCAAGTTCTGTTGTGGCATATTGATGACTCCTCTGATTTTGGCCGGACGGATCAGAAATGTCGGTTCCAGTGATATTGATGGTTTTTGGACGGACGCTTTCTACTGGCGACAGGGTGAGATCAGGTGAGAAAGAAAGTATTTTATAATGGTGGGCTGTGGAATCATTTCTTTATTGGAAGTCCTATATAGAAGAATATGTCTGATATTGAATTTCAACCACTTTGGATGTGTGATTACACCGCATCGTAGACTTGTCTTTGTACCAAATCAGATTATTATATGCGGTCATCTTGAAGATGAGGCGCCTGCCGCCATTTTTCAACGGCGCCCACGCAGACGCGACGGCCGCAGCGAAAATCCCAAGCACGGCAACACACTCCCCTCTGTATGCTCGCATCATATTATTGACCCTCCAGCAGCTGTAACCCACGCTTCATCTCAGCACAACCCATCTATCTATTTCGCACTGCCATGTCTGACAACGCGACTAAAGTGGAGGCCGTGGTCGCTGAAGCGCCGTCTGCCGAAGACGCGCCTGCCGCGAACGCGCCGGAGACAAGCGTCAACAACGTCGCACCAGAGCCCGTCCAGGCAGTCACAGAAGCTTCTGCTGAATCTGCTGACGCGCCCGAGCAAGCCAAGGAACGTTCCGCAGCCGAGACTGGCGAAACTGCGGAGAAACTAGAACAAGAGAAGGAATCAACGGCGGAAGAGCCCGTAGCAAAGGAGTCAGTGTCGGAGGAACCTGGTGTCGAGGAATCAAAATCTGAGCAACCTCCGATGGAGAAGCCTGTTACTGATGAGGTTACTACGGCGGTTTCGGAGGAAAAACCGGAAACCGCGGTCGAGCCGGAACCTGAGGAGAAAGTCTCTAGAAAGAAATCGCCCTCTAAGTCGGCATCAACGCCTGTCAAGGCAAGCTATCTCCCCGGCGCGGTGGTTCTTGCCAAGTTGAAGGGCTTTCCGCCATGGCCTGCGATGGTATTGTTTAACATTTTTTTTGGGACTTTTAAAGTCGTTCGACGCGTTGTTGACTGGTTGATCACTTAGATCCTTGCCGACGCATTTCTTCCTCCCCACATCCTGAAGCTAAAACCAAAGGCATCTACCGGTACGCCTGGATCGGCTCGTGTGAAAAGAAAGGGCGTGTCGATTGAAGAAGATGACGCGTCTCTACCAAGCGTTTTCCCGGTTCGATTCTTCAATGATGACAACTAGTATGAATTTATATTCTTGACTACGGCATACGTGGGACCTATTTTACTAACAGATCCTTAGCATGTGGGCAAGCCGATCAGACTTGAAGTCTCTATCCGGCGAGCAGGCTCAAAAGTACGTTGACGCGGTCTCAAGCAAATCTTCCAAGAAAGATAAATCTCTTGTGATTGCTTACAAGATCGCTGTTAATCCGCCAACTCTCGAGGAGTTTGCTAAGGGTAATTCTGTCCACGCCAGCGAAGAAGAAGAGGAGGAAGAGGATGTTGAAATGGAGGAAGTCGAGGAGGAAGAGTCCGTGCCTGAAAAGAGGTCCAAAAAGAGAAAGAGCATTGCGAAAGGCGACGAAGATGTGGCCACGCCGCCGACCAAGAAGAAGAAAAGAGAATCAAAAACTAACAGTTCTGCGAAGAAAACGAACGGCGATATAGCTAAGGAAAAGAAGACTCCTAAGAAAACCCCATCTTCGGGCAAAAAAGCATCGGCTGCAGCCTTGCGGGAAAGTCTCGAGGAGCGTACAAAACAAGTTTTGTACGTTCGGCATAAATTGCAGAAGGCATTTTTGACTCGAGATAAGCCACCGGCGGAGGAAGAGATGGACACGATGGATAAGTTCTTTACTAAGCTTGAGAACTTTCAAGGTCTCGAAATATCGATTATACGGGTAAGCACATCTATCTACTCATAACCCAATGGAACGTCGCTAATAGTATTTGCAGAACACAAAAATCAACAAGGTTCTGAAGGGAATCCATAAACTCAATGAAATTCCTCTGGACGACAGGTACAAATTCCGGGAGCGTTCACAGAAGATGCTCGAAATATGGAACCATATGTTTGAGGGAATCTCGTCGCCAGCTCCAGCGGAGACTTCGCCAAAGACTGCTGAAATCTTACCCACAGTGACTGCGGAGGCACCTCTCGAAAAACCAGCTGAGCAGCCCACCGAGATCACAGTTTGAACAACCTTTTGATAATAGCGGACGCGGCAGTGTTGGTTCCCTTCCTTTTATGGTGGTGTACGAGATTATATTGGTAGCATGTACTAAGTGTTCAAGTTATTTCAGTATCTAGTACATGTACACATGTACCGAAAATTTAGTGGGGGAGGAGTCCAAAGTGATATGTTATACTAGTATTTGAGTTGTATTGGTTCATTCGTTGACTCAACTTTCAATTTGATAAGTTGTGACAAGGTTCCTTTATTGTAACTATTAGGGAAGTCAAAAAAAATCCAATTACAAATCTTGGTTCGTGTTAATTGTCTTTATGAACGAATAACTATTGCAAGCGCTTGATAAATAATACGTAGGCTGAGGCGAGAGTGGACTACATTTTGCAGCTCCAGGCCGGGTGATCCAGTGCAGCGACTGATTTAAGGATTTCAGGGCCTACAACCTGCAGCATCAACCAACGACAAAGTCCAGTTCAGACCTAGTTGCCAACCTCTTCATGGCTCGGCGAAAATCGTTGTCCGAGGAATCGGCGCTTCAAGAGTCGCATCCTGTCCCAAGTCGTACTTCTGTTTCTGAAGATGATGACGATCTTGCACCGTACCGCGTCGAGGACGACGACCCCGTCTCGCTTAGCCTGCAGCGCACAGTAAGCGACGACTACAATGCTGGACAGCATGAGAGCTTATTGGCAAGGATAGAGGCGCCAGCTGTCCTACTTGCCGAAGCAACTGAAGCCAATGCTGCAGGTTTGGAACTTCCAGGCGTTGCTGGAAAGAAGAAAAATGGCATGAGAATGGCGTTCATGAATATGGCGAATAGTATCATTGGTGCCGGAATAATCGGACAGCCTTACGCTTTGCTCCAATGTGGTCTTTTGACCGGTATGGTCTTGCTGTTTGTGCTTACGCTGGTGATAGACTGGACTATTCGGTATGTGGAACTATTCAACAAACTGTGTATGACTCATGGCCCACTAACCCATTGATAAATAGATTGATGGTCGTTAATGCAAAGTTAAGTGGGACTAATACATACCAAGCAACTGTGTCGGCGTGTTTCGGTCGTACTGGATATTTGGCCATATCTCTAGCCCAAGGTCTGTTTGCATTTGGCGGATCGATCGCATTCACCGTGATTATTGGCGACACAATCCCTCGGGTCATAGTCGCCGTATTCCCGTCTGTCGCGACAACGCCGATTGTGAGCCTTCTTACCGAGCGCGAACCCGTGATGATCATTTGCATTCTTTTTATCTCGTTTCCACTTAGCTTGAGCAAGAATATTGCAAATCTTGCAAAGGCGTCGTTGCTAGCACTCATTAGCATGTTGATTATCATCGTTGCGGTTGTCGTTGAGGGAATTCGCGCGCCCGCGGACGAGAGAGGCGAATTTACGCCGGCGTTGCTTACAGTCAATAGTGGCGTATTCCAAGGAATTGGTGTTATTTCATTTGCATTTGTTTGCCATCACAATTCGCTTTTAATCTATGGAGCATTAAGGAAGCCCACGCTTGACAGGTTCGCGCGGGTTACACATTGGAGTACTGGCGTGTCGATGATAGCGTGCATGACACTGGCACTAGGTGGTTTTCTCACGTTCCGCAACAAGACTGCCGGTAACGTGTTGAATAACTTTCCCGCCGACAATGTTTTTATCAACATTGCGAGATTCTGCTTCGGGTTCAATATGCTCACAACTTTCCCGTTGGAGATATTTGTCTGCAGGGAGGTCATATTGGATTACATATATTCAACTTTTTTCAAGCAAATTACAAACGAACACGGCATTGAGGAACCTCCGGAGCCGTCGATGCTGGCTCATCGGCTCACTACGGCATCGCTAACAGTTGTCACGTTGCTTGTCGCATTGACAACGGATAGTCTTGGAATCGTGCTCGAAGTCGTAGGCTCAACGTCTGCCTGCATGCTGGCATACATCTTACCACCGCTGTGTTACCTCAAACTGGCGTCGTCAACAAATTGTTCATGGAAACAAAAGATCGGGCCGATCGCGTGCGTCATATTTGGTGTCACTGTCATGATCGTATCTACGGCACTGTCGATCATGAATGTGTTTACGACGCATGATAATATGGCAACGTAGATACTTCCCATGCGTAGGTCGCATGTCGCATTATTGGATAGATTTAGGCGTTTTTTTGTTTTTTGGTGTCTTTTGCCCCCCTGTACAATGTGGAGCTTCCACCGTACAAACAATGTGTATAGTATAAATAGAAAATCTATTTGGCTTAAAAACAAATTTAACATTCTAGTATGCCACCAAAGTACCGAGAAAAATAGTCTACAGCAGCATATACGCCAAATTTATATAAACAATAACGAGTTTCTAACGCAGTACGATCCTCTAACATTGAATCATAGCCGACCGCGCCGGACCGACACCGATCCAGTTGATCTTTGTGCCAACGTAACTCTCGATGAACTTCAAATACACCTTGGCCTCTTCCGGCAAGTCATCGTACGATTTGACGTCGGCAATGCTGGTCTTCCAGCCTTTAAAAGTCACGTATTCCACCTCAACAGCTTCGACTACACGGAGATCTTCCGGAAAGCTGGTAAGGCGCTTGCCGTTGTGGAAGTATGCAACACCGACCTTGATCTCGTCTAGAGAATCAAGAACATCCAATTTGGTGATGTTTATTGACGTAAAGCCATTAATGCGGGCTGAATACTTCACCACGACAAGATCAAGCCATCCACACCTCCGCTTCCGGCCAGTCGTGACACCGTACTCGGCACCCACCGTCTGAAGTGTCTGCCCCAATTCATTGAGCTGTTCAGTCGGGAATGGGCCAGCACCGACGCGGGTAGTGTAGGCCTTGACTACTCCAATGACGTCCGTGAGCATTTGTGGTGCAATACCGAGACCAGTACAAACACCACCAATCGAGGTATTGCTGGATGTGACGAACGGATATGTGCCAAAGTCAAGGTCCAGCATAAGCGCATTAGCACCCTCGACCAAAATCCTCTTCTTGTTGTCTAGAGCGTCGTGTATGAACGTTATAGCATCAGTAACGTAAGGACGGAGTTTCTCAGCAAGATCCTTATATCTCTCAATCTCAGCATCGACATCATACTCAAAATTTCCATATCGCTTTCGAAAAGCCTCGACCAGAGAACGGAACCGAGATTCGAACTCCTCCCAGGCGCCCGACTCCTGCGAAACGAGATGATGGACGCGAATACCAGATCGCGTCGCCTTGGTGGAGTACGCTGGGCCAATGCCGCGTCGAGTGGTGCCAATGGCACCAGCGGAGAGTTCGGTCTCGTGAAGTCCATCAGCAATCTGGTGGACGTCGAAGACAAGGTGGGACCGGGACGAAACAAACAGACGCCCAGTTGCCGAGATTCCTTTCTTCTCAATCTGCTCTAGTTCGTTGAAAAATGCCGGGACATGAACGACAACGCCGCTGCCGATCAGGTTTACGCAGTTCGGGTTTACAAGACCGGAAGGCAGCATATGGAAATCAAAATCGACACCGTTGACAACGATCGTGTGGCCTGCATTGTTTCCACCCTTGACAACTTGTTAGACTGCGGCAACGCATTACAAGTACGGCCGACGTCAATCCACTCGACAGCGATGATATGACTCGGGGCGCAACATCCATTGACGCAAATGGCGGACTGGAACAAGAAAATCAACTGACCTGGCAACGAGCACAAACATCAATCTGGTCGCAGAGAATGTCGACTAATTTTCCTTTGCCTTCATCTCCCCATTGAGCACCAAGAACAACTGTCGCCATCGGGTCTCGTCTATACTATCCAGTCGAATAGCCGATAGTTGGCGAAATGAGACGGATAATGAGTAATTGTAGAGCGCGTGGGGAAGAACGCATCGCGGTTGTAACTGGCATTTTCGGGCCGGCCTACATTTTAGAGTCTTGCGGCGGCAATTTTTTCCTCTTGTCCGGGTAACGCCAAGTTCTCCCGGGCCCCGAGATACGCAAGTGCTCATAAGTACGCAGTATCAGTGGCATCGGTTAAAGAGTTAGCTAAAAATTTCTTTAGCGAAGATTCTTCTTCGTAAATTAACTTACATAAAATCACCCGTCTGGAATACCAAGCGAATTCGACATAGCTGCTCTATTCGAAAGAACGCACAAATGGCTAGACGCAGACTAAACAATTAAGCCTTCGCTAATTTAAATCCAGGCCTGTTCTTGAATTGAACTCTGCAGGGCTGGTTCGCTCGGTGGCTACATAATTTAGCAGAAGCCGGACTTCCTCGCGACATGTCCTGCGATACCCAACTTGACTTAGTTGTCATCATCTAATAAATTTATGTATAGGTATTTAGGTACTCTGACAGACGCGTTAAAGAGGCGACGACTCAGTTTTGCGTCATGGCAGGTGGCTGCTCGTAGACAACGAGGCAGCTGCGAGCCAGCAAGCGAGTATCATGTCTGACATCAGTCGCCTTGTGCTTATCATATTGTGTATATCTATACAGTATCCGATTCTGTGTCATATGAGGTAGGCGGGCTGTGATGAATTGTCGCCACATTTGGATTTCACAGACTTAGTCTTTAGTACGAACCATTGACAATTCATTCGTTCGTTCATCAATCTATTTAAGCTGTGCAACTTTTTGCCAATAAGATACGTAGTGTACAGTACATGCATAAAAAAGCCAACCCAAAACGCCTTTAAAACAGCGGTACGCACGCAACAATTGAAAGAAAATTTCAAATTCAAACTGAGAGCACCAGAAAATAATTTTACTACCATACACCCGGGACAAAGCAGATTCGTCAATTCGTCACCCTGGCGCCTTTTCTGGAGCTTTCTCCGTCGGCTTGAGAGTCACCGTTAAAACCTCCTTTGTCACTCTTGTGAGTGATGAAAGCTGGGGTCTCGCATCGTTCAGGAACGGGTAGTCGTTCAAAATGGTTTTTGTAAATTCCAAAACACTTATAATTCCCTGGCCATCCTGTCAGTTGTTGTCTAAAATTAATGTTCAGTAGATATCCTACGTACCTTGACAAACGCATTTGTGTCTTCTCCAAACTTGGCTCGTTCCGTAGCATCGGCACCGCGAATGTTTCCTAGTCGCTCGCGTAGCCTACCGGTAACGTCGAGTCCGTAGTCACACATATTGGCCAATTCCCGCATTTTCGTATCATCGTTGTCGACAACTTTGGCCATACCATCAAGAACGAGCTTGAGAACGTTCATCGCCGACTGTGTAGCGACATCAATCCTCTCAAATAGCTCTTCATCAGTTTCGGACGGCTCAATTGAGAAATGGAATGCGTATGGGCCATTCTCAGCGGTAGGCGCCGAAATTGTAGCCGTCAGAGGGCTAAACAACCCCAAGGGAAGTGTAATCCCCGGGGTTGGCGGGATCGCACTGATTGGACTCGACATGGTTCCAACAGAACTTGAAATATTTGTCATGATACCAGAAGATTTAGGACCTTGTGGCCATAAGTTTGGAGTCGCTAATGGCGGCAGTGCTGGAGGAGGCATCAATTCCGAAACTGGAGGATGTGGCGGTAAGGATGGAGATTTTGATCCTGATCGAGAAGCCGTTTTAGAACTGAAGATCTCTCTACTCAGGTAAGTTGACACCGGCACCCGGCACTCAGCTAACGCGGGAGCTAGTGCCGTCCACGCGTTCCTAACTTCAGCCAAGGCACCGTACGAGAGCAAGAAAAATGCTCGCGTGTGTCGGATCTCCGCTCGCCCCGCTAACGTCTTCACATTCGCATGGACGATCGAAATGATATGACGAAAAGCTCCAATGCAAGCCAACGCCGCGTGTATTATCGGTTCAATAGCCGCAGATGCTACTGACTGCGCCTGTTGCGGTACACGGCGGTTACTTCCCGGTAGGCTGGGTGATGTAAGCAACGCATCGTGATGCTCCAGTGTTCGAATGAGAGTGTCTATATGTAGTCGCGTGTTGTATAATATTCCGCTTAATGTGCCCGAAAGGGTCCTATCGTCGCAAAATGCTAGAAATTGCCGCATAGCGGGAAGAACTTGGGACAGCGTGAACAATATACCCCTGGCAGACTCGACCACTTGATTGGAAAACGCCGCAGATGAAAATTGTAACAACACAGCAGGAGACATCTGCTCCTGGAGTACTGATAGACGCCTGAAATATGCATTTGGTTGCGGCTCAATCTCGCCGGTCCCAGATTTCGCGGAACCAGAGCTTGCTGCTCCGGCACTGAGTTGCCTGTTTACGCGGTTAACGCGATCTCGATTTGAATTACTGGTGGTAGATGACGTAGAAGACGAGGACGACGTTGTCGAGAGAGGATCTGAGGATGGTACGCTCTGGCCACTATAGGAGACTTCCATTACTGAGTCATGCGATACTCCTCTGGTATGTCCTCGGCGCAATCTAGTATGGCCAGTCATGCCGGTAACATTGCTCGCGCTTGCACTGTTGAATCGGCTACCTATATTCGGCGGTATTCCGTTGGCAAGCGATGGCGGTAGCTGTGGTGGGGGAGCACGCGTAGTAGCAGTAATTGGCACCATAGAGGACGCAGGTGTCGTCAAGGAATGGTGTGAACCACTAGATTCAGCGACAGACGACAGATCCTGATTCTTGCGTACGACGAAGCCCATGCGCTTCGCGGCCCGCGACGACGCGTTCACGACGGACTCGCTGTTGCTCCGTGAACGCTCCATCTGCTCCGCAGGCGATAGCGACATGGCTGCGTTGTCTAACCGGCAAAGGAGTCGAGTGGTAAGTTTGATCTTACGTTAATTTTTACGCTGCCCTTTTTACTGACTCGAGGTGTGGCACCAAGAACTTCGCTGCTGACAGAATCCGAGGGTCACGTAGAACGGAGGAACGGAGGACTAACAGGCGACATTTTCAGGGTCTGGAAACAACTCTCTGCAGAGCGACTTCCAACTTGAATGATACACTACAGCCTACGACACATCGGACTTTGTCAACATGTCATCCCTAGATTCTCAATTATTGTCACGGAAGGAGAGGCTCGCTCAGCTTCGAAATCTCAAGAGAAAAAGAGAGGAAGACCGGTACGAGGAGGCAGAATCTGCCGATACCCAACTGCCGCATGAGGAGGAAAAGCTCGAAGTTCAGGACCGGGTGGCAAGTCTAGAGGAGAATGAAGATTCTCGGCAAGACGAGAAAGTGATTGCTAGGTTGTAGTGCTACTGCATCGAGGAATTATAAGTACGGTTACTAATGTGAGGTAGTATCTTACCGCGGAGAAATTATGATCCCGAAAGTCGGGCTCCATTACAAGGATATTTGGAGCCACCTACGGCAAATATTCCAACGGTTGAAGAAGAAGCAGATCGAATCGAGAGAGCGGCGGCGATTGAAGATGAGAAATTACGGGAGGAAGAGGAAGACGAGGCAGATTTAGATTCTTCTGAGGTTCAGCCAAGGCGCGCTAACTGGGATCTTAAGCGACAGCTTGCTGATAAATTGGACATATTACGAAGGCAAACGGATGTAGCACTGAATCGCATTGTAAGGGAACGGCTTAATGGAGCGAAGGGAACAAACGCCGTACCAGCTGGTGTTGACTTAAATAAAGCAATTGAGGAAACAGAAAAAAATACGACATGAATCTATTTCGGGGTAAATTTATGACTTTTTATGGGAATATTCTTGTATAGTAGCAAATCTATTGTATGTGTACATAATTGGCGACCAACTAACTGAAAGTACCAAGCATCTAGCGATTTTACAGATCAAATATAACATTCGTTAACTGTTGGCCTCCATTTTTGATGCGGCGCATACTAAAAATCTAGAAGCCCTAATCCTTAACCCTCTGTTGGGAGTACTATATCGTGGAAAAGGGTTTTCATCTCTTAAAATTCGATACGGAGAAATTGCATCCCATCCCATGCAAATATCTAAACAACGTCCTCGCGTAATAGGTATAATTGTGCCTTGAGACTTCATCATGGCGGAGCGTAATTATTCGCAATATAGCTAGTACGTTTTGATTTATTTGACCTCGAGTTATTGAAGCGAACTGACAATCATGACAGTGATGCTATGGCCAATAAGGTCTTGCAAGTGGACCGTCGGTTTGTAGCGAAAGCTTCGGACGATAGTACGGGTGATCCAGAATCGCTAGCGAGGCGCATCCACTTGTCGGACATGGGAACGCGCATTTCGCGCGATCGAGCACCGAAGGACGTAAAAGACCGCTCAAAGGCTGTCCTTGATGACGACGCCACACGGCGTGCCAAACGGTCAAGACCAAGAGACGACCTCGCTGGTGTTGTGGATTCCACTGATGCGATCGAAGGATTAAGATATATTCCGAGGACGGCCGAGAGCCGACAGACATTCGAATTGATTTTGTCATGGACACAAGAACTACTTGGCGACGTATCGCATGACATTATACGGTCTGCGGCAGATGCTGCTTTAGAAATCGTCAAAACGGATGAAATGAGGGACTACGATAAGAAAAAAGAAGTTGAAGGAATATTTAGCACAAGCATTTCGAGCGAACGGTTCAATCAGCTCATGAACCTTAGCAAGAGAATCACCGACTACGAGACTCCAGAGACCGAAGCCGAAACGGTGGAGCAAGCCGCTATCGACGACGAAAATGGTATTGCCGTCCTTGTCGATGATGAGGAAGAGGAGGATGAGGATGAAGAGTCTGGCGATGAGCAAAGTGTCGATGAAGAAGGTGATGATCTTCCTGTCGAGTTTGAAGAGGGCGAAGAAGAAGATGAGGAAGGCGTTACTTTGGAACCCGGCTCTGCGGCACCTGGACCAGCAACGAAGGATAAAGACATAATTCCTGCGCATACGATCGATGCTTTCTGGTTACAGCGACAGGTCGCGACGGTGTTCCCAGACCCTCATACGACACAGGAGAAATCGGTTTCTGTCATGGAACTATTAGAGTCAGATGTATCTTTGCGTCAACTTGAGAACGATCTTATGGAAGTGTTTGATTTTGACCACTTTGAACTCGTTACTCTTTTGTGCAGAAATAGATGGCGCATAGTCTGGTGCACTAGATATGCTCGTGCCACAGACGCAACCTCTCAGAAGTCGATTGAGGCGGAGATGATTGAAGCAGGCCAATCATCACTTCTTAAGGAGCTTGTTAGTAGGAATGTGGAGGCGGCTGCACGTGCAACTGGTGCTGTTGAAGATGATTCGGCAATGGAAGTCGACTCAACTGCGTTTGGCTTGAAGACTCGGGAACCTCGTTTGGTTGATCTCGAATCACTTGTATTCGAACAAGGTAATCACACTCTCACAAACACCAAAGTCAGATTGCCTGAGGGGTCTTTCAAACGACAGAAGAAACAATACGAAGAAATTCACGTTCCTCCCCCTCAGAAGCACGATTCAAGTGATAAGCTGGTACATGTCAGTGAGCTTCCAATATGGGCACAAGGAGCATTCCCTGACTCGGATCGATTGAACAGAGTCCAAAGTCGATTATTCCCTACCGCATTTAATGATGATAAGAACATTTTGCTCTGTGCTCCTACAGGGGCTGGAAAGACAAACGTGGCGATGCTCACGATACTTCGAACGATTTCTCAATTTCGCGATGATGACACTGGCAAAGTTGCGCTCAATGACTTTAAGGTTATTTACATCGCGCCATTGAAAGCCTTGGTGCAAGAGCAAGTCCGCGAGTTTAGCCGCAAGCTAGAGCAATTTGGTATCCGCGTCGAAGAGCTCACCGGTGACAGCCAGCTGACAAAGGAACAAATCGCACAGACACAGATGATCATTACCACTCCAGAGAAGTGGGATATTGTGACTCGCAAGGCCACTGACATTAGCTATACCAATCTCGTGCGTCTGATCATCATCGATGAAATTCATCTGCTTCACGATGAGCGAGGACCGGTAATTGAAAGTATTGTTGCTCGAACGTTGCGCCGTATGGAGGGAACGTCGGCAGAGCCGGTTCGTCTAGTAGGACTGTCGGCCACGCTCCCCAATTACAATGACGTTGCGACTTTTCTTCGTGTAGATCCACAGAATGGACTATTCTTCTTCGATTCGTCGTACCGGCCTTGTCCTCTTGGGCAGCAGTTTGTCGGCATCACCGAGAAGAAGCCATTCAAGCGCTATCAGGCTATGAACGATGCCGCGTATGACAAGGTGATCGAGAGTAGTAAAGACCAAATCATCATATTTGTTCATTCACGCAAAGAATGTGCCAAGACAGCGAGATTCATTCGTGATCGGGCGATTGAAGAAGAGACTATTACGAATATTCTTAAGTCAGATGTCGCGTCCCGTGAGATCTTGCGACAGGAGGCCGAAAACGTTAAGGATCCGGAGCTCAAGGATTTGCTACCATATGGATTCGGAGTTCATCATGCGGGCCTGTCACGAGGAGATCGATCGCTTGCCGAGGATTTATTTGCGGGCGGCAAAGTGCGGGTTTTAGTATCGACGGCGACATTGGCATGGGGTGTCAATCTTCCCGCCCACACAGTCATAATCAAAGGTACCCAGATATACTCTCCAGAGAAAGGTAGCTGGGTCGAACTCTCTCCGCAGGATGTTTTGCAGATGCTTGGTCGAGCTGGTCGACCAAGATATGATCAGTCTGGTGAGGGAATCATAATCACAGCCCATTCCGAGCTTCAGTATTACTTGTCGCTCATGAACCAGCAGCTTCCAATTGAGAGTCAGTTCATGTCCAAACTGGCAGATAATTTGAATGCCGAAGTCGTTCTTGGAACGATTCGCACGATCGACGATGCAGCGAAATGGCTTGGGTACACTTACCTCTACGTGAGAATGTTAAGATCTCCGGATTTATACCACGTTGGTGTCGAATATAAGGATGACGAAGCACTAGAGCAAAAACGTCTTGATCTATCTCATTCGGCAGCTGTGCTGCTCGAGAAGTCTAACCTGGTGCGATATGATCGAAAGACTGGAAAAGTGCAGCCGACAGAGCTCGGGCGAATCGCATCTCATTACTACATCTCGCATACGTCTATGGCAACATACAACCAACATCTTCGACCGGTTCTATCCCTCATAGAGCTCTTCCGGATTTTTTCGCTTTCGGAAGAGTTCAAATACATTCCAGTTCGACAAGAAGAAAAGCTTGAGCTGGCGAAGCTTCTGGAGCGTGTGCCAATTCCGATTAAGGAGACCGTGGAGGAGCCATCGACAAAGATTAACGTCCTTCTGCAGGCATATATATCGCGACTGAAGCTGGAAGGATTCGCTCTGATGGCGGATATGGTGTACGTTACTCAATCAGCAGGTCGATTACTGAGGGCACTCTTTGAGATTTGCTTGAAACGTGGATGGGCTCAAGTTGCCAAGGCTGCATTGGATCTCTGTAAGATGGTTGAACGGCGAATGTGGCTGAGTAGTTCTCCATTTCGTCAATTCCCTGCTTGCCCGGCTGAAGTCATCAAGAAAACAGAAGCCTCTCAAATGCCGTGGTCAAAATATTTCGAGCTTACCGACCCTGGTGAGGTCGGGCAAGCCATCAAGGTTGAGCGTGCCGGTCGACTTGTTTTCAATCTGCTCAAACAATTTCCCCGAGTTGAAATGCAAGCCCATGTCCAGCCTATTACACGATCGTTACTGCGTGTGGAATTAACAATTACGCCAATATTTGAATGGGACCAGAAGATTCACGGCAACGCTGAAACGTTCTGGATCATTGCAGAGGATTGTGATGGTGAGGCAATCTTGTATCATGACCTCTTTGTTGTCCGACGGGAATATGCTCAGGAGGAACACAACGTCGAGTTTACGATTCCGATTGCGGAACCAGTACCACCAAACTACTTCATTTCAGTTATCTCCGACAGATGGCTGCACTCAGAAACGAAATTGGCAGTCTCTTTCCGGCACCTGATCTTGCCAGAAAAGTTCCCAGCACATACTCCGTTGCTAGACCTTCAGCCTCTACCAGTTGCGGCTCTCAAAGATCCCGATTACATCGATCTCTACCCGGATTTCAATGAGTTTAACAAGATCCAGACACAAGTATTTAATACCTTATTCAACTCTGATGACAATGTATTCATCGGATCGCCAAGTGGTAGCGGCAAGACTGTTTGCGCAGAATTTGCACTTCTACGTCATTGGCAAAAGTCGGCGAATCCCGGTCGTGCAGTCTACATTGCACCTTTCCAAGAGCTTGTGGATGAGCGCTATGGCGACTGGGGTAACCGCCTGGCGGGAATCGGAGGAACCAAGAAGATTAACAAGTTTACGGGCGAATTGACGGCAGACTTGAAAATTCTCGAGCAGTCGAACTTGGTGCTGGCTACACCTACCCAGTGGGACATGATTTCTCGTCGATGGCAGCAGCGCAAGAATGTTCAAAGCGTTCGCCTGTTTATTGGTGATGATTTGCACATGCTTGGAGGTCAGAACGGCTCTACATATGAAATCGTTGTGTCACGAATGCGTTATGTTGCGGCTCAGACAGAGAATCCGTTGCGTATCATCGGTCTCAGCGTGTGTCTTTCTAATGGTCGGGACCTTGGTGAATGGATCGGCGCCAATCATCATAGTATTTATAATTTCTCGCCAAAGGATCGGCCGTCGCCGATAGAGATTCACTTGCAAGGGTTCTCGATTTCGCATTTCCCGTCGCTTATGATAGCGATGGCCAAACCTGTATATCTCGCAATTCAGCAATTAGGCGAGAACAAGCCTGCAATTGTGTTTGTACATAGCCGGCAACAGTGTATCGATACGACGTTGGAGTTATTGCGACTATGCGAAGCTGATGGCGATGAGGATATGTTTCGCAAGGCGGCGATGGACATTCTTGCGCCACATCTTAGCGCTATTCAAGATGTTAACCTCCGTGAGAGTGTTTCGCACGGCATTGGTTATTGCCACGAATCTCTTTCTACGAACGACAAGCTTGTGGTCAAAAGGCTGTTTGAATCGGGTGCAATTCAAGTCTTGCTAGCTGCTAAGGATGTTTGCTGGTCATTAAACACCAAAGCCTTTCTCGTCGCTGTCATGGGCACACAAGTATACGAAGGACGGGAGCACCGATATATCGACTATCCAATCAGTGACATTTTGAAAATGCTTGGATATGCCTGCAGACCCGGAATTGATCGATTGGGTCGAACAGTAATTATGACGCCGACTACGAAACGGGAGTATTACAAGAAGTTCCTCAACGAGGCGCTGCCAATCGAGTCACATCTCAATTTGCTTTTGCACGACGCGTTTGTGACGGAGATTAGCAGCAAGGTTATCACGTCACAGCAGGATGCTGTTGACTGGCTCACATTCTCTTACTTTTACCGACGGTTGCTTGCTAATCCCAGCTTCTATGGGGTTTTGGATGTGTCACACCAAGGATTGAGCGAATACTTGTCGGATCTGGTCGAAGGTACGCTCAAGGACCTTGAGGAGGCCAAGATGATTGAAGTCGACGAGGATGAGGACGAGATCGCACCACTAAACAACTCGATGATCGCGGCGTATTACAACATTTCGTTCATTACTATGCAGGCATTCGTATTATCGCTCACCTCCAAGACTAAGCTGAAGGGCCTTCTGGAAATTGTTACGGCAGCAGCCGAATTCGAGATTGTTCCGATCCGACGTCATGAACAGAACGCACTCAAGAGGATTTACGACCGGGTACCAATCAAGATGGCGCCGGAAAATTTATCATACGAATCTCCGCATTTCAAGGCTTTTATTTTGCTCCAGGCGCATTTCTCGCGCATCCGACTACCACCAGATCTCGGCTCGGACCAGAAGATTGTCCTTTCAAAGATTTTGAGTCTGTTGTCTGCTTGTGTTGATGTGATGTCAAGTGATGGGTATCTAAATGCTATGAACGCGATGGATATCAGCCAGATGGTTGTACAGGCCATGTGGGATCGGGATAGTCCGTTGAAGCAGATCCCTCATTTTACACACGAATTAATTGAACGCTGCAACAAGGCCAAGTATGTATTCGGGTGCAAATAATGTTGTGAGGACTATTGCTAACATGGTGAGTAGTGTGGAATCGGTGTTTGATATCATGATGCTTGAGGATGAGCCTCGGAATGAGCTTCTACAGATGGACGACAAAGAGCTGTCTGATGTTGCTCGTTTCGTGAATAAGTATCCTAGTGTCGATATGTCTTATGAGGTCGAGGATGCGGATCATATAGTCGCGGGCGAGCCCGCGTATGTCACTGTCACACTTGAGCGAGAAGTGGATGACGAGGACGAAACCGTGGATCTCTCGGTCTACGCACCGCTGTATCCATATCCCAAGCTTGAAAACTGTGGGTATTCTTGTATATTTTGTGTAATGTTGATTATAAGCTAATTTTATGTTAAGCGTGGCTTGTGGTCGGCGAGTCTTCATCGAAACAGCTTCTGGCGATCAAGCGCGTCACGATACCTAAGGCTGTGCAAAAGACGAAATTGGAATTTGTCGTTCCTGTAGCTGGGCGACATAAACTTAGTGTTTGGTGCATGAGTGATTCGTACGTGGATGTGGATAAAGAGATGGAGTTTGAGATCGATGTGGCAGAGGGCGAGGAAGAGCATGTGGATGAGGAGGACGGAGGGGAGGAAGAAGCGGCAGCAGCAGCAGCAGCTGAAGATGCGATGGAGGAGTAAAAGTATGTACGACTAACATGTTTTGTATAATATATAGTACGCAAAAAGAATTGATGTATTCTATATGAAAGTGATTATAACAGTTATAATGATTTCTCATGATATTTTATTAACTAATTCTCATTTTGTGGGATTGTTTCCTAAAACGGCGATCCCGCGGGGGATGGTTATAGTATGATAGATCCGAGCCACGCACAAGTGCCGCATCAGCACCGCATATATATTCTTATGTGCACCGTACAATTTTTTTTAAGCCCAAAATGTCAAAATGTTAGCTTGAGCTCGTGCGGTGGGTGGCTGGTGCAGGCGGTGCATACTGATTGGGCACGGCTGGTTCACGCCCGAGGAGCCACGGATTTAATTGATAGGAGAAACCGAGCTCGAAATTCACTTATGCCCGAAAAAATAACCAGAGCTTCGTTGTGATTTCCGAATAAACTAAAAAATAAGTCGGAGTCATAACATGATTACATAATAAACAGGTAGCGATTCTTTTGCCTTGTCGTCTCCTGAGAGATGTACATTTGACTCGTTGCCTTCAGTCAGCTCGCGGAATTGGTCATATCTAATCTCGCTGTCTTCCCAGTTGCCAGTATTCTCATAAAATAAGGCGATTTTAAGCACAAACTATTGTTTGTGTTGGGGTTTCGGACATCCTGAGACAAAAGATTTTAACTATCGGAAATACGCAGCACTTTTGAGTCGCTGGTCAGCTCAGCTCACATTGTCCTTTAAATTTAATGCAGTCTTTATGATAAGTAGAATGTCTACCACACTACTTAATAGCATATCGACGTAACGATGTTGGCATAGGCGCGGTTAAATTGTGCTCAGTCAGCAACGAATCGAGTCTCGTCTGAGTTAAGCTGAGGTAATGATGATATCATGATTAGATCAGCAGCTGGCTAGCGGTCTTGCCGATAAATCCACGAAATTGTTACATATCGGCTACGTACAACAAAATGCCTGCCGAGGACTTGATACCAGAGATTGTAAACTGTTAGTTATTTGATCGAGAGCGGGTCGGAAGTGTAGTTAGCTATAAGAGCACATAAATTTCCGACAGTGCGCCAGGCTTGGCCTAATCGTGACATTTGCTGGCGCCCCAATCACAAAACCCACCAAAAAGTCCCGCCAGTCATCAACTACCTTCCTTCCACTGTCTGTGTCTCCGATCCTCCTGCCTATTCACTCTCCGTACTCTCCCCCCAGAAGAATTCCATAATGGCTGATACTATCATTACGCCTCCCAAGGCTGCTGAGACTGGGTACGTTGTGGTCTATCCATGATCAATTGATATCTATGCTCTGCCTAACCCAGAATCGGACGGCCCTCTTCCGTCGGCTCGATAAGTCCGAGTTGGTAGCTTCAGCACCTCAATTCATTCATGCACGGCTTTTCACTGTTGGGCGATTTTTTTAATAAGAATTGCAGAGTATTGGCGTGTGAATTGAGAGTGTAGAAGACTGGCAGAGATGATATGAATTGGCTTATCAATCAATATAAACTACAATAATCTTGCTTTATTAACTGTGTCAATAGTGCCGTCGCCTTGCCGGCGAACTCGATCATTGTGGTCCTCGGAGCGTCCGGTGACCTTGCCAAAAAGAAGACAGTGCGTTTCTGGTTTTTATCTCTGCTGCTTATGTTGAGTTAATATTGAGTATAGTACCCGGCCTTGTTCGGCTTATTTCGCTATGGATTCTTGCCAAAGAATGTCAAGATCATCGGCTATGCGCGCACAAAAATGGATGATGCGGATTACAAGAAACGCATATCGTCATATATCAAGACTCCTACCGATACTGCCGAGGCGCAGTTGAAGGAGTTCCTGGCATTGACAACGTACGTGTCCGGACAGTACGACCAGGACGATGGCTTCATTAGCCTGACGAAGCACATGGAGGAACTCGAAGGTGATGTCGAGGAGCGTCATCGTCTCTTCTATATGGCCCTCCCGCCAAACGTATTCACTACAGTTGCCCAGCACCTGAAGAAGAATTGCTACCCCAAGGCTGGCGGTGCGAGAATTATCATTGAAAAGCCATTCGGTCATGACCTGGCCAGCTCACGAGAGTTACAGGCAGCTCTTCAGCCGATCTGGACCGAAGACGAAATTTTCCGCATCGACCACTATCTCGGCAAGGAGATGGTCAAGAACATTTTGATTTTGCGATTTGGCAACGAATTTTTGGGAGCTGCTTGGAACAAGAACCATGTGTCTTCTATTCAGATCACTTTCAAGGAGCCGTTCGGCACCGAGGGCCGTGGTGGCTACTTTGATCAGTTTGGTATTATTCGAGACGTTATGCAGAACCATTTGCTCCAGGTCCTGACAATGATCGCCATGGAGCGGCCGGTTTCGTTCTCGGCCGAAGATATCCGTGATGAGAAGGTTCGTGTGCTTCGGGCTATGCCAATCATTGATCCAAAGAACGTCGTCATTGGCCAGTACGACAAGTCCCTTGACGGCACCAAGCCCGGTTACCAGGATGACGACACTGTCCCCAAGGGCTCGCGATGCCCTACTTTTGCTGCCATTGTGATGTACATCAAGAACGATCGATGGGATGGTGTACCATTCATTCTTAAGGCGGGTAAGGCCCTTGATAACGCCAAGGTCGAGGTGCGTGTTCAGTTCAAGGATGTCACGTCTGGCATTTTTAAGGATATACCCCGAAATGAGCTTGTCCTGCGAATTCAGCCTGATGAGTCCGTATATATCAAAATGAACACAAAGCTGCCTGGCTTAACCATGAAGACGTCTGTTACGGAGCTTGACCTGACCTACAAGCGCCGGTTCTCTGAGCTCAAGATCCCAGAAGCGTATGAGGCCCTCATTCTCGACGCGATCAATGGTGATCATTCGAACTTTGTTCGAGACGATGAGCTCGATGCGTCCTGGAAGATTTTCACTCCCTTGCTTCACTACCTCGATGAGAACACCGACATCGTACCGGCCAGGTATCCATACGGTTCCCGAGGCCCCGCTTTTCTCGATGATTTTCTTACGTCGTACGGGTATGCACGTGAGCAGGAGGGCATGTACCAGTGGCCTACTACCAAGGTGAATGGCAACTTATAAAACAAAGGGCTAGCGGGAAAAAAAAATTTGGTCAAAGTATCATAGTAATCAAAAACAGAATCGAAAGATGGATTTGGAATCGTTAAATTTGGTTGGGTCTATCTTGTGATGATTTTGCCACCATCTATATTTTATTTGTGTGTTTTTTTTTTTTTCTTTATAGTCTTCTACATCCTTTTGTTAACGTGCCAATAATGAAATGAAATGGATTCCAGGTTTTCTTTTGGGACTCTAAACGGAAAAAAAAGGATATTAAGTTAGAGTCAAAAAAAAAAAAAAAGAGAGGGCCAATAAATCGGTCAATACAAGAATTCAAATGACTTTCTTACAAGCTAACGAACCAGAAAAAATACATACTTTCCCAACGCCTATTTGCGTCGAATAAATATCAAACATAAGTGAGATTAGATTAAACCATCATATCAGTAATAGTACAGAAAAAGCCTTTTAATCAAGGTTTCGCTTTTTTTTTTCTCTTTTTCGACAGCATTCCTCCCCGTTTTCGCTCATCCGAAAGACCCTTAAACTAAATTTTCGTGCGATCACTGTCAGGGAAGAAATATTCACGACCGTACATTAAAGCGTTACCCAAGGCATATACACTGAGAAATGCAGGCCAGGGTTTGAATTGGGTTATTCCTCTTTTGCCATTCGCGAGAAGGTACATTGTACTCCATGCTAATTTGTTTTGGTTAATTTTTTTTTTTCGTGGGTTATATGAACAATTCTTCGCAGTTCACTTACCAGACGTGAAGCCCGCTCCGTTTATTACATCATTGTCGTGGATGATGTAGCCTGGGTTATACCAATAATCAGCAAGATCTTTTTTTTTTCTAAAATAGACCGATTCACGAGAGATCTGCTCGCTGCCCTGCTCGCTGCAAAAAAAAAAAAAAAAAAAAAAAAAAAAAAAAGTACCTCCGAAAGCAACAATGCCACCGAAGAAAGCACAGGTTAATGGTCGTGGAACGTACAGTTTAACGGTAC